>ML790668.1:257606-291678 GCA_009831015.1 Picea engelmannii | reverse complement strand
TGTACTGCATAGCTATCAATTGGGATGTTCTTCATGTGTGGTTCACAATGTAGGGCATCCTTAGTTGGGAAAAGAGTGGGAAATTCCAAGTCAAATAGTCCCTATTTGTTGTACTCATTTACTAGTAACAAGCCAATTATCATCCAATAAATTGTCTCTGGTGGAATGTTGTCTACAATGTGAACAACTGATTTATCTTTTCCATTCCTCATTACATATTATGAAATCTAAATGAAAAGGAATAAATTGGTTTCTCCTCATGGTCAACAACATGGTGTGTTGAACATAGATTGCCTCACAATAGAGGTGCTCTGGAAAACCCTAGTTCCAATCTCGACGCGAACCACTGGATGACTGAACCAGGACACGTTGCAGCAAACCACCTTCCAAGATCGGGCATAGACAGTCTTATGGTCTGATCCGTCAGGGTGAACACAGAAGAGAGGGGGAAACCCCCCTTGTACAACAATGTCACAGCTAATGATCGATCGGGCATAAGGGAAAAATGACCATCTTTTGAGCCGCCATCGTAGATACACGATCAAATCCTTGCTAGAGAATAAGGACTCAGCAAGGAAATGGAAACGAAATCCAGCACGTCCCATCCAAAAGCACCTCATGGGTGGGATCTTGGAAAATGCATCCCACAAACGGAAAAACCCCTGAGATACATCATAAGCTCAACAAGAGTGGGTGAACATACCCAGTTCATGAGAGAGCATGCCCTCATTAGCAAATTTCCGGGACTGTGTCCGTCCGAACGGGACCTGAACAGATGGATAAAACACTGGTGGAACCCCAAAGGTGATTATGAGGTTCAACTTAGCTCTAAAGGCTTCTTCACAATCATTCTGTACAACCCAGATGACTGAGATCGAATCTTTGAGAATGACCCATATTTCTACAACTCGGCAGGGCTATTCCTAAGATTCTGGACAGAACACTTCAACCCAGACAAGGAGGATTTCACAATGGCACCAGTCCGAATCCGCCTCTATTCGTTGCAACAAGAGTTTTGGCTGGAGGAGATTCTCATGGGAATAGGTAATATAGTGGGTCACTATGTCAAAACCTCAGAAGCCACAAAGCAAAGGAAATACACTTCATACGCCCGAATATGTGTTTATATGAATATATTTAAGGCTCTACCAGGGGCGGTAATGTTGGAATATCAGGATGAAGACTGGAAACAAACACTAGACTATGAACATATCCCTTTCCGTTGCAGGAAATGTTATGAACATGGTCACCTATTCAAAGACTGTCCTCTGAATAAGAAAGCTATCAAAGCCAGCGATACCACACAGAAAGATGGCTTCAAAACTATCACGGCTAGAAAGAAAAACCCTCCCAGGAAGTAGATCCCCGACCCCAAGCCTAAGATCTCGACCAAAAACTCTTATGAGATACTGAACCAGTTACCGGAAGAAGAAGAAATCCAAGATCCACACAAAGAGTCGCAACAAGGAAAAGGACATAACCAAACCCTTTCCTCCTCTGGCCCAAACCAGGAAATCGACCCAAAAGAGAGAGGAGATGGAGACGGTGACATCTTAATGCAGATGGATGCTCAAGATTTAGCAGGCATTGAGAAACTTGAGGAAGCCCTCAACCAAAAAGATCTACAAGCCCTCCCTGAACAAAAACTATGAAAGGTACACAAGGATTTTCTCGACTCAATAGCGGGATCCACAACATGCTTAGGTATAGCCACATAATCAGGTTCAGGCTCAAAAAAGATACCACGAGAGAACAAAAGAAGGGGGCGCAAACCGGTGCATCAACTAATCAAGGAGGCGAGCAATCTTATGATCAACTCAGGA
Source organism: Picea engelmannii (assembly GCA_009831015.1). Taxonomy (NCBI): domain Eukaryota; kingdom Viridiplantae; phylum Streptophyta; class Pinopsida; order Pinales; family Pinaceae; genus Picea; species Picea engelmannii. The sequence continues at coordinate 289,855 of ML790668.1, read as the reverse complement.
CAGATTCATAAGCTCTCGGAGGGATACTTCCACTCAACACCACCCTCATTATGATGAATATCATCACTTGGAACATTAGAGGACTCAATGGAAGATCCAAACAAAGGATCCTCCGAGACTGCATCAAGGCAAAAAACCCAGATATTCTAATGTTACAAGAAACAAAAATGTGCAGGGACAGAAGCTGAAACCATCTTCCAGCGCATCTGAAGAGGATGTGATTTTGTTCTAACAGACTCCTCAGGGGCCTAAAGGGGTCTGGCCATACTATGGAACCCAAGTAACAATACTCTCAGTAGATCTTTCTCTACAATAGGCACCATAAAAACCCACTTTGAGGTCACAGGCTCGAATCAGGAGGGGACCATCAACAACGTCTATGGACCCCAAAGTCAACAGGAAAAAGATAAATTTATGGAGAGGCTAGTGCTTATCAAATCATTGTTGACCACACCTAACTGGATCATAGGAGGTGATTTCAACATGATCCTGTCACTGGAGGAAAAAACAGGCGGGAGCAAAAGGCTAGAACAAGACAGTGGCAAGTTCAAAACCCTCATTGAACATCTAAAGTTAGTAGATATAGAAAACAACAATGGTACTTTCACTTGGTCCAACTGCAGATCAGGAAACCAACATGTAGCTTGTCATCTAGACCGCTTCCTTGTGGCTGAAGAACTGATTGAAAAGGACCTTTGCATGGAAAGTCTCATTCTCCCTAAAGCTGGATCGGACCACTAGCCAATAGCCTTCCACCTAGAAACAGAGGCAATACCCAAATATAAACCCTTTCGGTTTGAGAAATTCTGGCTCACACACCCAGACTTCCATCAGCTTGCAAAAACATGGTGGGCTCAGGCAGAAATAGATCATGGTACAAGCATGTACAAATTACAGTAACGGCTCAAAAAATTCAAGCAATCACTAAAGCACTGGAATAAGAACACCTTTGGAAACATATTCCAAAGCATGCAGGAAATAGAGAACAATCTAATGGAGATACAAAAAACTTTCATTTCAGGAACTCGAACTGCTAAACTAATGAAAGAGGAAGAGAAGCTACAAGCGCAACTAGAAGAAAGGAGAAAGCAAGAGGAAATTTTATGGAGGCAGAAGTCCAGGGTACAATGGCTCAAAGAGGGGGAAAAGATCACAAAATTCTTCCATAGGAACATGGTGCATTGTCAACACATCAACAAAATTACTCATTTGGAGGATGGACAGGGTAATCCAATCAGAGAACATACCCAAATAGAAGCAACGCTTAATAGGTACTACCACGACCTCCTAATGGAAACCAGGGAGGATAGAGAAGCATCCATTAGACGAGTAACCAGTCACATACCCTCTATGGTGACCCCTGAACAGAACGCAGGTTTAATGAGACATATCACTCAGGAGGAAGTGGACCAAGCAGCAAAAGCTATGCCCCCAGGGAAGGCCCCATGCCTAGATGGATTTACTACTGACTTCTTCCATCACTGTTGGGATATAGTAAGGAAAGAGGTCTGGGAGGTAGTAGAGGAATCACATACTTCAGGCCAAGTCCTCCCAGCCCTTAACACAACCTTTCTAACCCTAATTCCAAAAGAGGAACGGGTCACAAATCCCAAACAGTTTAGACCTATCGCTCTATGCAATGTAATTTACAAAATCATTACAAAGGTGGTTGCGAATCGACTCAAGCCAATTCTGCCCTTCGTCATTTCCAAGGAACAAGCAGGATATGTAGAGGGAAGACAAATCATGGACAGTGTTATTCTAGCTCACGAGGTCATCCATTCTTTCAAGTCGACAAAAACTCTAGGTATGCTAATAAAACTTGATCTTTCAAAATATTTTGATAAAGTCAGTTGGCAGTACCTTCGGGCCACTTTAAATTCTTTTGGTTTTGATCAGCATTGGGTGAACTAGATCTTAAACCTCACCTCCTCAGAGTTCTTTTCGATCCTCGTTAATGGAGTCCCAGCCCGACCCTTCTCACCCTCTAGAGGTATCAGACAAGGGGATCCCTTATCGCCCTTTTTGTTCGTGCTCATGGCGGAAGCCCCAGGATGCTACATTAAATCAACGATCCTAGAAGAATCTCTCAAAGGCTTGCCTCTGCACAACATCCAACCGACACCCTCACATAGTCAATTTGTTGATGACACCCTACTCATGGACTCCCCAACGACAAGAGAGGAAAATAAGATTAACTCCATCCTTTCTGATTTCACAGAAGCGTCAGGTATGATGCTTAATCTAGACAAATCCAAACTCTTCTTCTTCAATACTCCAGCTGTGGTCCAACTTCACATCTCCAAACTCCTGGGAATACCCAAGAGCTCCCTTCCATCCAACTACCTAGGAATTCCTCTAACAGGAGCAACAGCAAAATCCATATCTTGGGACAACCTCCTTCTTTCCATCTCGAACAGGATGAACAACTGGACCTTCATAACGCTAAACATTGCGTCCAGGATGGTCTTGCTCAAATTGTTCCTACAAACCCTTCCCACCTACCTTTTCACTGCCCTAGCAGCCCCCAAGAAAATCATCAAAGCTATAAGGAACCTCCATCGAAACTTCCTCTGGCAAGGCCTTCAACCTAATAAGAAGTGGGCACTAGTAGGGTGGGATAAGATATGCACACAAAAAAGCATGGGAGGCCTGGGACTCCAAGATCCAGGGAAGCTCAATCAAGTAATGGGAGCCAAAATGTGGTGGCGGTGGTTGAAAACACCAAATGCTTTATGGGTGCAAATCTAGAAGCAGAAATATGCTCCCTCCATGGAAGCTAACCAACTTATCAGGCACAATGCCCGAATACAGGGATCTAACATTTGGAACACAGCATGGCAAAACAGAGACCTGGTACAAAACCACACCTTTTGGGAGGTGTGAAATGGAGAAAGTGTTATGTTTTGGCAAGACTCCTGGTAGCAACTCAAACCTCTAAATGACTTGGAAGAGCTAAGGCCCCTTAAACAGGCTCTAAACCAAGACATTCCTCTAAGGGTGAAGGATCTCTAGAATCCCGAGGAGAAAAGACTGCAGTGGCAGAATTGGAAGACATCTAACCAGGAATTAGGGGTCCCAGAGAACCTAGACCTGCAAGCTTGGCAACACTATGCAAGTCACCGGAAAATCCCCAATAGAGAAGGCCTGGATATTCTTAGATGGGGACACTCCACAACTGGCAACTTCTCAGTCAAAGAAGCCTGCTACCTACAAGGCAATTACCAAAATCAGGAAAAGGAAAACATATGGAACAAAGTTTGGAACCCGGTACTCTGGCCCAAGGTGTCCACCTTCGTCTGGCTGATTACACACAATAAAGTCCTAACCTGGGACAACCTCAGAAGAAGAGGCTTCATTAGGCCCTCAATTTTCATATTATGCCAACAACAAGAGGAAACCAAAGAACATTGATTCAACAAATGTCACTACAACTAGTCAATTTGGGACCAGGGAGCTCAAATAATGCGTCGATCCAATCAAAACAGAAGCAACATCAAGGGAACGATTGAAAACTGGGACTCGACCACTTACAACAACCCTCTATTGAATTACATATGGAAACTCTTCCCTGGTTTTATTCTCTGGCAGATCTAGAAGGAGTGAAACAAAAGAATTTTTCACTCCAAGGACTCCACACCAAAATTAACTTGGGAAAAAATTGTCACACTTGTCAAGGAAACAATTAGAAGCAAACCCTGGAAAATAGAGGACTTAAATTGAAACCCAGAAGAACAATGCATTCTCCAAAGCTGGCAGTCCAACTTGATCAATAAAATGACGATCAAGGCACCTAAACGTCAAAACAACAGCCGAACCTTCTAGACCCCTCCTCCTGTAGGTTTCATAAAGATTAATTTCGATGGGGCTTCTAAAGGAAACCCGGGACCAGCTGGCTATGGAGCCACACTTAGACACTCTAGAGGAGAAATCCTCATCCTAGTAGCGGGATATCTGGGGGAAACGACAAACAATGCAGTGGAGTTAATGGGCCTACTACAAGGTCTCCAAGTAGCAATTGCTTGACATAGCCACAAGCTCATCTTGGAGGGGGACTCACAAATTGTCATTCAACTAATAACCAAAATCCTCCACGGGGAAAACCCACAGAAAATCTCACCCAACTGGCGACTCTCCGAGCTGCTAGAGGAATTCAAGGGCCTCCTAAGAGCCAACCTTAGCATCATACCTTCTCACGTTAAAAGAGAGGAAAACAGGGTAGTATATTGCATGGAAAATGAAGGAGTAACAAAGGAGACAGAACATATATACTGGGAATCACACAGCTCTGAAGACTCAGACATCTCAGAGCTGTGTCAAGCTCTAGCCAACAAGGATCTCCAACCCCCAGATGGGGTTCCACGCGGAGAGGGAAGGAAATGCGGATTAGAACTGGGTGGTGCCATAAATGTCGGCCACCAGCTCCCATCTCCTTGCCATTAAAGATGGGAGTAAACCTAGGCATCCATTACCAAACGATGAGGCCTCTCACGCGAGTGAGGAGGACAGTCGACTAGAGATTTAAGACCATAGCCTTAATGGCCAAAGATATTACCTTCGTCCTTATAAACCTCCTTGGAGGATTTGTGATGCATTTGAAGATTACAGAGCCAAAGGCTGAACCTTCAAGGTGTAGGAACAGAGACACCCCTTCAGTTGGTATTCTGACAATAGCTTTGCTTCTAAGCATGACAAGAGAAAGGGGGCGGCCTTGCAGAGGCGCAACATGGTATACAGCCAACTCACACAGGAAGCGACATAAGAAATTTGAAAAAGCATTGCCTCTAGCTACCAGGAGAAGCACCAGGAAGTCTAGGAGAACTAGAATGCCTCCCATGGCGTATGTCGAGGAGATTGCTTTGGATGAATCCATCCATAATTACTCAGAGAATCTCCTCTTCACAGTCCTGGACAATTGGGATCCCCCCACTTGTTTCAGAAAGGATGTTGTAACCCCTGCTCCAAGAACAACACACGGTCCCAGGGATACTCCAGCTGAGGAATTTACATCTTGCTTCGTGGAGGAAGAGTTACAGGAAGGCATAGAAGGAAACATCCATATCACAACCGTCGAACCTCTTGAGGAAATGGAGCAGCAGAATAGGCAGCAAGAGCACTAGGGTGGCAATGTAAAAGAAAGCAAGGATGAGGCCGATGCATGGAAGAAATCTCCCCTCTCCTCAACTCCGCAAGACTTGCAGGACCAACCACCACTTCTTCACCCAGAGCACCTGGAATTAATCTTCGACATACGCAGCATGGTGGATGATTAGATTTTTAGGGACATCTGCATTAACCAATGCCTGGATATGATTTACACCGCTTACTCCAACACTTCCCCAAGACACCAATGCCCTACATGCGCACAGGTCTATGCAATTCTAGTCAGACGTGGAAAAAATGGAGATGATTATGAGAACACTGGTTAAAAGGTTTTTTTGCATGCTCATAGCTAGAAACTTTTTTCTTTTGTTGTAAACCAGAGCTATAGCTCAGTTAGCTTATAGCAATGCTATCGATAGCGTAGTAAAGAACAAACTTAATCTAAAGATGACCATGCGTCCTGGTTTCCTTCGGGCAGGATGGCAGCCTGGAATTTTGAGTTTGGAAAGTGGCATGGAATGGCCAGCTGTCTCGGTTTCCTCTCCAGGTGGGACAGTTGGCACTCCAACAGAACTCTGTAATTTTGCAATTTTAATATAACAGGACCTGCCTTTTTTACTTAAAAAAAAAGAAAAAACAACATGGTGTGCTATATTGGTGATATTTGACTCTTCATTGGAAGAAATGAAAGTTTTTGTAGAAACATAATGGAGTCAAGAGGAGACATTCGTGCAAGCATCTTGAAGTGATGCTAGTGATTTTTGGTCAATTTGTACATTATTGTAATATTTACATTTTTGAATATTACAAACTAATCCATTAATGACATGGGATTTTTGTCACATAACAATCATAACATTTACCCTTTCCTCCATGTCTCTTAACAACCAAAATGTTATGATATGAATTATGGCATGGAATGTAAGTTTTTTTTTGAACAATTTGCGATGAGAAATTGATTGTGTGCCCATTGTATTTGTATTACTCACCATGAGAAAGCCTAACCTATAAGATAGGGATAACTCGAGCAATGAGTATTTCCTCAACTTGAATAAGTATTGATAATACTGTGGATTGGTCCCTTGGATCTATATTATTCCATGTGGGGAATTGATAACCATTTGTTTCTCTATGATGTTGACTACAAATGTGTCCATGAAGACATGGTTAGGTAAGAATGGAATGGTATGATTCCATACACATAGTATATGGGTAAAATCAAGAATCTAGGTAACACTTTCGTGAGAATCAGGTCGCCCAAATTGCTAATGGCAATTTTTCAGCTTAACTCTTGTTTTTTTTCGACTAAAACATCTTTCGACCAAAATGATTTTTCGGCTGAAAGTTAAATCTAATGACACCCAACGAAAATTTTAAATCTAACAACAATTTTAAATCTAAAGTTAGTTTTTTCGTTAAAACTAACTTTCGGTTGAACTATTAGTTCGGCCGAAAACCTGTAACTATGGAATTTTCTAGAAAAGTATGTGTTCACTTCACCTTACTCCAACTTGAGAAGGAGCTGACTCCTTAAAATATTATGGGTCTAGTTTCGTATCTAGTACTAACATTTTCATAATTGAATGGACTTTCATTTGATACAATTTTTATTCAATTTAATTTTTTTTAGTATTTTTAATTAATTTTATAAAAAAATGTGTGCCTAGTTTTTTTTAGATGATATAATGATTTAGTAAAATGAAAAATCAATATTTGCAATAATAAACACTCGAAAATTATGGAAATTTTATATTACAAAACCTTTCATTGTCCTCTTCAAAAGGGTATTTTAGATTTTACTTTTAAATCAAAATTAAGGCACATAGATGGAGTCTCACTATAGATGCTTAAAATATGCAACTTTTTGAGATTGGTCAAATTCAAAAAATTGTAAAAATTATAATATTCATCTTAAATTCAAAACTATAGTCATGCTTTAATAGAGTTTGTTTAGATTGTTGTAGTATATTTTATTTTTCATAAGAACAAGTTTAATAATGAGTATATTCACGTCAAAAAACATAACGCATTATGAGTTCCTTCATTTTTAAGGAACATATTGTCAAACAATCGCTAAATTGACATATCAAATTTCAATAAAAAAAGATTAAAAAAATAGTCATTAGAAAGCTAACAAAATTCATGAGAAGTTTTGTTTGCTAAAAAAAATACTTTTGTTTACCGAAAGTTGAAAAACTTCTGAAAAAATATTTTATTTTCTCAAAAAATAAAGAAAATAGACACTCGGATTCATGATTTTACCCACATGTATATATGTTCAATAAGGCATCAATATGTTTTAAGAAAAAATGGGAAGCATGTGGATGGCCTTGATGTTCAAACACATGTGTTGGAAACCCAAAAGAGTTTTTTTTTTATATTATATACAAATCATCTCTATGTCTCTTTAGGCTATCTTTTTTTTTCAACACATTTTATCCTACAATGTTCATTTTGTTGGCCCCTATATCTAGATGGTATAGTAGTGATGAGGTTACTAGTTTTTCTATTGACAATGTCAAGTTGTTCCTTTTATATCTTATTTTCTGGTTTGTTTTTGTAGCATCGGTTATATGTCATTGGAAATTGTATTGATCTTTCTTGGCAACCTAAAACTATGAAGATGGTACTTGTGAAGCAGTTCGTGTCATGCCTTGTTGAAATAATGCAAGCACTTGTAATGATGTTGAGATTTCTTCAAATGTGGTTTTTTTCAGTGTTGTTTAGAATAGGGGGACATGTTTGGTACTTTGAAAATCATTTATTTGCAAATGAGATGGGAAATGAGAAGTGTATTCATTTCCATGATATGTAATTACTTGAGTTGGTTGGATTTTGCATTTTTCAATGCTTTCCCTTACACATGTTGAAATTTCCTATGAGAAAAAAAGTGAATTATTTGTAATTATGATCCAAGTGGATATTAGTGGCCACCCACCTCTTCCAACCAGCTCAAAACAGTTCTTTAGAAATTTACTATTTTTAGCAGTTTTTTGGGTCCTAAACTTCCGGGGCCATTTTGAGGGCCTAAACGATGTTTTTTCGCGATAGAGCACCTCAAATAATTCCAAAGTCATGATAGATCTTATGAAATGAATCTCCTCGTTAATATCTTTTCAATGAGATATCATGCACCCCAAATGAAGATTGTATGCCAAAGGTATGTCCTCTGGAAGTTGATACACCAAACTACCCAAAATGGGGTCCACAAATCTGTTGGATTTTCATCTTCTGGGGTTAGGGTTTTGGATTTTATTTATCTTAAAAAGGCCTTTGGAACCCCATTGTAACAATCATCTTCTTGCGAATGAGATTAGCCATCACATCTCTTCTCAGAGATAAGCTTCCACCATTCTGTCGAGTCTTTCACTTTGTATTTCTATAGTTTTGTACATTTTGGTCATTAATAGAAATTGTGTATTATTGTATCTTTGTGTTTATGGTTATATCGCTCATATATATCTGTTATATTATTGATATATCTCTGTACATTTCTTTTATTATATCTCCGCTCTCATTTCGTGCCAAAAATAATCCGGATCAGTGGTATCAGGGTAGGATGCTCTTGATCGTCTTTCAGTGCATATCCCCGACGAGGTCCGAGTATAGAAATTTGGATCTCGAGCTTGTCTCTTTTGAGGAAAATTGCTCTCACATGCCCAAGAAACCTTCCATGGCGAAATAAAAGAAAAACGATAGAGAAAAAGATTCTATTAATCTGTTGCTTGAGCAAGCTTTCATGCAATAGAGGGAAAAAATGGAGAATTTTTCCCACATCCTTCAATGCATGTTGATAAAAATAAGCACATCTTCATCAACCAGTCAATTTGAAGGCACCTCTCCTTTCAAGGTACAACTTAATTTTGATATTCCTGTATTTGAAGGTCAAATATATGTAGATTCCCTAAAAAAAGGGTTAAATTTGGGAGAAGTTTATTTCTTTGTTCACAATTTTTCTAGCAGGGAAAAGATTACCTTCACACTCCTTAAGGATCTCCCCCATGTAAAACATTGGTGGGAAACTTACTGGGAGCAAAGTTTCACAGAGGATTATAGAATATATGGGGCTGAGTCAACTTGATATTTTTTTGTGGATGTGATCAAGGAACAATATTACTCTTTTGGTAACTATGATAACCAATACATGAGATGGACCACAGTGCGAAAAGAGAGGGGCCAAACAGTGCCGAAGTTCAAAAATAATTTCCATACCTTGCACACCAAGTTGGGTATCAAATACTCTGAGCTACATCTGGTTCTGAATTACCGTGGGGCTCTGCATAGGTACATCTAAACCGAAATAGATTTTCTGGACATCTCATCACTTGGAGTTGCCTATTGATATGATGTCAAAATAAAGAAGAAATTTAGGCACTAGAACAAATGGGAGTTCGGGTAAGCAAATCCATAACAACCAAAGTATGGTAAAGATGGTCTTAACAACCGACCTCCAAAAAACCAGTTCAAGCCATAGGAAAAAAAGGGTAACTAAAAGACAAAGGAAACTAGAAAGTGGTGCAATTTATGCAAAATCCCTTGGAACAACATTGGTGACTGTCTCTCAAAAAAATCATTGGTGATCGATATCAAAGAAAATGAGCTGAACCCTGATTCAGAAAATAATGGGAGAAGATAGACCATCGACGCAAACCCCACTGTTATTTTCGTGACCACAACAATTCAACCAGAAGAACCAATAAATCTTGAAGAGGGGGAGAACCTTTTTCATTCACAGATGTGGGTTAAGGGAACCCCATTCCATTTTATTGTTGATAGCAGAAGCCAGAAGAACCTCATCTTAGCAGAGGTCATCAAACAATTGGTATTTTCGACAACATCCCACCTACATCCATACAATATCGGGTCGCTTTGCCAGGGATGAGATATTTGTGTGATCCAGTAGTGTCACTTGTGATACGACATCAATGCCTTCAAGGATGAGCTATTATGTGATGTTTCCTCGCTGGATTTTTGAGATGTTCTTTTGGGCCAGCCATATACGTGGAAGCGCCATGCTATTTATGAGTCTCGACCTTGTAGTGTCATTGTTACTCTGGGGGGTCATCTCTACAGGATACCAAAGGTAGTTCCGACTACTGTCCCATCTAAATAGTGTCGCAAGGTAATATCTCATACTACAACATTCAACCTCTTCACAATCTATTCAAAAGGTGAACAGAAGGACACTGGAACGACTACAACCTCAGTGCAAGCACCTTCTATCCAACAAAAGCAGGTCGACAAGATTGTAGCAAAGCACATAGATTTTTTCTATACACAGTCATATCATGAAGAAAAACTAGTTAAAAAGGTCCAACCCTTCCAATATTAGGTTCTCGACAACCTTCCACAAGTCAAGCAGTGCAATTTCTCCAGCAAGGAAAGCAACTTACCAAGGTTCAGATTCAACAAACGCTTTCCCGTCTCCCCCAATAACTCAACATAATGGAGACCATTGCTTCCTGAGGGAGGGTTGATCCAAGTGGATATTGGTGGCCACCCACCAATTCCAACTTACTCAAAACAATTCTTTGACAATTTACTATTTTTAGTAGTTTTTGGGTCATAAACTTCCAGAGCAATTTTGAGGGCCTAAACGACATTTTTTCACGATCAAGCACCTCAATGACCACCAAATACTTGATTGAACCTATGCAATGAAGCTCCTTGTCAATAAATTTCCAATGAGCTATCGTGTGCCCCTAACATAGATCATATGCCAAAGTTATGCCCCTGGGAAGTTGATACACCAAAATACCCAAAATGGGGTCCACAAACCTATTGGATTTTCATCTTCCGAGGTTAGGGTTTTGGATTTTATTTATGTTAAAAATGTCTTTGGAGCTTCATTGTAAGGATCGTATTCTAGTGAATGAGTGTAGCCATCACATCTCTTCTCAGAGATAAGATGCCACCATTCTAGTGAGTCTTTCACTCTGTATTTCTACAGTTTTCTACATTTCTCTCTTTAATAGAAATTGTGTATTGTTGTATCTCTATGTTTATGGTTATATCTCTCATATATCTATGTTATATTATTGATATATCTCTGTACATTTCTTTATTATATCTTCACTCTCATTTCGTGCCAAAAATAATCCGGATCAAATTACAACTCAAGTTTCTTGATATCACATTTCATATGTTTCATAACATGTTTTTAATGCATATTCCAAAAATATTTACAAAATCAATAGATTTAATTTTGTGATATGTTATAAAAGAATGTGTATGTGGGATTTCTTTCTACAAAAATGTTATAATGAAAAGAAATCTTCAAAACATTAACTTTATGTAATATGTGTAGATTTTAACCTTGTACAATTAATTACTGCAAACATATTCTTATTAAAAAAGAAAAGATGCAATGATCCACACACACACACACACACACACACATTACACAAAGAGTTTTACCCTAGAAGCCCAAACCAAGAAAACCAACAACCTATTTAGAGTTGCACCTCTAATATTGTATTCATCATCATCTTCATTTTTTACAATACAATATACATATAGGATCTTACAACATGCAATCCCCTAATCCATTGACCCGGATTAGTCAATAACCCTAAATCCTTAACCAAAATTAGAAAACCATTGGTGAAAATTATGTGCCAAAAAAATGCTAAAAATGAATGCAAAAAAACGCCAAATTTTTTTTTTAGAGGCTACCTCCCCTTAACCCCCTTACAAGGGGGGGCCCACAACCCCCAAGTATCCCATATTAGTGCTTAGTACATGGGACCAACCTTGCAAACAGTATAATACATACCCAACAATATGCACATGCAAAAATGGTAGGAAAATTACCAATTGTTGTTTGGAAAAAATAACCATAACACATTCCTTTAATATTTAGCCAACATTTCGATGATAGGGTTTCCTTCTTTTGGCCTTGGTATGCAATCCATTTTATCACATGAAATCACAATGGATTTGATTTGTGTTTTATTAACAATTTTTTTCATGTACTACCCATTTGAACAAGTAACTATTGAAGAATAACTTGTCAAATATGTCTCTGATTTCTTTTGTATTCCCCCCATATCCATATTCATACAATTTCTCAATAGATATTCCTACAAGTTTTTGTATAGCTTCTTGGAATGAAATAACATTTATTTTTCTTGTTTAGTCTTCAATTATTAATGAGAAAATGTAGCTATATACATTAAAAGACATCTAGATTTCACTTTTGACAATTCCAGACACCATCCTCAATAGGTGTGAGTTATTTTTTTTCACTTTTGGTCTTTAAATGTAAGATGGAATTCAATTTACCAATACTTGTTTCTCTTTAGAGAAGCAATGGTTTCCTTGGTCAAAATGAATGTAGGGTATGGGCCTTTTCGAATCCCTTGATTTTCTATGTCAACCAAGTGATTTCAAATGGAAGGGTTCCCTCTTAAAGCTCTATGAGTAGATGATGAGAGTCAAGTGATATCTATTCCTAGGTTATCAACTAGTCTGTCAAATCTTCTCCTTCTTTGGGATTAGCATTGACGAAAAGTTGGGATGTTAAGCCTATAGTATTCAATATACTATTATATTCAATTACTTTTCCAATTTAACAACGATTATTAGATAGCTAATTGAGATGGAATGTTGGTATAGATTATGTTTACTACAAAATAACCCCCATAATATAACCTCTATACTATAACCCAACATGTTCTTTAGTTTAAGGGTTCTCTTATATGTCTTTACTCTACTCTTTCTCATGAAAATTACTAAAGGGAAAATGGAAATAACAACTCCTATAATATCAACTATAATGTTGTTTATTTATGTAGGTAATTCATTAAGAGGAGTGAACACAAAGTTGTGGTTTTCTATTGAATGCTTGTCCTCTAAGAAAGCTTCAACGATCGAGATAATATCTAGATTTATCTCCCAATCTTTTTTGAAATGATTGAAATTTTTTTGCAAACTTGATGTACCCTTTTGAGATTATGTAAATGTTTCTAATGTCTATGGAAGGGTGGAAGTGTGTTGCTTGAATGTTGAAGCATATAATGTTTATCTCGCCATCTTCTACATCAATAACATCAAATCTAAGTACATGACCAGGTCCCTTGGCATTGATAAATGTATGTAAATAATTTTTTGAAAGTATTTTGACTTTCAATATACATTCCTTTAGGGTTAAATGCAAATATACAATAGGAGTAAAGTTTGAGGGTGTTGCAGTTGTTTCTAATGTTTTTTCTTCTAGAAGCACTTACATCCTTGATCAATGCTAGGGAACCACTAATGTTTGGTCTCAAAGTATGCACTTGTATTTCATGCACTATCATAACCTTAAAAAAAAAACCTTAAAAAATGTACAATTAGCACTTTAATTGTTGATCACATATTAGGTAGTGTAAAATGTGGTTAGTTTGTGATGCATGTGAAAATGAATGTAATGTATAGAGGGAAAAATAGGAGAATAGTTGCTTAAGTTGTAAGTTTTCATGTTTTCATAGCGTTCGAAGAAGAATTATGGGACAATTCACATTCCTTCTATAATAGTTGTGCATGACATTTTCGTGAAGGTCAATCATTTACAGTTATTGTTACCAATGTCAATGGTAGACGTTGTTAAGATCACTCCTTGGAATATATGTATAGTTAATGCCCACACTATCTTAAGGGGGATTTGCTTCTTCTTACTCAATTGTATGGGTGGAATTGGTACATGATTTGGTTGGCTTTGGTCCTTGTAGGGCCTACGTTGGAAATTTTGGAGGGCTAGTTCTTGGTGTGTATGAAATTTGCATGACTAGTCCAAGAGCACCATTGGTTAATCCTCCTCAGAACTATAAATTGTAGGATAACATAACGCGTTGGCCTACAGATCACAATATATGTTTTTCCAGTCGGTAGTTGTCCTTTTGTTGTGCTTCTGAACCACTTATGAATTCTATGACACTTCAACGAATAGCACATTTAATATTGTAGCATGTAGTTGTTATGGTTGTTGACAAGAATGTTTGTTGCAAAGAGGTGGATTAAAGTGTCAAATTTATTATACACACTTTGGTGGACAAAACATTATTATTCCTAGACTAAATGAGGTTCTAGTCACCTATTGTTGGTGTAGCATTCTGAATGTTTGTCAACAACTGGCGAAAATAGGCTTGGGTGCAAATAGTTCCTTGTTGTCTAAAGATTGTTTCCAACTTGAGTATAATGGTAAATCCTATCCACAAATAACTATAGTTTCTTCTACATAAAGAGGTTTTTCCATTACTGGCGATAGTTATCCCATTTTTTCAATAAGAATTATTGATTAGTGACCAAATGAGCAATGGTTTCTCTCTAAAAATTCCTCCCATAAATGGTTTTCAACTTGCACAAAAAGTTTAGGCCCTATTAAGCTTATCCCATCAATTAGATATATCGAATATGTTTCATCTCTTCTTGGAGCACTACAAGGAAATGACCATGTAAAGGCTTCATGTTCTAAATAGGAATACTAATACCTGCATGTATAATGGTTGCATGTATGTTAATTGAACATGCAACCCTAGTAGGGGTAAGAAGCAATATTGGGCTATGGATAGAGGTTGCTTGATAAGATAGTTCTTCTTTGATACTGCTTATAAGGTAGATTTTACCTTTTCCTACAATGCCTTGGATGATCATCTTCAATGACTATTTTGGTTGTCTCCCTTGTGAATGTTGTAAAACTGTGTTGAATGCACATTGTCAATTTTTAGATAATGTGTTTATGGAAGGACATAGATGATTGAGTTCTTGTATGATTTCCCCATTCCTTTGATTGCAGTCAATGAAGTTTGGAGCATTTTCCAATTTATCTTTTGATACATTTGGTCGATCCCATGTGTGGTTGATGATATCAACAAAAGTGAATTGGATATTCCTTGTAGGGACCAATCTTGATAAAATCTTGTCATTCATTCATATTCATGTTTGGTTTCATGTTAATATGGGTATCATCATCTTTATATGTTTTCTCATCGGGAGTGGGTGCAAGGATGTGATCAACACATGAGGCATATTAGTCATTTCTTATGCTCTCCCAATTAGCCAAAATGTCTTGTGTTGGATTACCTATGTTTTCAAAGAAATAAAAATAGGGTTTATTTAAAATTAATTCACCCCAAAAGAATTTAACAAAGGCATCAAAATCTTTGTTTGGTATTGTAGTAAAAATTGGCCATATATGGACAATTACCAAGACATTTATTTTTCCCACTTTTTAGTTTGTAATGCTTGATTATATGTCTAGTGTACTACAAGCTCAATTAGATAGTTAAGGTCCAAAAAAACAAGATGGGTCAAATATTAATTTATGAAATTGGATCTAGATAAGAAGAAAAACAAACTGTGAGAGAATTGGTGAAATATTTGGTGGCCAACATTTAGTTTGGTGAAGGTGTAGGTACATGTGACAAGGGGTAAATTTTGCATCATATTGCAAGTTTGTTGGGCATTAATGTCCCAACCTACAGTTACTTCTGAGTGCAAATGGTAGCAACAATTTGAGACAAGGTCATCTAGATATGTGATTTTGTTCCAATTATGGTCAACATATGGTGATAGGTCTCTGATCTCCCATTTAATTTGGAAGCATATTCGGTAATGTACTTCAAAACTACATAACAAGAGAGGATCGATTGATAATCTACATTTTCTTACCATGTTTGAAGCATGTTAGGATTATGAATGTTCAAGCACTCACCATTGCATGCTAGTTGATATGTGTTTTGGCTTGTTTCATTAATGTAGAATGATGTCTCCATTTGTACCTTCCAGGGGAATTTATACCTATATTCAAGGGTGGCCCCATTTCTACCTAGACATGATTTGTTGTTGCACTTTTTATGTCTTTGAGCTGAATTTAAGAGTTTCGCATAGTCTTGAAGTGGGTTGGATGTAAATATATCTTGTGTATCTAGCAAGAACGGGTCATGTTAAATGGATTGATGCATAGCCACATGTGTTTCATGTTATTATCTAGGGTTCTAGGTTGTAGCATGGTTATCAAAAAAACTCTTTGCATCATTGATTTGAGATGGGTCTTCCCAATTCAATGTTTCTATGTTTGAAGCATTCAAAAGCAATAGAAACCCATGTATATGTGTAGAGCCTCGATGATTCCATTCATGCCTACAAAAGGAATGTCATAAACGATTAGTAGGAAATACATAATTTTTTACGTTGCGGAGAGGTACTTTCTAGTGTTATAGATTATGTACATGTACTAATAATTCATTTTGTGGATGTTGTTTTGTAGTATCTCCTTGTTAAGGTTTTCCATTACACCAAAACCCACAGGTGTTAGTAAAATTCCAAACCAACAACATCACCTTGAATAGGTAGCTAGTCCCATGTTTCCAAGGTGGTGGTTAGTCCACGAGATCAATTCCCATAGGTGCAGAGGCTAGTCCAACACCCCCCCTCCGACATAACTCAGGGGAATTAAACCTAGGTCAAGGCTATGATACCATGTTAAGGTTTTAGATTACACCAAAACCTACAGGTGTTAGTAAAATTCCAAACCAACAATATCACCTTCAGTGGAAGGTTAGTCCCATTTTCCCAGGGTGGCGATTAGTCCACCAGATCAATTCCCAAAGGTGCAGTTGTTAGTCCAACACTCCTCTTTGAAGATTGATAACTTTTTTTGTATGTATGTAGCTATATTATGGGGGTCGTCAATTACATTGTAGGTATGCCAATGTTGGAGAAGCATTGGGTTAGGAAGCTTTCCCTTATGAATAATTGCATCCAAGTACAACCATTTTGTGTGCGTTGCACTAAGAGTGAAAAAAAAGGTTGGGAATTGAAGTTGTGTGATCAATTATGTTAGCTCGATACTATATAAGGTCCAAAATTCCTTGGTCCCATCCACGTATGCTCTGAAGTGCATGACATGTTCTAGGATTTTATATGTAGGTAGTTCTTTGAGATGGGCATGCAACTCTTCATTTATTGTTGGTGTGTTATTCTCTTAGATTCTCTTCACAAAGAAGGCAGTTGTGACTTACCTTCGGTGGCACATTATCTAGTTGTAGAGGTGGTATATAAGTTGAGGATGACTTCCAAAAATTATGTCATGTCATCTCATTACGTGTACTGCATAGCTATCAATTGGGATGTTATTCATGTGTGGTTCACAATGTAGGGCATCCTTAGTTGGGAAAAGAGTGGGAAATTCCAAGTCAAATAGTCCCTATTTGTTGTACTCATTTACTAGTAACAAGCCAATTATCATCCAATAAATTGTCTCTGGTGGAATATTGTCTACAATGTGAACAACTGATTTATCTTTTCCATTCCTCATTACGTATTAGGAAATCTAAATGCAAAGGAATAAATTGGTTTCTCCTCATGGTCAACAACATGGTGTGCTAAACATAGATTGCCTCACAATAGAGGCGCTCTAGAAAATCCTAGTTCCAATCTCGACGCGAACCGCTGCATGACTGAACCAGGACACGCCGTAGAAAACCACCTGCCAAGATCGAGCATAGACAGTCTTCTAGTCTGATCCATCAGGATGAACATAGAAGAGAGGGGGAAACCCCCCTCGTACAACAATGTCACGGCTAACGATTGATCGGGCACAAGGGAAAAATGACCATCTTTTGAGCTGCCACTACAGATACGCGATCAAATCCTTGCCAGAGAAGAAGGACTCGGCAAGGAAATGGAGACGGAAGCCAGCACGTCCCATCCAAAAGCATCTCATGGGTGGGATCTTGGAAAATGCATCCCACAAACGGAAAAACCCCCGAGATACATCATAATCTCAACAAGAGTGGGTGAACATACCCAATTCATGAGAGAGCATGCCCTCATTAGCAAATTTCTGGGACTGTGGTCGTCCGAACGGGACTTGAGCATATGGATAAAACACTGGTGGAACCCCAAAGGTGATTATGAGGTTCAACTAAGCTCTAAAGGCTTCTTCACAATCATTCTGTACAACCCAGAAGACTGAGATCGAATCTTTGAGAACGACCCATATTTCTACAACTCGGCAAGGCTATTCCTAAGATTCTGGACATAACGCTTTAGCCCAGACAAGGTGGATTTCACAATGGCACCAGTCTGGATCCACCTCTATTCCTTTCCGCAGGAGTTCTGGCTGGAGGAGATTCTCATGGGAATAGGTAATACAGTGGGTCACTATGTCAAAACCTCAAAAGCCACAAAGCAAAGGAAATACACTTCATACGCCCGAATATGTGTTTATATGAATATATCTAAGGCTCTACCAGGGGTGGTAATGTTGGAATATCAGGATGAAGACTGGAAACAAACACTAGACTACGAACATATCCCTTTCCATTGCAGGAAATGTCATGAACATGGCCACCTATTCAGAGACTGTCCTCTGAATAAGAAAGCTATCAAAGCCAACGATACCACATAGAAAGATGGCTTCAACACTGTCATGGCCAGAAAGAAAAACCCTCCCAGGAAGCAGATCCCCAACCCCAAGCCTAAGATCTCGACCAAAAACTCTTATGAGATACTGAACCAGCTACCGGAAGAAGAAGAAATCCAAGATCCACACAAAGAGTCGCAACAAGACAAAGGAAAGAACCAAACCCTTTCCTCCTCTGGCCCAAACTGGGAAATCGACCCAGAAGAGAGAGGAGATGGAGACAGTGACATCTTAATGCAGATGGATGCTCGTGATTTAGCAGGCATTGACCTTGAGAAACTTGAGGAAGCCCTCAACCAAAAAGATCTAAAAGCCCTCCCTGAAGAGAAACTCTGAAAGGTACACAAGGTTTTTCTCGACTCAACAGCGGGATCCATGGCACGCTTAGGTATAGCCACATAATCAGGTTTAGGCTCAAAAAAGATACCACGAGAGAACAAAAGAAGGGGGCACAAACCGGTGCATCAACTAATCAAGGAGGCGGGCAATCTTATGATCAACTCAGGACATATTCATAAGGTCTTGAAGGGATACCTCCACTCAACACCACCCTCATTATGATGAATATCATCACTTGGAACATTAGAGGAATCAATGGAAGATCCAAACAAAGGATCCTCCGAGACTGCATCAAGGCAAAAAACCCAGATATTCTAATTTTACAAGAAACGAAATGTGCAGGGACAGAAGTTGAAACCATCTTCCAGTGCATCTGGAGAGGATGTGATTTTGTTCTAACAGACTCGCCAGGGGCCTCAGGGGGTCTGGCCATACTATGGAACCCAAGTAGCACTACTCTCAGTAGATCTTTCTCTACAATAGGCACCATAACAACCCACTTTGAGGTCACAGGCTCGAATCAGGAGGGGACCATCACCAACGTCTATGGACCCCAAAGTCAACAAGAAAAAGATAAATTTATGGAGAGGCTAGTTCTTATCAAATCATTGTTGACCACACCTAACTGGATCATAGGAGGTGATTTCAACATGATCCTATCGCTGGAGGAAAAAACAGGCGGGAGCAAAAGGCTAGAACAAGACAGTGGTAAGCTAAAAACCCTCATTGAACATCTAAAGTTAGTAGATATAGAAAACAACAATGGTACTTTCACTTGGTCCAACTGCAGATCAAGAAACCAACATGTAGCCTGTCATCTAGACCACTTCCTTGTGGCTGAAGAACTAATTGAAAAGGACCTTTGCATGGAAAGTATCATTCTCCCTAAAGCTGGATCGGACCACTGGCCAATAGCCTTCCACCTAGAAACAGAGGCAATACCCAAATATAAACCCTTTCGGTTTGAGAAATTCTGGCTCACACACCTAGACTTCCATCAGCTTGCAAAAACATGGTGGGCTCAGGTAGAAATAGATCATGGTACAAGCATGTACACATTCCAGCAACGGCTCAAAAACTTCAAGCAATCACTAAAGCACTAGAATAAGAACACCTTTGGAAACATATTCCAAAGCATGCAGGAAATAGAGAACAATCTAATGGAGATACAAAAAACTTTCATTTCAGGAAATCGAATTGCTAAACTAATGAAAGATGAAGAGAAGCTACAAGTGCAACTAGAAGAAAGGAGAAAGCAAGAGGAAATTTTATGGAGGCAGAAGTCCAGGGTACAATGGCTCAAAGAGGGGGAAAAGAACACAAAATTCTTCCACAGGACCATGGTGCATTGTCGACACATCAACAAAATTACTCATCTGGAGGATGGACAGGGTAATCCAATCAGAGAATATACCCAAATAGAAGCAGAGCTTAATAGGTACTACCATGACCTCCTAACGGAAACCAGGGAGGATAGAGAAGCATCCATTAGATGAGTAACCAGTCACATACCCTCTATGGTGACCCCTGAACATAACACATCTTTAATGAGACATATCACTCAGGAGGAAGTGGACCAAGCAACAAAAGCTATGCCCCCAGGGAAGGCCCCAGGCCCGGATGGATTTACTACTGACTTCTTCCATCACTGTTGGGATATAGTAAGGAAAGAGGTTTGGGAGGTAGTAGAGGAATCACAGACTTCAGGCCAAGTCCTCCCGGCCCTTAACACAACCTTTCTCACTCTAATGCCAAAAGAGGAACGGGTCACAAATCCCAAACAGTTCAGACCTATCGCTCTATGCAATGTAATTTACAAAATCATTACAAAGGTGGTTGCGAATCGCCTCAAGCCAATTCTGCCCTTTTTCATTTCCAAGGAACAAGCAGGATATTTAAAGGGAAGACAAATCATGGACAGTGTTATTCTAGCTCATGAGGTCATCCATTCTCTCAAGTCGACAAAAACTCCAAGTATGCTAATAAAACTTGATCTTTCAAAAGCTTTTGATAGAGTCAGTTGGTAGTACCTTCGGGCCACTTTAAATTCTTTTGGTTTTAATCAGCATTGGGTGAACTGGATATTAAACCTCACTTCCTCGGAGTTCTTTTCCATCCTCATTAATGGAGTCCCATCCCGACCCTTCTCACCCTGTAGAGGTATCAGACAAGGGGATCCCTTATCGCCCTTTTTGTTCGTGCTCATGGCGGAAGGCCTGGGATGCTACATTAAATCAGCGATCCTAGAAGGATCTCTCAAAGGCTTGCCTCTACACAACATCCAACCAACACCCTCACATAGTCAATTTGTTGATGACACCCTACTCATGAACTCCCCAATGACAAGAGAGGAAAACGATATTAACTCCATCCTTTCTGATATCACAGAAGCGTCAGGCATGACGCTTAATCTAGACAAATCCAAACTCTTCTTCTTTAATACTCCGGCTGCAGTCCAACTTCACATCTCCAAACTCCTAGGAATACCCAAGAGCTCCCTTCCGTCCAACTTCCTAGGAATTCCTCTAACAGGAGCAGCAGCAAAATCCATCTCCTGGGAACACCTCCTTCTTTCCATCTCGAACAGGCTGAACAACTGGACCTTCAGAACGCTAAACATTGTGGCCAGGTTGGTCCTCCTCAAATCAGTCCTACAAACCCTTCCCACCTACCTTTTAACTGCCCTAGCAGCCCCCAAGAAAATCATCAAAGCTATAAGGAACCTCCAGCGAAACTTCCTATGGAAAGGCCTTGAACCTAATAAGAAGTGGGTGCTAGTAGGGTGGGATAAGATCTGCACACAAAAAAGCATGGGAGGCCTAGGACTCTAAGATCCAGGGAAGCTCAATCAAGTAATGGGAGCCAAAATGTGGTGGAGTTGGTTGAAAACACCAAATGCTTTATGGGCACAAATATGGAAGCAGAAATACGCTCCCTCCATGCAAGCTAACCAACTTATCAGGAACAATGCCCGAATATGATCTAACATTTGGAACACAGCATGGCAAAACAGAGACCTGGTACAAAAACATGCTTTTTGTGAGGTGTGAAATGGAGAAAGTGCTATGTTTTGGCAAGACTCGTGGAAGCAACTCAAACCTCTAAATGACTTCGAAGAGCTAAGGCCCCTTAAACAGGCTCTAAACCAAGACATTCCCTTAAGGGTGAAGGATCTCTGGAATCCCGAGGAGAAAAGACTACAGTGGCGGAATTGGAAGACATCTAACTAGGAATTAGGGGTCCCAGAGAACCTGGACTTGCAAGCTTGGCAACACTATGCAAGTCATCGGAAAATCCCCAACAGAGAAGGCCCGGATATTCTTAGATGGGGACACTCCACAACTGGAAACTTCTCAGTCAAAGAAGCCTACTACCTATAAGGCAATTACCAAAATCAGGAAAAGGAAAACATACGGAACAAGGTTTGGAACCCGGTACTCTAGCCCAAGGTGTCCACCTTCCTCTGGCTGATTGCACACAACATAGTCCTAACCTGGGACAACCTCAGAAGAAGAGGTTTCATTGGGCCCTCAATTTGTGTATTATGCCAACAACAAGAGGAAATAACATCTATTCAACAAATGTCACTACAGCTAGTCGATTTGGGACTAGGAAGCTCAAATAATGTGTCGATCCAATCAAAACAGAAGCAACATCAGGGGAACAATTGAAAAATGGGACTCGACCATTGACAACAACCCTCTATTGAATTACATATGGAAACTCCTCCCTGGTTTTATTCTCTAGCAGATCTGGAAGGAGTGAAACAAAATAATTTTTCACTCCAAGGACTCCACACCAGAATTAACTTGGGAAAAAATTATCACACTTGTCAAGGAAACAGTTAGAAGCAAACCCTGGAAAATAGAGGACTTAAATTGCAACCTAGTAGAACAATGCATTCTCCAAAGATGGCAGCCCAACTTGATCAATAAACTGACGATCAAGGCACCTAAATGTTAAAACAATAGCCCAACCATCTGGACCCCTCCTCCTGCAGGTTTCATGAAGATTAATTTCGATGGGGATTTTAAAGGAAACCCGGGACCAGCTGGCTATGGAGCCACACTTAGAAACTCCAGAGGAGAAATCCTCATCCTGGTAGCGGGATATCTGGGGGAAACGACAAACAATGCAGTGGAGTTAATGGGATTACTGCAAGGTCTCCAAGTAGCAATTGCTTGACATAGCCACAAGCTCATCTTGGAGGGGGACTCACAAATTGTCATTCAACTAATAACCAAAATCCTCCACGGGGAAAACCCACAGAAAATCTCACCTAGATGGCGACTCTCCGGGCTGCTAGAGGAATTCAAGGGCCTCCTAAGAGCCAACCTTAGCATCATACCTTCTCACGTGAAAAGAGAGGCAAACAGGGTAGTGGATTGCATGGAAAATGAAGGAGTAACAAAGGAGACAGAACATATATACTGGGAAGCACACAGCTCTGAAGACTCAGACATCTGAGAGTAGTGTCAAGCTCTAGCCAACAGGGATCTCCAACCCCCAGATGGGGTGCCATGCGGAGAGGGTAGGACACACGGATTAGAGCTGGGTGGTGCCATAAATGCCGGCCACCAGCTCCCATCTCCTCGCCATTAAAGATGGGAGTAAATCGAGGCAAACCTTACCAAACGACAAGGCCTCTCACGCAAGCGAGGAGGACGGTCGACCAAAGAATTAAGACCACAGCCTTCATGGCCAAAGATATTACCTTCTTCCTTATCAACCGCCTTAGAGGATTTGTGATGCATTTGAAGATTGTAGAGCCGAAGGCTGAACCGTCGAGGTGCAGGAACAGAGACACCCCTTCAGCTAGTATTCTGACAATAGCTTTGCTTCTAAGCATGCCAAGAGCAAGGGGGCAGCCTCGAAGAGGCACGACATGGTATACAGCCGACTCACACAGGAAGCGGCAGAAGAAATTTGAAAAAGCATTGCCTCTAGCTAGCAGGAGAAGCACCAGGAAGTCCAGGAGAACTGGAATGCCTCCCATGGTGTATGTCGAGGAGATTGCTTCGGATGAATCCATCCATAATTACTCAGAGAATCTCCTCTTCACGGTCCCAGACAATTGGGATCCCCACACTTGTTTCGGAAAGGATGTTGTAACCCCTGCTCCAAGAACAACAGATGGTCCCAAGGATACTCCAGCTGAGGAATTTACATCTTGCTTCGTGGAGGAAGAGTTACAGGAAGGCATAGAAGGAAACATCCATATCACAACCGCCGAACCTCCTGAAGAAATGGAGCAGCAGAATAGGCAGCAAGAGTACCAGGGTGGCAATGTAAAAGAATGCAAGGATGAGGCCGACGCACGGAAGAAATCTCCCCTCTCCTCCANACCACTTCTTCACTCAGAGCACCTGGAATTAATCTTCGACATACGCAGCATGGTGGATGATTAGATTTTTAGGGCCATCCACATCAACCAATGCCTGGATATGATTTATGCCGCTTACTCCAGCACTTCCCCAAGACACCAATGCCCTACATGCACACAGGTCTACGTAATTCCAGTCACACGTGTAAAGAATGGAGATGATTACGAGAACACTGGTTAAAAGGTTTTTTTGCATGCTCATAGCTAGAAACATTTTTCTTTTGTTGCAAACCAGAGATATAGCTCAGTTAGCTTATAGCAATGCTATCGGTAGCGTAGTAAAGAATAGACTTAATCTAGAGATTGCCATGCGTCCTGGTTTCCTTCGGGCAGGATGGCAGCCTGAAATTTTGAGTTTGGAAAGTGGCATGGAATGGCCAACTGTCTCAGTTTCCTCTCCAGGTGGGACAGTTGGCACTCCAACAGAACTCTATAATTTTGCAATTTTAATATAACATGACCTGCCTTTTTTACTTAAAAAAAAAAAGAAAAACAACATGGTGTGCTATATTGGTGATATTTGACTCTTCATTGGAAGAAATGAAAGTTTTTGCAGAAACATAATGGAGTCAAGAGGAGACATTCATGCAAGCATCTTGAAGTGATGCTAGTGATTTTTGGTCAATTTGTACATCATTGTAATATTTACATTTTTGAATATTACAAACTAATCCATTAATGACATGGGATTTTTTGTCACATAATAATCATAACATTTACCCTTTCCTCCATGTCTCTTAACAACCAAGATGTTATGATATGAATTATGGCATGGAATGTAAGTTTTTTTTTGAACAATTCGCGATGGGAATTTGGTTGTGTGCCCATTGTATTTGTATTATTCACCATGAGAAAGCCTAACCTACAAGAGAGGGATAACTTGAGAAATGAGTATTTCCTCAACTTGAATAAGTATTGATAATACTGTGGATTGGTCCCTTGGATCTATATTATTCCATGTGGGGAATTGATAACCATTTGTTTCTCTATGACGTTGACTACAAATGTGTCCATGAAGACATGGTTAGGTAAGAATGGCATGGTATGATTCCATACAAATAGTATATGGGTAAAATCAAGAATCTAGGTAGCACTTTCGTGAGAATCAGGTCGCCCAAATTGCTAATGACAAATTTTCATCTTAACTCTTGATTTTTTTCGACTAAAACATCTTTTGACCAAAATGATTTTTCGGCTGAAAGTTAAATCTAATGACACCCAACGAAAATTTTAAATCTAAAGTTATTTTTTTCGTTAAAACTAACTTTCGGTTGAACTATTAGTTCGGCCGAAAACCTATAACTATGGAATTTTCTAGAAAAGTATGCGTTCACTTCAACTTACTCCAACTTGAGAAGGAGCAGACTCCTTAAAATATTATGGGTCTAGTTTCGTATCTAGTACTAACATTTTCATAATTGAATGGACTTTCATTTGATACAATTTTTATTCAATCTAATTTTTTTTAGTATTTTTAATTAATTTTATAAAAAAATGTGTGCCTAGTTTTTTTAGATGATATAATGATTCAGTAAAATGAAAAATCAATATTTGCAATAATAAACACTCGAAAATTATGGAAATTTTATATTACAAAGCTTTTCATTGTCCTCTTCAAAAGGGTATTTTAGATTTTACTTTTAAATCAAAATTAAGGCACATAGATTGAGTCTCACTATAGATGCTTAAAATATGCAACTTTTTGAGATTGGTCAAATTCAAAAAATTGTAAAAATTATAATATTCATCTTAAATTCAAAACTATAGTCATGCTTTAATAGAGTTTGTTTAGATTGTTGTAGTATATTTTATTTTTCATAAGAACAAGTTTAATAATGAGTATATTCACGTCAAAAAACATAACGCATTATGAGTTCCTTCATTTTTAAGGAACATATTGTCAAACAATCGCTAAATTGACATATCAAATTTCAATAAAAAAAGATTAAAAAAATAGTCATTAGAAAGCTAACAAAATTCATGAGAAGTTTTGTTTGCTAAAAAAAATACTTTTGTTTACCGAAAGTTGAAAAACTTCTGAAAAAATATTTTATTTTCTCAAAAAATAAAGAAAATAGACACTCGGATTCATGATTTTACCCACATGTATATATGTTCAATAAGGCATCAATATGTTTTAAGAAAAAATGGGAAGCATGTGGATGGCCTTGATGTTCAAACACATGTGTTGGAAACCCAAAAGAGTTTTTTTTTTTATTGTATACAAATCCTCTCTATGTCTCTTTAGGCTATCTTTCTTTTTCAACACATTTTATCCTACAATGTTCATTTTGTTGGCCGCTAGATCTAGATGGTATAGTAGTGATGAGGTTACTAGTTTTTCTATTGACAATGTCATGTTGTTCCTTTTAAATCTTCTTTTCTGGTTTGTTTTTGTAGCATCGATTGTATGTCATTGGAAATTGTATTGATCTTTCTTGGCAACCTAAAACTATGAAGATAGTACTTGTGAAGCAGTTCGTGTCATGCGTTGTTGAAATAATCCAAGCGTTTGTAATGATGTTGAGATTTCTTCAAATGTGGTTTTTTTCGGTGTTGTTTAGAATAGGGGGACATGTTTGGTACTTTGAAAATCATTTATTTGCAAATGAGATGGGAAATGAGAAGTGTATTCATTTCCATGATATGTAGTTACTTGAGTTGGTTGGATTTTGCATTTTTCAATGCTTTCCCTTACACATGTTGGAATTTCCTATGAGAAAAAAAGTGAATTATTTGTAATTATGATCCAAGTGGATATTAGTGGCCACCCACCTCTTCCAACTAGCTCAAAATAGTGCTTTAGAAATTTACTATTTTTAGCAGTTTTTTGGGTCCTAAACTTCTAGGGCCATTTTGAGGGCCTAAATGATATTTTTTTGCGATAGAGCACCTCAAACAATTCCAAAGTCGTGATAGATCTCATGAAATGAATCTCCTCGTTAATAGCTTTCCAATGAGATATCGTGCACCCCAAACGAAGATTGTATGCCAAAGGTACGCCCTCTGGAAGTTGATACACCAAACTACCCAAAATGGGGTCCACAAACCTGTTGGATTTTCATCTTCTCGGGTTAGGGTTCTGGATTTTATTTATGTTAAAAATACCTTTGGAACCCCATTGTAACAATCATATTCTTGCGAATGAGATTAGCCATCACATCTCTTCTCAGAGATAAGCTTCCACCATTCTATCGAGTCTTTCACTCTGTATTTCTATAGTTTTGTACATTTTGGTCATTAATATAAATTGTGTATTATTGTATCTTTGTGTTTATGGTTATATCGCTCATATATATCTGTTATATTATTGATATATCTCTATACATTTCTTTATTATATCTCTGCTCTCATTTCGTGCCAATAATAATGCGGATCAGTGGTATCAGAGTAGGATGCTCTTGATCGTCTTTCAGTGCATATCCCCGACGAGGTCCGAGTATAGAAATTTGGGTCTCGAGCTTGTCTCTTTTGAGAAAAATTGCTCTCACACACCCAAGAAACCCTCCATGGTGAAAGAAAAGAAAAATGATAAAGCAAAAGATTCTATTAATCTATTGCTTGAGCAAGCTTTCATGCAATAGAGGGAAAAATTGGAGAATTTTTCCCACATCCTTCAATGCCTGCCGATAACAATAAACACATCTTCATCAACGAGTCAATTTGGAGGCACCTCTCCTTTCAAGGTACAACTTAATTTTGATATTCCTATATTTGAAGGTCAAATAGATGCAGATTCCCTTAAAAAATGGTTAAATTTGGGAGAATTTTATTTCTTTGTTCACAATTTTTTCGACAGGGAAAAGATTACCTTCACACTCCTTAAGGATCTCCCCCATGTAAAACATTGGTGGGAAACTTACTGGGAGCAAAGTTCCACAGAGGATTATAGAATATATGGGGCTGAGTCTACTTGAGATTTCTTTGTGGATGCGATCAAGGAACAATATTACTCTTTTGGTAACTATGATAACCAATACATGAGATGGACCACAGTGAGAAAAGAGAGGGCCTAAACAGTGCCGAAGTTCAAAAATAATTTCCATACCTTGCAAACCAAGTTGGGTATCAAATACTCTGAGCTACATCTGGTTCTGAATTACCGTGGAGATCTGCATAGGTACATCTAAACCGAAATGGATTTTCTGGACATCTCATCACTGGGAGTTGCCTATTAATATGATGTCAAAATCAAGAAGAGATTTAGGCACTAGAACAAACGGGAGTTCGGGTAAGCAAATCCATAACAACCAAAGTATGGTAAAGATGGTCTTAACAACTGACCTCCAAAAAACCAGTTCAAGCCACAGGAAAAGAAGGGTAACTAAAAGATGAAGGAAACTAGAAAGTGGTGCAATTTCTGCAAAATCCCTTGGAACAACATTGGTGAATGTCTCTCAAAAACATCATTGGTGACCGATATCAAACAAAATGAGTTGAATCCTGATTTAGAAAATAATGGGAGAAGATAGACCATCGACACAAACCCCACTGCTATTTTTGTGACCACAACAATTCAACCAGAACAACCAATAAATCTTGAAGGGGGGGAGAACCTTTGTCATTCACAGATGTGGGATAAGGGAACCCCATTCCATTTTATTGTTGATAGCGAAAGCCAGAAGAACCTCATCTTAGCAAAGTTCATCAAACAATTGGTATTTTTGAGAACATCCCACCTGCATCCATACAACATCGGGTGGCTTTGCCAAGGATGAGATATTTGTGTGATCCAGTAGTGTCACTTGTCATATGACATCAATCCCTTCAAGGATGAGGTATTATGTGATGTTTCCTTACTGGATTTTTGTGATGTTCTTTTGGGCCAACCATACATGTGGAAGCGCCATGCTATTTCTGAGTCTTGACCCCGTAGTGTCATTGTTACTCTGGGGGGTCATCTCTACAGGATACCAGAGGTAGTTCCAACTACTGTCCCATTTAAATAGTGTCGCAAGGTAATATCTCATACTACAACATTCAACCTCTTCACAATCTATTCAAAAGGTGAACAAAAGGACACTGGAATGACTGCAACCTCAGTCCAAGCACCTTCTATCCAACAAAAGAAGGTCGACAAGATTGTAGCAAAGCACAAAGATTTTTTCTATACACAGTCATATCATGAAGAAAAACTAGTTAAAAAGGTCCAACCCTTCAAATATAAGGTTCTCGACAACCTTCCACAAGTCAAGCAGTGCAATTTCTCCAACAAGGAAAGCAACTTACCAAGGTTCAGATTCAACAAACGCTTTCACATCTCCCCCAAGAACTCAACATAATGGAGACCATTGCTTCCTAAGGAAGGAGGGTTGATCCATGTGGATATTGGTGGCCACCCACCTATTCCAACTTACTCAAAACAATTCTTTGACAATTTACTACTTTTAGCAGTTTTCGGGTCATAAACTTCTAGAGCCATTTTGAGGGCCTAAACGACATTTTTTCACGATCAGGCACCTCGATGACCACCAAATACTTGATTGAACCTATGCAATGAATCTCCTTGTCAATAAATTTCCAACAAGTTGTCGTGTGCCCCAAACATAGATCGTATGCCAAAGTTATGCCCCTGGGAAGTTGATACACCAAAATACCCAAAATGGGGTCCACAAACCTATTGGATTTTCATCTTCCGGGGTTAGGGTTTTGGATTTTCTTTATGTTAAAAATGTCTTTGGAGCTTCATTGTAAGGATAGTATTCTAGTGGATGAGCGTAGCTATCACATCTCTTCTTAGAGATAAGATGCTACCATTCTAGTGAGTCTTTCACTCTGTATTTCTACAGTTTTCTACATTTCTCTCTTTAATAGAAATTGTGTATTGTTGTATCTCTGTGTTTATGGTTATATCTCTCATATATCTATGTTATATTATTGATATATCTCTGTACATTTCTTTATTATATCTTCACTCTCATTTCGTGCCAAAAATAATCCAGATCAAATTACAACTCAAGTTTCTTGATAGCACATTTCATATGTTTCATAACATGTTTTTAATGCATATTCCAAAAATATTTACAAAATCAATAGATTTAATTTTGTGATATGTTATAAAAGAATGTGTATGGGATTTCCTTCTACAAAAATGTTATAATGAAAAGAAATCTTCAAAACATTAACTTTATGTAATATGTGTAGATTTTAACCTTGTACAATTAATTACTGCAAACATATTCTTATTAAAAAAGAAAAGATGCAATGATCCACACACACACACACACACACACACACACACATTACACAAAGAGTTTTACCCTAGAAACCCAAACCGAGAAAACCAACAACCTATTTAGAGTTGCACCTCTAATATTGTATTCATCATCATCTTCATTATTTACAATATAATATACATATAAGATTTCACAACATCCAATCCCCTAATCCATTGACCCGGATTAGTCAATAACCCTAAATCCTTAACCAAAATTAGAAAACCATTGGTGAAAACCATGCACCAAAAAAATGCTAAAAATGAATGCAAAAAAATGCCATTTTTTTTCTTCAGAGGCTACCTCCCCTGAACCCCCTTACAAGGGGGCCCCCACACCCCCCGATTATCCCATATTAGTGCTTAGTACATGGGACCAACCTTGCAAACAATATAATACATAGCCAACAATATGCACATGCAAAAAAGGTAGGAAAATTACCAATTGTTGTTCGGAAAAAACAACCATAACACATTCCTTTAATATTTAGCCAACATTTCGATGATGGGGTTTCCTTCTTTTGGCTTTGGTATGCAATCCATTTTATCACATGAAATCACAATGGATTTGATTTGTGTTTTATTAGCAATTTTTTTCATGTACTACCCATTTGAACAAGTAACTATTGAAGAATAACTTGTCAAATATGTCTCTGATTTCTTTGGTATTCCCCCCATATCCATATTCATAAAATTTCTCAGTAGATATTCCTACAAGTTTTTGTATAGCTTCTTGGAATGAAATAACATTTATTTTTCTTGTTTAGTCTTCAATTATGAATTGAAAAATGTAGCTATATACATTAAAAGACATCTAGATTTCACTTTTGACAATTCCAGACACTATCCTCAATAGGTGTGAGCTATTTTTTTGCATGTTTGGTCTTTAAATGTAAGATGGCATGCAATTTACCAATAGTTGTTTCTCTTTAGAGAAGCAATGGTTTCCTTGGTCAAAATGAATGTAGGGTATGGGCCTTTTCGAATCCCTTGATATTCTATGTCAACCAAGTGATTTTCAATGGAAGGGTTCCCTCTTAAAGCTCCATGAGTAGATGATGAGAGTCAAGTGATATCTATTCCTAGGTTATCAACTAGTCTATCAAATCTTCTGCTTCTTTGGGAGTAGCATTGACGAAAAGTTGGGATGTTAAGCCTATAGTATTCAATATACTATTATATTCAATTACTTTTCCAATTTAACAACGATTATTAGATAGCTAATTGAGATAGAATGTTGGTATAGATTATGTTTACTACAAAATAATCCCCATAATATAACCTCTATACTATAACCCAACATGTTCTTTAGTTTAAGGGTTCTCTTATATGTCTTTACTCTACTCTTTCTCATGACAATTACTAAAGGGAAAATGGAAATAACAACTCCTATAATATCAACTATAATGTTGTTTATTTATGTAGGTAATTCATTAAGAGGAGTGAACACAAAGTTGTGGTTTTCTATTGAATGCTTGTCCTCTAAGAAAGCTTCAACGATCGAGATAATATCTAGATTTATCTCCCAATCTTTTTTTAAATGATTGAATTTTTTTTGCAAACTTGATGTACCCTTTTGAGATTATGTAAATGTTTCTAATGTCTATGGAAGGGTGGAAGTGTGTTGCTTGAATGTTGAAGCATATAATGTTTATCTCACCATCTTCTACATCAATAACATCAAATCTAAGTACATGACCAGGTCCCTTGGCATTGATAAATGTATGTAAATAATTTTTTGAAAGTATTTTGACTTTCAATATACATTCCTTTAGGGTTAAATGCAAATATACAATAGGAGT
>ML790668.1:210718-240437 GCA_009831015.1 Picea engelmannii | reverse complement strand
TGTGCTTACTCACTCATTAACGCTTCAGTTGTAAATCCGTTAAGCAAAACCGACTGGGAATGATGAATTGGTTAGCGTTTCAGTTGCCAAGAATGATGTCGTTGGATTCTCCATTGAAAGGGGAAGTGGAACCGCCATAACAGTATGAATAAAAGAAAACGAGTAACATTGAATGGGAGGATCGTTCTGAATAAAAATGTGTAAACAGTAAGAAAAAGAAGATGAGCAGAGGAATAGTAAATAGTGAAGGAACTGAGCAGAACGAGAACAGAAGAAGAGCAACATGATGGACAGAAAAGAAGCAGGGAAGAATGACATAAGACATGATATAGAGCAGACTTGTTAAATAAGAGAAGAGTAGCAGAACAGTGAACAGAAGACCAGAATTAAAGAACAAAGAAAGACTGGTAAGAACTGATTTATTTGTAAAGTTGAATGTGTATTTATCCATTTATATTAAAGGGAGGTTGGGAGGTGCTCGGGAGGACTGGTGTCCTCAGAAGTTCAAGTGGGTGCTTGAACACAGGAAGTTGTAGATTCCATCTGGTTGCAGCCAGAGAAACTAGGGTGGCAGGGTGGTGCTAGGGAGAACAGATGTTCTCTGTTATGCAGGCTGGAGCCTGTGTAACTGGAAGTTGGTGCTTCCATCCAGTTGGTGCTGGAGTTTTCAGGGAGTTCGTGCTTCCTTCTAGTGGGTGCTAGAGAAATCAGAGAGTTGGAGCTCTCAAACAAGTTGCAACTTGTAAAACAGAGGTAGCAGCCTCACATTGAGTTGGTGCTCAATTGTAAATGATGTACAGAACAGAAAAAGACTGCCTATCATTTCGAAGAAGAAGAGGTTTTCTCCTTTATGGGTTTCCTCGTGAAAATCTGTCTCTGTGTATATTTTATGTGTGTCTGATGATCTTTACTCCTACTGTCCATATGATGTATGTTGCTTGATGACACAAGAAGAATTATTTATAATTATTTAAAAGGCATAAAATTGTTTAAGCTTACATACAACTGATTCACCCCCCCTCTCAGTTGTATTAGTATTTCCAACATCTTCTTCTATTTCCTCTCTCTTATTTCTTGGTCTTTTTGACCTTCTTGATCCTATGCCTTTTCTCTATGCACCAAGATTCTGCAGCGGTGAGGGAAAGAAGGGAGGAATGCATTGTCATACCTACAAGATCCTTTCGCGCACTAGATCCTAGTTAACCCAACCTCGTTACTTAATTCTTTATGCATATCAGTCTCTATTCTTATCATTTATCCATTAAACATACAATTAATGTTACTGCACATGAATCTATCCGCAATATCAGTAAAGATATCATTCATTCATAGTAAAGACAATAAATAACACCATACATACATGAATTAACACAATACAAACATCAATAACCATTCAACATCATAATTCGACACAAAGTTAGCATGGTTCACCCCCTCATGGGCTACGTCCACAAAATATTTTCTCCTTTATTATAGTTAAGTCATTATGCTTGCGCACTACGCTACAATATATGTTCAATATACATTCCTCTCCTTACATTCATGGATTCTTTACATACAAAACATCCTACAACTACAACTCCTACTCAGAATCCCTATCTTCTTCATCTTATGTCTCAAATTCTCTTCCACTTCTATCTCTGTTGTGGTCGCTCCTCTCACTACTGAAATTTATCTTCTTCTTTTACATATTTTGGTTCCTTTT
The DNA here is from genome assembly GCA_009831015.1 of Picea engelmannii. Taxonomy (NCBI): domain Eukaryota; kingdom Viridiplantae; phylum Streptophyta; class Pinopsida; order Pinales; family Pinaceae; genus Picea; species Picea engelmannii. Next base: position 238,732 of record ML790668.1, on the reverse strand, counting down.
TCTAAGGTTTTCTTTCCAGCTCATAATGAGATGGCTCCCACTCATGCTCTGCTGGTGACAACTCATTATGAGTTGGATACAACTCATGCTCGACTTGTTTTCTTGGATTTTGCATTGGTTGTTTCTCCCTGTCCCCCGTCTTCTTCTCTTTTCTCTCTTTTCTTTCTTGGTCTTCTTGATCTTCTTGATCCCACACATTTTCTCCGTGCCTCGTCTCTTCTTGTTGTTCTCTATCCAACCTACCTTCCCAACAACTATCATTTTTCCAATTCAACTAGTCTCACGGAATTTGGATCCTCTCCAAATAATATATGATTATTTTACCTGAAACACTTGTTTGAGACAAGTTATAGGAATAGTAAAAAATCCTATCTTCCATAAGGTATATTTTTGATATTGTAACTGACCAAAACTTAAAATTTGTACCACAGGAAACCCTCTATGTATTATAAATAACCTCCATGTTTCATTTTCTAAGGTGGCCCTGAAAACAAGTTATAGTGAAAATTCCAAGATGAATTGCTTGAGGAAGAAAAAACCTAGGATCGATGCTCTAATACCAAATGTAATGTACCAAATTATTAAAATATCATAACATAAGTTGTAGTGTCCCTGATCTGGAACCCTTTATAATTGTACATATAGGTTGGTGATTCATTGAAACCAAGTGTAAATGTAATATACATTTAGGTAAGTGAGCCATTGGTATTAGGTTTTGATGTTGCGTGCATCAAATTAGTGCACGAAGAATTGTTATAAAGACAAGGTGCACACATTTTATGAGTTGTGCATACCTGGGTAAGTGTGCACATTGTACTATGTTGCGCACTCTTGGGTTAGTGCGTGGGATTGATGATATGGATTTTATGAGAAGAATGAAATGAATATAGATCTATATTATTAACATAGGGATACAATGAAAAATAATAGAGATACTGTAAAACTTGGGCTTCTATTCAATAAGGAAATATGTGGAAACTGTAAAATGCAGACTGAAACAAGCTTGCTAGAATGGTGGCAGCTTATCTCTGAGAAGAGATGTGAAGGCTATTCTCATTCGCAAGAAGATGAGTACAATGAGGCTCCAAATTCATTTTCAAATTAAATATGAATGCCAAAACCATATACATCCAAAAACCTAACCCTAGGAGATGAAGCACCAAAAGTCATGTGGGCCCCGTTGGGGTAAGTTGGTACATGAACTTCATGTGGTTGTAACTTTTGCATACGATCTCTGTTTTAGGCGCACTATAGCCCATTGGAAAGGTCTATCCGGTGAATACAAATTATGTCATCACACCCTGACTTCATCAACAATGTGACCATGGTAGGCCCAAAAAACGTAGTTTAGGTCCTCAAAACGACCCCAAAAGTTTGGGACCCGAGAAGCTAGAAAAAAAGTACCAAGATGAAAAATGAAACTGCCAAGACAACACCTGTATGTGAGCCAGTTGGAATAGGTGGGTGGCCACTGATATCAACCTAGATCAATCCTCTCCCCTTAGGAACCAATGGTCTCCATTGCGTTGAGTTCCCCCATTAGATGAAGAATTTTTTCCTGAATTTGGCCCCGGGTGAGCCACTTTCCTTAGTGCAGGAGCTTCCCTTCTTTGACAACACGATAAATATGAAAATTCTATTGGCAGGTTCCCTTGACATGTGTGTCCACAATCTGATCAGTGGATGCATGTTCCACGCAGTAAGGGTTGATCTCTGCTGGTTTCAATTGTTTTTCTACCTTTGAGGTGTCCAATAATGGTGGAACATATGGCCGAAGGAGGTCCATATTAAACATGGGGTGCAAGAAAAGGAAGGGGGGAATGTTAAGCTCAAAATAATTGTCACTCACAACCTTGGTGATGGTATAAGGTCCATAGTGGAGTGGACAAAGCTTCCTATGACGCCCTATAAGGTGTTCTTTCTACAAGTGCAACCAAACTTTATCTCCCACTTGAAACTTGTGTGGAAAATGGTGTTGATCATGGAAATTCTTGTACTTGGCATCGGACTTCTGCAAAATATCCTGAAACTATTGGCAGATGTGATGAACTAAGTAGCTTTTTTAGCTTTAGTTTGAGCATGGAATGAATCTACCTGGGTGGACGCAAGGGGTAGTGCAACATGCATGGGACCCAATGGTTGAAATCCCAATCCACCTGAAAGGGGATGTGGCCAGTTGAGATATATATGTATCTGTTGTAGCTGTGATGAACATAGGGAAGAGTCTCATCCCATGTGTGGGGATGCTTGGAATTGTACATGCGTAAGATATGCACGATCATTCGATCGACTACCTCGGTTTGGCCATCCGTGTAAGGGTGGAAGGTAGTGGATTTGGTGAGCTTGGTGTCCAACAATGACTACAGTCTCGACCAGAATGTGTTGAGGAACCAATTGTCCCGATCTGAGACGATGATTTGTGGTATCCAAAAATGTACTCACACTCATTAAAAGAAGAGCTTCGCAGTGACCTCTACTAGGATAATATTATTGCAAGAGGCTAGAATCGCCATTTTATAAAAATGATAAACAACCACAAAAACACAGTCATTTCCCCTCTTGGTTGAAAAAAGGCCCGACATGTAGTCCATAGAGATGGGTTCCTAGGGATTTTCAAGAGTAGGAAGAGGGGTGTACATTCCTTGTTTCTCAATGGATGGTTTGGCAATGGAGCAGGAAGTGTAGGACCTGATATACTTGTTGAGATCCTGTCGAAGTTTTAGCCAATATAAATGTTGTTGCAACATGGCCACTTTCTTTTCTACATTGAAGTGTCCTACCACCCAACTGTCACGAGTAAATTTGGGTCATTTTGCGATGACCGTTTCAACGCTCTTGCAACGTTATGTCATGGATATTGCAATGAATCTTGGGCCCCTCAAACGTCTCTTCACGTGCTATGGAAAGTGCGACGAACCTGGGCTAACATTGCAAGAGCGATGACCTAAGGAAGTCGTCACAAGAGATATGACCTATGGTGTTCGTCGCAAGAGAGACAAACAACGATGATTGTCGCAAGAATGACAACCGAGGATGATCGTCACAATAATGACAAGTGAGGATGTGCATCGAAAGAGAGATGACCAGGGTAGTTCTTGTGACGAACTATTCAAGCACAAGGTATCATCGATGGTAATCATCATTCATCACACTTGCGATGGCCCTAGTATTTCTTGTGAATAACTATCAATACTATCGATGGACCTCTTCGTCGCAAGAGAAACAACCTATCCTAGTTTTGGCGACGAACATTTCGTCGCAAGAGAAATGACCTATCCTTGTTTCTGTGGAGAATAATTCATTGCAAGAGTGACGAAGTGTCGATAGTTGTGACGAACTATCAATACTATAGACACTCTTATTCGTCACAAGAGAGACAAAATATATCTATTTAAAAATAATAATAATAAAGATTAATGCAAGAGAGTGGACGTTAACATTGTTAAGAATTTCAGGAATGTGGAGGGCGCATGCCTTGCAAATTATTCTTATGGATCTTAGACCTTGTAAATCTAAAGGAGTTAACATTACTCGTGTTAAATCCACCTCTAAGATATAGTCTCTGATGCCATTTCTAGTTCTCCATGTTAATCTTTAACAAAATTTGAAAATGATATGGGGCCTCATCTTCATTTGTAGTAGTTTTAAAACTGTGTTGAATATGCATAATGAAAATCTCAAGATATCATTTATGTTGGAGATGTGTAGTGAAATATCAAGAGATCAAGTTCATCCATGCTTGCCTCAAACCTAACCAATTCCCCATTCTACAATTGTTTGTTCCACACATTGTTTTGAAATATTTGGTAAGCTATTTGTTTGTTTTCATATTATTGTTTTCAAATTTGTTTTCAATTTGAAGTATGCCATTAAAGGTTACATTGGGCATATTTAAGTAGTGAAAGGAAAATTATTGTATTTGTAGTTTATCATTGTTTGATTGTAGTGTGTCTTGCTAATATTTTGTAGGAACCTTGCACCTTCAAGTATATCACTAAGATGGTAGGATTTTTATAAGGCTATATCAAACTTGGTAATTTACTTTAACTCCTTTGGAAAATTGGACTTGATATATTGAAAGTACAAGTGCAACAATTACAATAAATCAATTAGATCATGCACCCAATCAAATGGTTACTCCAATCCATCAAAAACCAACATGGAATATCTCCTTACATTTGTAGGAGATGAAGTTGAAGGGAAGGTTTAGGAAATAAGATGACTTGCATGAAATTCAAAATAGGCTCTAATATGAAGAACTCTCATTGTCCTTGTTCATTTGTTACTTGACATTCATTTAAATGGAGACTTACAATTAATGCATAAGAGATCTTAGGTGCCTCTTCTTGGGCTAAAATGGGATCTAACACTTTGAACATGAACTTGCAAGAACTTGCAATTTCACTTTCTCTTCTACAACTAGTCCTTTTCCATTACTTGAGTGAAAATATTCTTCTTCACCCTAATGTTATTTTTCCAATACAAAACACGATTTCTCATATACATGTAATTCTCTTGGAGGTGCTCATTTTGTAACTTTGAGGAAGGATATCACAAAAAATAATCATTCGATACTAGTTTTATGCGCCACACCACTACAAAGGATGGATGTCGTTAGATTCATTGTATTCTATTTGTACATAGAAAAACATGGACGTAATGTCACAAAAAATTGATTCTAGAAGGCTAATGTACCCATCAATTGGAAACTCAATTTCGTATTTAATGTCTTGTAGAGGGAAAATGCACCTTAAAACTCAAGATTTTGATAATCACTATAAGTATGAATCAACGAAGACAAGAGTTATGGATTTAATCCATTAACATATCTTTGAAAATTTCATTGTAGAAAAGGGACATCAATGAAAGTTGAAAAACAATATGATTTTGTGAGAAATTGCACAATTCCAAATAGGTTTCTAGATGATGAAGATTCCATTGACCCTAGTTATCACTCACCTAGGTACTGATCTCAATGTAGTTGTTGTTTTCGAAAGTATAGGTTCCTAAGAGAAGTGACTTTCATTATTATAATTGTATGTTCTTGAAGAGAACTTCACACAACCTAATAAAGTAAATAATTGTTTGATTCATTTTATGCAAATTTTGTAAACCTGTGATAGAAAATTTGATGAGAGAACACAATTAGCAAGGAATACCCATGATAACATAGCTTATACATGCTCCCAAATGCATTATAGAGAGGTAGAAGAAATAAGGATCTACTTGCAATCTACATATTACATATCCACTAATTCCAATGATTGATCACTTGTTGGTTTGTCACCTATCAATGTATACAACACAAAGAGACTCTTTTCTATGGTCTTCTAATGCAATATTTGGAAGAAATTGATATATTTAGATCAGAATTAGATATTTAGAAATCATTCAGGAAGGCCATTTCTAGAAAAGATGTAGACAACCTTCAAGTTGGGGCCAAAGAAAATATTATTATATAGGTGTTACACATTATTTTCGTCACCCCTATGACCATTAATGATGTAAACATATCCTTTGTCTTTAGAAGGATCAATGGCCTTAATCCTTAAAGAAGAATGAAGATACATTTTCCGAGAGAGATGAAATTATACTTTTCCTTTGTAAAAAAACATAGAAAAAGGGATCGTTGCACCTTGATTAGTGTTAAGGGTGTGACGATTTAGGATCGTTGCAGGTTGCACCACAGTGTCCCATGACGTCATCACAGTTTTCTCAGTGTTAAGGGTGCGACGATTTTCGTATGAAGGTAAAAGAGGATTTTCTCGAAAGTTCTAGAATCGAAGTTTTGAGGGTGAGGTGGCCTCCGATCAGTTTGGATCTGAGCCGCATCCTTGATCTCATGGGATCATCCTAACTTCCTCACCCTATCCTTTTTAGCCTATAAAAGGAGAGGATTTCTCATGGGGAAAGTTATCTTGGATTGGAAGAGTTGGAAAGTTCTTGAGTTTTGTAGCTTGGAGTTTTTGGAGCTTGTATGTTGGCTTTGAGATTTTCTTTGTCAAGATAGATTGTTGATCTTAGAATCCGTGGAGTAGAAGTGTGTGGGAAGCAAGGAACTGTTTGAAGGGACCTTACAACATAAAGGCATTGATTGTATTATCCTTTTCATATATTTAATACAATGATATATTTCTTTCCCATAAAATTGGTCTTATTTTATTGTATGACTCCTTGATCACATACATAGGTTTTGTTGAGTATACGTTGTTGCTTTCACTTTGTTGGATTGTGTCTTTTTAAAATTTCATCATCCCATAAGCCTTGGAATGGAGCGGGGATGACACTAGAAAGGACAAACGAAATTTAAAAGGCATGTCATTTATCTCGTGTTAGTTAGTATGTTTTATAATTAAAACTTAGGGAAAGTTTTATATTTTTTCTTGTTTTGTTCTAGTTTCGGGGTGAAACTAGGCAAATCTATTTGTGTCTGCCCTTATCGATTTGTATGATAACAAAATTGGTGACCATACTAGAGAACATATTGTTTTCCTAGTTTGTATTGCTTTCTTTCTTTGATTGTCTGGGTTCTGTTTTCTGAGTCACTAGGAGATCCAGATTAACTCTTTGATTGTTTAAATTCACTGGAAAACCTTCTTTCTTTTTATTTTTTCCATTTTTCCTTTGATCATCGCACCCTAATGTGGGGGACAGTGCGATGATATAGGATCGACACACCCTGAATTTAGACACAGTGCAACATCATCACACCGTACAATTCTCTGGCCCGTGACGATCTAGGATTGTCTCACTGTGCTGGCTAACAGCCCGCGACAATTTTGTGAAAATTTTTACTTTTTGATGGTTTTCCCTGCTGAGATTTGTGATAAGTGTTTGGGGTGATTTGTTAGGTCTGATTACAATCTGATTTACAATATTTGAATCTTGTTTTAGCCTTCTTTGATTTTTTTTAGCTTGTGTGCCTTTGAAAGATGTGATCTCTTGCTTTGAGTGTCTTTCAATTACCAAGCATTGTTTTTTCTTTAGAATTGGTTGGTGAAAGAACTTCTTTTTCTTTTATTGAATAGTTCGTGTTAAAAGAGAATTTTTTTTTGGGTTGCTTTGTTTTATAGAGATTTTCTATTACTTTTAGCTATCTTTGGAACACACATTTTAATTTCTTTCTTTGCATTAGGTTGGGGGCATCCTTGCATTTGAAGTAGTGAAATTGCATAGTTTTTGGCATTTTTGGTCTTCAATTATTGGTGTACAGTCTCTTTGGCTCATTTCTTGAAGATATTAATATTGATGAGTTTAATAAAATTATGGGACATTGTGCATATGGGAATGATAAACGTTTTCTCCTTCTCGTAATATAGCTTTCATCGAAGTGAAATATTTGCATTCTCATTTCTTTGCATTGCTTAGAGTCGGTCAAAACATCATTTAGTCCACGCCATTTTCCTCTTGAGTAAAAAACGACCTTAAAATAAAGCGTTTATAAAAATTGATTAGACATTTTTATATTTTCTGGTAGCAAACCTACATTATCTTAAGGTGTAGGGCTTTGGAATAGGTTGAAGGATAACTTTCCAAAGCTATAAAAAAACATAGTATCTCGTGCTAGGGAGCAGTAATCCACTTATTAAATTTTTTCCTAGGAAGACCTTCTAACACAAGGGTCAATCACGAGGTCACATTAGGACTGACAGAGTTACTCACCTTGCTTTGTTGGTCTTAGTGTAGAGATTTCATGTATTATTGGGGGTCACTTAAGAAGAAAATCTCGTGGGGACCTTCTCGAGTTGACTTCAGGCTTAGATACCCTACCTTTACGTGTGGATCAAACTGTCGACTGTTTCCCCAGGCATCATTGTCATAATTGGTAACCTTAGTAGCCTATCTCTTTAGGTTCTTTACATGAGGTGACTGTGAAGGGACAATTCTTCACGGTACCTGGAATCAACGTTGGCCAAACACACTCGGGCTCTTTGGAGGGTATACCCACGATTATGTGTGGGAGATTACACCAAGGTGTAACTCCGTTAAGTAGGTCGTCAACGTAACTTTTCCACTCGCTCTATCTCATCCCCTTCTTACATTGTCCTCACGACGTTGGATTTCATCATCAACTAGTGTGTTCGTTGTGAGAAGGTTTTGTTTGTTTTCTTGCTTCCTAGATTTTTAGCGTGTGTTGTTTATTTTCCCTAGCATACTCTAGGTTGGATCTATGTTTAATGGTGTCATTTCCCAGAACGACCAATGAAGAAACCCCTTCTCCGGGGGAGCCTTTTGTTTTTCCTTCTTACGGAAATGTTGGTCCTCCTCACATCGCTAATTTGAACCTTCCAGGTCTCACAATTGGATTATCGGTATGGTTGTTTTCCACTCAAGTAATCTCGAATGCAGCTTTGGTTGTAAGCACTTCTCCCCAAGACCATCAACCTCATGTTGATTGTTGACCTTATTCACCATTAATATCTTCTTCACCTTCTTCACTTTCAAGGTCTTCTTCCGTTTCATCTTCTTCGCCGAGTGAAAGCTTTGAAGCTAGTAACCCGGTGGATAAGAAGAAGAAGAAAATGAATATTAAGAAGAAGAAAAATAAACAAGGGTCCAAACTTCCAACCACTATCAGACATGTTGGAAAGAAACCAGTTACTATTAATCATGCTGGGAGTGTTGATGATGCTAAGATCACCCAAACAACCCATAAGCCCAAGTACCCTTGCAGGATTTGTAAGGGTAGCCATATTCTTAAGGATTTCCCTGGTCTATCGAAGGTTATAAAAGCATGGTCTACACACCCTCTCCAACCCATGTCGTCAGCCTCTGAACAATAAGTTGATGATCTCCCATCAACTAGTCATGATACCATTGGGAAGAAGAAAAGTAGAGTCAATTTTTCATGTATGTTATGTGGAGGGAGTCATCAAAATCACCTTTTCCCTCATATGGATGAAGCCTTGAAATTACTGGAAGACATGACTGTTTCCCAACCTCAACTTCTAGCTGCTTCTCGCAAGATTACTCTTGACCCACCTGTAGTTGATGGAATGGTCAATCTGGTCCCTTCATCGATTTTTCCGGTTGATCAAGTGGTCAATTTGGTCACGTCCTTAGTTGAACTAGTTAACCAAGTGGTCGATCCGATTTCATCCTGAGTAGATCCCACTCTCCCTTTAGAGAGTGAAACCCATGTGGTCGATCCTTTTCCACTTGTTGACCCCATTCTCCCCTTGGAGAATGAAATCCAAGTGGTCAATCTTGTCTCGTCATAGGTCGATCCTACTCTCCCTCTAGAGAGTAAACCTGATACTACTCATGTTTTTCTTGTTGATACAAACACTATCGTGTTGAGGGAAATTTCTCCTTCTCCCGTGGAACCCCCTCCAAGTAATGAGGCCATCTGTTTTGATTGGGGTGCGCTAACTGGACCTCCTCTTCCCTCTCACATTCCTTTCAATATTCCAATACAATTTTGTGGTCGGGACATTCCTCAGACGTTGATAGACAAAGGTGCGTCCATTAGTATTTTGTCCTCTATTGCTTGGAAAACTTTGGGTTATCCTCAGCTTGTACCAGTTACGCAGAATTTGTTGGCTTTCAACAGAAGAACCAGTCAACCTTTAGGGACCCTTCCTCAATTTCATGTAAATTTGGGAGGAAAAAATGTTTTTATTGACATCATGGTAGTCCAAGATCCCTTGGATTTCAATTTACTCCTTGGGCAAGATTATGTCTATGCCATGAAATCTATCGTGTCCACTCTTTTTCGTATGATATATTTCCCTCACGATGGAAGAATTGTGACTATTGATCAACTTTCATTTGTTGGCCCTAGCTTGACCATCAACTCAATGACCTCCTTTTGAGCACTCAACACACCCTAAAAAGTCTTTGTCAATTTTTTCACTTTTTGGGTACCATTTAATCTTTGCACTATCTGAATTCATATTTTTCCTTTGAGAAATGTTTTTTCTTATTCTTTTCACTCTCTATAGCTATTCAAGTTTGTATAACTTATGAAAACTCCAAGAATTAAATAAGCTTAACATTTAACTAAAGAATCGAACAACTAAAAAAATTTCACTCGATGCGCCCAAAATCGACGTCGAAAGGAATTAAAAGATGAAATAAAATCATTCGAAAAAACCTCAGTCATCGGGCGTTGATATTCACCGGCATCGGAAAAAGGAAGTTTTCTATCGTGACAAGCGTCACATAGGGATATTTCTGATATCCGATCTCGGTCGACATCGGTAAAAGGCGAAGGGAGAAAATGTTAATGAAGAGAGAAAAGAATCGCCGATAGCCGATCCCCAAAGCATTTCGGCATCGACGAGTTTTGAGAAAGAAAGTTTGTAGAAAAACGTGATAGGCTTATCCTCAATCACCAACCCCCGATACCTTTCAGCGTCGGTGATCCCATGATTATTTTAAAACGTGCAGTTTGTGGAAGATCCCAACTCTGATTTATACATACGATCATACCACTTGTCCTCGTTTGCCACATATTTTGTTTTGCTAGGTTGGATAATCTTATGATCTAGTCTTACCCCAAGTCATTATTTTGTTTCCCAATGTCCACGTCACACTCGGGGTCAGTTTTTTCACATCATCATCAGACAACAAAAGGTATGAAAAAAGAACATAGGAGATACATACACAAAGAAAGAAAATAATACATCCAATTTCTACAAATCCGTTCATCAAAACGTTTCAGGACTTTGCATTAAATTGAGCTTAAATTACATACAATAGACATTGTCTACACTTTTGGGTCGGGAAAGGTTTCTTAAAAACTATCAAGATCTACGCAAAGTCTAAAGATACAAAATAGGGATAGTTAATCATCTGTCTTTTGTGCACTGGCAAGGCCTACGTGAACTTCCTCCTTGACTACTTCACGTTCTCAGAACTGTTTCGCGTCTTGTTCTTCTGATGCCCTGTGTTCTTTGCGCAACTACACGATGGTATCCTACACTTCCCAAAGCTGTCTCTTGAGCCACATAAAATTCCCTTCATGGCCTTGGGATGCCGACACCTCAAGGGTATTTTCCGCCAACTGTTGTCTTAATTCTCTATTTTCTTGGTAGAGTTCAGTGATGGCAAGTTGTGTTTGTTTTAGCTGATGAGCCAGCTCCCTAACGCTAGCACCCACGACATCCGTTCCCCTCATTATTCTCCCTCTTTCCCGACTTGTGCCTTCAACAGGATATAACCAAATAGTGTGCATAAGTAATTCCTCGGTGGCCAATCTTGCTCGCGGCTGGCTTGAGACTTGGGTTTCCCCAACCTTCTTATTCTTCCTTTCCCTGCCTCTTTTCTGGGATATCTGTTGTTGGGGAAGCATGACTTCCAACGTCCTTACTTTTGGCATGACTTCTTCCATTTCATCCTCCGCGCGATGTGATATCATTGTTTCCGCGTGCAGAAGGGAATCTTCCTTTGAAATCTCGAGGATGCCTACTACGAGAGAGAACGAATCCTAGTCACTTTGGGGGTCTGTCCTGGCACTCCTACTGCTTCACGTGCCCCTTCTTATGTTGTGAGGAGTTCCCATGATGAAAAACACATTTGTATCAGGAGAGGTCTCGAGGATGAAAACTTGATCAAACTAGGCTCGCTAGATGAAATATCAACAGGGCATAAAATCGGCTGGTGTAGTAGAATGCATGCGGGAAACCTAGATTTTATAACAGCATGGGCAGGAGGTTGAAATGTGCTAGGGAGAATTGAACCCATGGCGATTGAATGTTTGAAAGAGAACTAAAGATTTTATGTGGCACACCCGCACGACAAGTACGTCCGGGGGCATGTGAGGTGCAACCAATAGGAGTTGCAGGGCGTGCGTGATACGAGTGTTGTAATGTTTCGTTCTTCTAGCCTTCATGATGAGTTGATGATGGATGTTGCACTTGTCGATGTGAATTTTGGTTAAACAACGTGACTCGACCTAAGGCATTTAACGACTTCCCTTATGATAGGACCCGACTCTTTTGGAACATACCTGTACTCTCAACACATGTTTGACTATGACAACCTTTCTCGACTCCAAGGGCCAACCGTCCACTGGTTTGACGTCGAATCTCATGATATTTCGTACCTGATACTTCATACTATGGCACATGGATGTAACCCGACTAAGACCCTCACTAACTGGAGAAAATGGTGGCACTGACAGAAGCAAAGCAAGCAATTCGAAAGCTACATAGATCCCGTAAGTATCAAATAATCAAGTTTAGCAAGATTTACAAGTATGTACCAGTCTGGAGTTTTCATGCTTACATTGCAAACACGTATTTTACCCAATGTTTCTCTATATGCGGTCTCTAAAGGTTTCTATGTTTATTGCAGGAAAGAAATCGATCGAGGATTAAGATAAAATGTCTCAGGAAATGCATCAAAAAATCCAAGAGAGATGGGCCTAGTGTGAGAAGAATTGGGTCAAAATAAACAAAGGAAACGAAGGATATCGGACTCCCTGAGTTCGACCTGCCCAAATACTTTGTCGACTTGCGCAACATAGTCGAATCACACACCAAGAAAGATTCATCTTGGGCTGAAAGACTAGCAAAGGTGACCGACACAACGCCAGGACATGTGCAACAGTTTATGGAACACCCGATCAAAGCTCAGGCCATGCTGCAACAGTTGAGTGCCAGTCTAGTTAAGTATCAGGCACATGTGATAGAGATAAGAGAGATTTACGCAACTCCGATGGAACAACATAGATTCCCATAAGCCAACACCTGCGAGGAGTTGTTCATCAATTGGTCGGAGTATGAGAAGAGTCACCCTTTTAAAGTGATATCTTGAGATGACTGTTAGAAAATTTTTAGGAGAGAACGCCACGTGGCGAATTTTGTTTCTCTTATATACACTTTAGCTGTTATTTTTAGTTAATTTTGTGTTATAAATAAGAGCATCGACCGATTAGTCAAGGGTCGATGGTTGCTATAAGAAACTCTCTTTTTTTGGTTTTGTTAAGAACTATTTCCAACTTACCTTTAATTGAGAAGTCCTTTTGGACCAGAGACAAGTTTATGTTTTCATCAAATGTATGTATGATTGGACGTGGATAAGAACTATTTCCTATCTCGTCTCATGAATGGATGTTGTAACGAGTAAGAGCTATTAAATCTATTGTTAAGTTATCTGATGCAATGTTTTACTATTCTTTTCTTTAATGATGAAGATGAATTGTTGTGTTATTGTGTGATGGATGGTTAGAGTTGAGTGGATTATTTTACTTTCCATTATTTATCTCATATGTGTTTTCTTTCTGATGATTAGTATCCCAGTCAGTATAATTGGATATTCACATGGTTAATGTATTAGTACTAGGCCTGTGGTATAGAATTATTGTATGCATTCTTGATTAGTGGGTTATCCCAAGCTCAACCTCTTCTCGAGTAGTTAAACCCTTTCCTTTTTTTTTACCAAGTTGGTTTATACCAGCTTCCATCTTTTATCGGTCCCACCTAAGAGAAAATACAAAAAGAGAAAGTCTGAACTGAAGGAGACACCTTCGCAAGAAAACGTAAATCCCATCGATTAATTGTCTGGATCGCAAGATCTGGAGAACCAGTCCACTATTAAACACTGCAAAGTCTAATCGAGCCTCGGTGGTGGGTTTGGTTCCTATTATTGAATTAAAGGGATATAGGACACATCAAAACCTCCCTAGACGAATCTTATATGCAAATGGTATTGCCCCTGCCATGGGTCAATTATGTGGTGTTGTCTTCCATGCCTTCAGTCATCGATGCAGATGAGTCTCTCACTGTAAGCTTAATCTCTTATGACTTGGATCTGGTAGTTGACATGGTGATATCTTCAGTAGGGATATTGGAGCCTGACCTCCTTACCCCTATCAAGACCCTCAGCATGTGTTTTTTCCAGAGTGTGTTTCTTCCATCAAGTAAAGATCTCTTGGAAGCCATGACCGAATTTTGTCGGTGTCCTTCCAAAGAATTGTCTTATTGGAAGCCATGATCAAGAAGAGAGTCTTGAGCATGATTTTTCTGATTTCAAGCTCGTTAAAAAATGAAACCAGTTGTGAGCATAGTTCCTGTTTCTATGTCAATGTCATTAAAAAAATGAAATAGAGGTCCGGGGATTGAACCTGGATTCTCAAGCATAGTTATTATTCATGTGTCAAGCTCATTAAAAAAATAAAACAAATTGTTCCCCCACTTTATTTCAATCAAGTCCTTCGTCTAGTATTTGAAGCTTTATTTCTGATCTAGGTGGATATTGGTGGCCACCCACCTATTCCATGGGCTCAATTTTTTTTTTCCATCTTGGAAGTTTTTCGACAGTTTTTCAAGTTCCAAATTTCCGGGGCCGTTTTGAGGCCCTAAATGACGTTTTATGGAGATTCAGAGTCTAGGATATTACCACAAACATTAGCTTGGATCAGTCGAAAATCGTTCTTCTCGGTTAGACCTTTCCAACGGTGTATCGAGCTCCCCAAACAGAGATCGTATGAAAAAGTTACGCACCCGTGAAGTTGACGTATCAACTACCCCCATCAGGGCCCGCAAACCTTTTGGCTTTTCATCTTCCAGGGTTAGGGTTTTGGATTTTACTTACGTTAAAAAGGCCTTTGGAGCCTCATTGTAATAACCATGTTCTTGGGAATGTGAGTAGCCGTCACATCGCTTCTCAGAGATAAGATGCCACCATTCTAGAAAGTCTTCACTCTATATTTTTATAGTCTTTGTACATTTTCGCTCATTAATAGAAATTGTATTACTGTATCTCTGTATTTATGGTTGCATCTCTAATACATTTATGTTATATTGTTGGATATCTGAGATATCTTTGTATATTTTTTTATTATATCTCCACTCTCATTTCGTGCCGAAAATAATCCGGATCAGTGGTATCAGAGAAGGCTTCTCTTGATCATTTTTTTTTTCAGTGCATGTCCTTGACAAGGTCCGAGTATAGCAAGTTGGGTCTTGAGCTTGTCTCTCTTGAAGACAATCGCTGTTGCACGCCCAAGAAACCCTCCATGGCGTAAGAAAAGAAAAATGACGGAGCAGATGATCCTATCAATTTGTTGCTTGAGAAAGCTCTCACGCGACAGAGGGACGAAATGATGGAGAATTTTTCCCACATCCTTCAACGCCTGCTGATAGAAACAGACACATCTTCATCAAACAACCACTTTGGAAGAACCTCTCCTTTCAAGGTACAAGTTAATTTTGATATTCCCATATTTGAAGGTTAGATTGATGCGGATTCCCTAGACAAATGGTTAAGTCTTTTAGAAGGTTATTTGTATGTTCATAATTTTTTCGATAGGGAAAAGATCACCTTTGCACTCCTTAAAGCTCTCCCCCATGTTAAACATTGGTGGGAAACTTACTGGGAGCAAAGTTCTACAAAGGAATCTGAAATATATGGGGTCGAGCCCACTTGGGATTTTTTTGTGGATGCGGTAAAGGAACAATATTACCTTGTTGGCAACTATGAGGACCAATACATGAGATGGACCACACTGCTACAAGAGAGGGGCCAAGCAGTTCCAGAGTTCACCAATACCTTCCATACCTTGCGCACCAAGCTGGGTATCAAAGACTCCGAATGACATTTGGTTCTGAAAGACTGTGGGGCTCTACATAGATACATCCAAAGTGAAATGGATTTTATGGATATCTCATCACTCAGTGTTGCGTATCGATATGTTGTTAAAATCGAGAAAAAATTTAGGCACCAGAACAAATGGGAGTTCGGATTTGCAAATCTGCAACAACTAAAGTATGAGAAACACGACCCTAACAAACAACTTCCTGAAAAATAGTCTAAGCCACAGGAAAATAAGGGTCACGGGAAGACGAATAAAGACACTAGAAAATGGTGTGATTTCCACAAAATCTCCTAGAACAACACCAATGAATGTTGCTCAAAACAACCATTGGTGGATGAGATCAAAGACAAGGAGCAGAACCCTGATTCAGAATATGATTATGAAAATATTGGTAAAAGTTAGATCATCGATGCAGACTCCATTTCTATTGTTGTGACTACAACAATTAAACCAGAAGAACCAACAAATCCAGAAGAGGGGGAGTGCATTTTTCATTCACATATATGGGTGAAGGGGACCCTGCTGCATTTAATTTTGATAGTGGAAGCCAGAAGAAACTCATCTCAATAGAGATCGTCAAACAGTTGGGATTGTTGACGACACCACACCTGCAACCATACGACATTGGGTGGCCTCACTAGGGACGAGATGTTCGTGTCAACCAATAGTGTTGATTGTCATATGGCATCCATCCCTTCAAGGATGAGGTATTATGTGATGTTTCATCACTGGATGTCTGTGATGTTTTATTGGGCCAACCATATATGTGGAAGCTCCATGCTATTTATGAGTCTCGACCCTGTAGTGTCATTGTTACTCTAGGGGTTCATATCTATAGAATACCATAGGTAGTTCCAACTATTGTCCCACCTAAACAGTTTTGCAAGGTAGTATCTCATACTACAAAATTCAGCTTCTTCACAATCTGTTCAAAAGGGAAACAAAAGGATACTGCAACCACTACAACCTCAACCCAAACACCTTCTATCCAACAGAAGCAAGTCAACAGGATTGCAACAAAATGCAAAGATTCCTTCTTCACACAGTCATATCAGATAGCCTGAATGGTTGAATAGAGTCAACCCCTCCAACAACAGGTTCATGACAGCCGTCCACAAACCGAGCAGCGCGACGTCTCCAACAAGGCAAACAATTCACCAAGATTCAGATTCAACAAATGCTTCCCTCTATCCCCTGAGAACTCAACGCAATGGAGACCATTGATTCCTAAGGAGGGAGGATTGATCCAGGTGGATATCTATGGCCACCCACCTATTCCATGGGATCGAAAAACATTTTTCCATCTTGGCAATTGTTTGGCAGTTTTTCGGGTTCCAAACATCCGGGGCCATTTTGAGGCCATGAATGAAAATTTTGGGGGATTCAAGGTCCATTCAAAATCCAAAGAAACTAACTTGGAGCAATCAAAAATCGTTCTTCTCAGTTAGAAATTTCCAACGGTGTATCAAACACCCCAAACGAAGATCGTATGCAAAAGTTACACCCCTGGGAAGTTGACGTATCAACTACCCCCATCAGGGCCCGCAAACCTTTTGGCTTTTCATCTTCTAGGCTTAGGGTTTTGGATTTTACTTATGTTTAAAATGCCTTTGGAGACTCATTGTAATAATCATCTTCTTGCGAATGCGAGTAGCCATCACATCTCTTCTCAGAGATAAGCTGCCACCATTCTAGCGAGTCTTTCACTCTATATTTTTACAGTCTTTGTACATTTTTGCTCATTAATAGAAATTGTATTACTGTATCTCTATATTTATTGTTGCATCTATGATAAATTTATGTTATATTGTTGGATATCTGAGATATCTTTGTATATTTATTTATTATATCTCCGCTCTCATTTCGTGCCGAAAATAATCCGGATCAATTTCATTCTCCTTTGCAGTTGGATGAAACGAAGCTTGGGGGGAATTTTCTTCCAACCTCTGGACTTCATGTTGAAGTTGAGCCACTAGCTTCTTAAGTTGGGGGCTAAGTACCAACCATGTGAATTCGTGAACCATGCATTGGGAAATCACAAGTATAGTTCAAGCTTGTGTAAAAATAAACCCACCTACCTCAAGCATAGTTTCCTCTGGTTCGAGCTTGTGTAAAAATGAAACCAGGTCCATGCATAGGTTTTTTAGTTTTTAAGCTCGTGTAAAAATAAAATCTATCCCAAGCATAGTTTTGTTTAGTTTTTAATCTTGTGTAAAAATAAAATCTATCCCAAGCATAGTTTTGTTTTGTTTTAAGCTTGTGTAAAAATGAGAACAATCCCGAGCTTTGTCTTTGTTCTTTCTCATGCTCGTAAATACTTGAAAATGTAACCGAGTATACTGTTATCACTTTTTCAGACTTGTAAAGGTTATATGAAAAAGGAACCCCCTAGAGTTCCCTTTAATCTCTTTTTAGACTCTCTAAACATGAAAATATTGCCGAGCGATCTTGTTCCTTTCACACTCGTTAAAGTATTTGAAGAAAACATGTGTTGAAAGGTAGTTTATCTCTTTTTTTGTCTCATCAGATTACTTTACGAAAAAGGACATTTTGGAGTTTTCTTTAAGTGTTTTTCAGACTCTCTAAATATGAAAATCCACAGAGTTTTGTTTCCTTGGACTCATTAGACAAACATCGAAAGACCCATATGGGATCAAACCACTCCTTCCTAGGGTTCGTTAAACATACTTCAAGGGGCTCATCCGAAGGATGAGATTACAGTTCAAGCATATGTTATCGTCCTCAATATTGCGTAAAAATAAAGAGGTACTCGCCAGAAATGGTGGGGGGGAAATTAGGAAAGAAATGTATCTAAACATGTATTCTATGAAAGAGTTTCTTTTGAACATGAAACCCTTTCACTCTCTTTGTGTCTAGGTTGGAAAATCCGCTTGGCTCTTGATCATACTCCTTTATAAGATTACAAATTGGTCTATGATCCTTGTTGTTGAGTCAGTATTTCCAAGACAGTTGTCATGTCTTCAATATGTTCAAAGAGAACTTCAACCTGGAAAGCCTTATATTGTGTCGACCATTTCTATAGTCCTTAAGCCTTCTATTGCATCAACCATCCCTAAGTCAGTCCTAAATCACTTGTTACTCTAATCTACCTCAAATATTTTTTCTCGTTTCATGTCATTGATGACAGATACATTAAGGCCGTCTTGTGACAAGTCTTTTTCTATCGACTCCAACTCATTATCTGGGAATTAGACTTAGGAACTAATTGATACCTTGGAACTTGCATGCCTCAATGGCAGGTTTCCTCACTTTCAACAATGGGTTTTCATTATTGATCCCTGATCGAGAGATTCCTCCAAGTGTTCGACTTTAACTCATTAATTCACACCCATTGGATTGTACTAGTGTACCTTGGGAGTCATTGACATTAATGGTGATTTACCTCACACTTGTTAACAATATTCACTAATGACCGATAATCAAGTGGTTTTACCATGTTCGACTTCAACACATGTATTCACATGGTTAGATTCATACTACAAAGTGATGGAGATGAAGACCCTGGATCTTTTCAGACATATTCAGGTTGCGTTGGAGTATATTCAGATTGTACTGTTGCATAGATCCACAGTGTATGTCTCATGGCTATGTTCAAATTTGAGTCTTTAACACATAGATCCACAATGTATTTTTGGTGGCTATGTTCAGATTTGAGTCATAATGGCATGGATCCACAGTGTATGTTTGGTGTCCATGATCTGTATTACTTGACATGGATCTTTTCATGTCGACATTTATGCTTTGATTCATTTGTAATTTGAGTATGGGAATGCCTACCTCAGTGATGATATATTATTGTACTGTATTTCCTTGTTTGTTGGCAGGTTTCCGACCGACGTGTTCCTTGTTCCCTACACACACTCAACAAAGTATTTCATCTATCACTCTATTCTAACATCATACTTTGGGGGGCTCTCTGTTACACATTATTTTCGTCACTCCTATGACTGTTAATGATGTAAACCTATCCTTTGTCTTTAGAAGGATCAATGACCTTAATCCTTGAAGAAGAATGAAGATACTTTTTCCCAGAGAGATGAAATTATACTTTTCCTTTGTCAAAAATCTTAGAAAAAGGGATCGTCACACCTTGCTTAGTGTTAAGGGTGCGACGATATAGGATCTTTGCAGGTTTCACCACAATGGCCTTCAACGTCATTGTAGTTTTCTCAGTGTTAAGAGTGTGACGATTTTCGTACGAAGGAAAAAGAGGAATTTCTTGAAAGTTCTAGAATAGAAGCTTTGAGGGTGAGGTGGCCTCTGATCGGTTTGGATCTAAGTTGCATCCCTAATCTCATGGGATCATCCTAACATCCTCACCCTATCCTTTTTATCCTATAAAAGGAGAGGAGTTCTCATGGGGAAAGTTAGCTTAGATTGTAAGAGTTGGAAAGTTCTTGAGTTTTGTAGCTTGGAGTTTTTGGAGCTTGTATGTTGGCTTTGAGATTTGCTTTGTCAAGATAGATTTTTGATCTTAGAATCCATGGAGCAGAAGTTGTTACACATCGAAATTACTCACTTCGATAGTGTCGCAAGTGTCGTCATTACAAGTGTCGCATTTTTCTCACAAGTGTCGCAAGTGTCAAGGAAAGCATACTGTCATGATGCCTATATCGTGCCTATAACGACATGAGAAGGACACTTGACACACATCAAACATTTGATTTGGAAGAGGAGGAATGGTTAAATGGTCTTATGAACCTCTTGCCATTTGAAAGAACCCAAAAAACTGAGTTTTTGGAGGAGAGCGCTCCCCTATACCTCTCTTAGGAGTGTTAGCGCCCCCCTATACACTATATGGGAGCATTATAACACTACCTCTACCCTTTTGGAGGAGCGCTACTAATTTTGGGAGTGCTAGTGCCCCCCTAAAGCCTACTGGGGAGCGCTATAATGCTCTGATGGCCTTTTTAAGGGAGCGCTACCTATTCTGGGCAGCAGTTGGTTTGTTGAGGAGAATGGGGGAAAGATCTTTTCAATCTTGGAAGGCAGTTGGATTCGAACCCCTAGTCCAACCATGATCTTAGGGAAGATCCCTAACTGAAGGAGGAAAATCCTCAACTCACCCCAAAGATATCTCAAGTGGTTGAGCCTCTCCAAGGCTATATAAGCAGGCTTTCTCATGGTAAAAAGGGAGCTGGATGAAGAATGATACCAAACTTATGATCTCATAAGTGATATTTGGGGAAGGGATGAGAAGCATGAAACCTATGATCTCATAGGGAACACACAGTGAAGTGGAGGCTAATCAACGAAGCTATCGTCATTCCGATCATGGAGCTTTTGAGCAAGGGTTAGACAAGGAGAACTTGACGAAACTGCTACATTCCATCTATGGCTGTAAACAACGTTTTGTCCTCATTAATATAATATGGTTGGTCTGTTTCTTTCTAATTTGTGTTTAACATTATATGAATTTGTCTCTAAGTAGATAGGTCTGCTTCGAACTAATCTCGATAGAATAGGAAGTGTTTGTACTTTATTTGTCTACAAGGCTTATCGAGGAGCCCAAGATTGGAGTTCAACTTGGAGTGTGCAGGAACAAACACCGGTAAAAGGTATGTCTTTCCTCCTTCCTCTTCATGCATTAGTTTGTGTAGACCTAAAAGGAAGTTAGTGACCATGATAGTCACTTTCTGTCTTAGAGTTAAGAGTCTAACTCTTTGAGGAGATCTACCTGTCCACATGAAGATTTTCCTTCAAGAGAAGTGTGTGGGAAGAAATGAACTGTTGGAAGGGACCTTACAACATCAAGGCATTGGTTGTATTCTCCTTTTCATATCTTTAATACAGTGATATATTTCTTTCCCATAAAATTGGTCTTATTTTGTTGTATGACTCCTTGATCACATACATAGGTTTTGTTGAGTATACGTTGTTTCTTTCACTTCCTTGGATTGTGTCTTTTTACAAGTTCAACATCCCATAATCCTTGGAACGGAGCGAGGATGACACTAGTGAGGACAAACAACATTTAAAAGGTACATTATTTATCTCTTGTTATTTAGTATACTTGATAATTAAAACTTAGGGAATGTATTATATTATGTCTTGTTTTGTTCTAGTTTCGGGGTGAAACTAGTGAGATCTGTTTGTGTCTGCACTTACCGATTTGTCCGATAACAATAGGAAACAACTTATGTATGGGTGCGTTTTGGATTTGGGATGTACTAATATTGGTGTACATTCATCTTGATTCATAATGCAATATATCATGCATTTTCAAAAATTAAAGTTTAAATTTTTGGTTAGAGTAAAAATATTGGATCCTTGCCTTGGATGCCCTTATGTCCACCATTACTTAATGATTTCATTGATATTTGGATGTGATATTCACATATTTTCAAACTTAAATAGGTTGTTTGTTGGAGGGGGTTCCTCCTATCTCTTTAGGTTGATTGTCCTATGATTTGAAATCATCCCTTTCAAAATATTCGATTTGAGGTGACTTCTTTCAACTAGCCAAGTATAAATACTTGAACATTTATTAATTTTTTTTTCTATTAGTGTCGTCCTTGTTATTTTTTTATACAAAGTGCAAGGACCAAGTTTGGGGAGGATATCCATCATATTATTCTTAACAAAGTCTGGGAATATTATTCTTAGATACTCAAACCATTCCGTCCCCCCTTTTCTCATTGTGATTGAAGACTGCATTCCAATCCCCTCCCAAAAGTCACGTATCCCCTAATGCCAAATAACGTGTTAGGTTATTCATGACATTCTTGTTTTGATGAGGCACTTTTCAACTCCAGAATTTCTTATTAATTGGAAACGTCTAGAGACTCTGGTTTCCACAAGATTGCCATACTACCTACTTGGTTATCTTTCTTACTTTCCTCTAAAATTAGGGTTTTACTTTTTGAAGTTTTATCTTAAACATGTGTGTTTCTTGTAATAATACCAAATCTAGATCTTCCTTTAAAATTTCATTTTGAATGATTTGAATTTCAGATTGATCCTATTCCCCTCACAATGTTTGTTTCTTGTAATAATACCAAATCTAGATCTTCCTTTAAAATTTCATTTTGAGTGATTTCAATTTCATATTGATCCTATTCTCCTCAGATCAAGTAAAGCACTTTCATTTACATGGTTTGGGCATTGGGAATTTTTGAAAGATCTCTTTTTCTATCCAATTGATTCTAGTAGTTAGAGTCTACTTCTTTCTACCTTGTTGATAATCTATATCTTATTACTGTCTTCTTGTTTTCCCTAATTTGATCATATTAATGATTGTTTCTATGCATAAAAGGTTAATGGTGAAAGTCTAGCACCTATTTCTATGACCATTTGAACATAAAGTTAACTTTTTGCGGTTTATTGCTATGAACATAAAGTTAATGGTTTATTGTTATTTTGTTACCATTCTAATACTAATGAGTCCAATCTTAACTTTTTCATTTCTCTCATAATAGAAACGAATAATATTGTAATTTTATTATAATATTAATATAGATTTATACTAATGTCAATATATTAAAGAACAAACATGAATTTGAACAAACCATATTAACACAAAAGTAGCTTGAAGCGGAAGAAGCACAAATTCGATTCTATTTTTAATTGTTTTTGTTTATATGGATGAGTATAATTATATTGATGAAATTTCATGGTATGACCCTTTCTTCATTTGAACCATTCTACGAATTGGAGAAAATAAAATGTGTATTTTATATTGAAATTTAAAGGTATTTTAATATAAATAGATTTTTTTTGGAACTATATATTTAGGTTCACAATGTTTGTTGGAAAATGTGATCATCATAATCTATTCTTATTTTTTTAAGATTTTTATTTTTAAATATTAAATTACTTTTTATGAATTTGGAGAAGAAGTTTGTTAAGTTGCACTTTTATAGTAAATCAATGGAAATTTTCTATAACTATTCTAGATTTGATTCTTGTAATAGTACATTATTGGAAATTTTCTATAATTATTCTAGATTTGATTCTTATGGAAAAGATGCTTTTTACATTTAAAATTTAATGTTACATATCTCAAAAGTCATAAGAAATGGAATCTCATGCATGTATGTTAGTGAAAAAACTTAGTTCTCATTATAGCAACTCAAATGACATATCTCAAAAGTGAGAGATGGAATCTCAATGCATGTATGTTAGTGAAAAACTTAGTTCTCATTATAGTAACTCAAATGACATATCTCAAAAGTGAGAGATGGAATCTCATGCATGTATGTTAGTGAAAAACTTAGTTCTCATTATAGCAACTCATCTTGAAGAGATGAAAGGTGAAAAAGACAATCTCCAATAATAAGATATCTATTGGATATCTTATTATTGATTGTACATTTCAACTTGTATAAATGATCAATTCAACTAACTTACTAAATGTATTAAATTAAGGCATTTGAAAGTTTAATTAATTAAAGTTAACTAGGGACTACAGTCTTTGAAGACACATAATTGATATACACGAACACAATATTTGTTGGCACTAGAATGCTAGGGAGTATTAAAAAGATCAAATGCCCAAAAATGGTGACTTTGACTTAAGTTGTAGGTTACATTCTAGGCAGAGCCTTTGAAGACATATGATTTCTATACAAAAACACAACTCACAACTCTTATTGGCACTAAAATGCTAAGGAGTATTAAAAAGATCAAATGCCCAAGAATTGTTACTTTGAGTGGAGTTGTAGATTGCATTCTAGGCTATGATGTTGTGGCTTAGGTTTTGATGCATTATAAAAACCTATGAAGTTATAACATGTTAATAAGGTTTGTTACATGGGAGATATTTCAAATTATTAGTGGTTCATTCATAATTCCTTTATGATTTTTTTTTTTTTTTTTTTTAAGGATGGTTACAATTATGTTTTCTAAATCGTGGGAATAATATGGATTAGAGAGAGCTTCTAATTTACTTGTTGAAATTTTTGATGTTTTATCAATAACATTAGAAATAAATTCATATAAAAATCCTTAAAAGGTTTCTAAAAGTGTACCATACACCTAAAATTAAGTTTATACAAGTTTTCTTTAATACCTCCCCCACTCCCACTCTCATGATATGAAGTGGGGGTGGGGGAAGATATTAGGAAAAACTTCATAATACTCTTATGTTATGAGGGTGAGGGTGGAGGGAGATATTGGAGAAAACTTCCTACGGGGGGAGATCTATTAGGGAAACCTTCATATTAAGAAGTTTTCCCTAATATCTCCCATGAGGGTGGGGAGGGATATTCCCTAATATATATCCCCACCCCATAATAGGATTTTTTCCATAATACCTCTTATGAAGGTGGAAGGATATATTCCCTAGTTATTTTCCCCACCCCCATCCTCAAAGGAAGTAATCATAAGTTTTACCTAATATCTCCACCCATCCCCACCCTCATATATGAGGGTGGATATGAGGGTGGGGGTGAAGGGAGATATTAGGAAAAAATCCACCCACATAATATGATGGTCAGGGTGGAGAGAGACAATAGGGAACATTTATTAATGTGGGGTCGGGTGGGGGTGGATATTAGGGAAAAATAGAGCCTCATAATATGAGGGTGGGGGTTGTGGGGGTTGGGGGAGATACTAGGGAAAAAATATTATGAGGGTGGGGGACGATATAAGGGAAAACTTAATATTAGGGAAAACTTATCCCCCCACCCCCACCATCGGGTCATTATGAGTATTAAGTTTTCCCTAATATCTCTCCCCATCCCCACCCCCACCATCAGGTCATTATGAGTATTATTTTTTCCCTAATATCTCCCCCCATACCCACCCCCACTCTCAAGCCATCATAAGGGTTGGGTTGAGGGGAGATATTAGGGAAAACTTGATAAGATTTCCCTAATATCTCTCCACCCTTATAATATCACCGCCACCCCCACCCTCAATAAGGGTGCAATTTTCTCTATTTTTCCCTAATATCCCCCCCCACCCTCAATAAGGGTGCAATTTTTTCTATTTCCCCATAATATCTCCCCCCCACCCCTATAATATCGCATCCACTCCCACCCTCATAAAGGTGGGGTTGGGGAGAGATATTAGGGAAAACTAAGGGTGAGATTGGAGAGAGATATAAGAGAAAAATATTGTTTTTTCACTAATAGATCCCCAGACTCCCACCCTTATAATATCGTCCACCATCACCACCACCTTCACCCTCAGGTCATTATGAGGGTGGAGGTGAGGTAGATATTAGAGAAAACATATTAAGTTTTCCCTAATATCTTGAGAGCGGTGGTGGGTTGGGATATTAGGGAAATCTAAGAAAAACTTATTTAGTTTTCTTGAATATCTTAAGGGCAGAGGTGGGAGGAGATATTGGAAAAATCTAGGGAAAACTTATTAATAAGTTTCCCTCTTCGGGACATAGGTGGGGAAGATATTAAGGAAATATAAGGAAAACTTATTGATTTTCCCTAATATCTCCTTTTACCATACACATATATATTTTATATATCAAAAGTTTAAACTTATAATGAAATTGATATAATAATTTCTATATTTTTTAATAAAAAAATCTAATCTAAGACATATCAAGATTAATTTAATTATAAAGCGTTCGAATATAAATGAAAACCAAATAAAAAGAGAAGCACACCTTAAATTTAAATTAGTCGATAACTAATTAGATATTATATTGCAACCTTGTTCATCGATTTTGTGTAAATTGACGTTGAATAATGAAGCCGTTGACGTATTACTAGAAATGCCAAATGTGGAGCATAAAACTAAATCTTAACCGAATCTAAATATTGGCGAGTTTAATTAAAAGCAATAAAACGAACTTCTTAAAAAAACTATTCTTTACAAATCTAATACTAATTTTTTGTATGAGAATGTTGAATGGAGGATTATAAAGAGAAAAATATGGTAATTGTTCATAGTGTATGGATAGTTTTCCTTCTCTAAAACCTTATGGTGGTATACAAACAAACTTATAAGATTTGGTTTTCTTACACTATTAAAAGAGAGAGATTAGATCTGTTAAAAACGTCCATTTAGAGATGAGATCTACAAAAGATGCCCATTTATGGGTACAAACAAACTAAACAAAACGCACCTATGGGGTTGCAAGTTATTAGTGGATGAGGGTGATCTTACTTTATCTTTGTTGAAAGGGAAAAAATAAAAAAATAAATAGATTGAAGAGGGTGAGTTGTATTATAAAAGCAACTTACTTTCATATTTACTTCGAGTATGAAAAGAGCGGTCATAGAACAAAAAATAACACAATAGTGTGTTTTTTAGAATAATCATTTTAAAATGTGATTTAAGAGTATGTGTAAGCTAATGATAGTCTCTCATGATGCGTTAGTGGCAATGCAAACATAAAAAAAAATAATCTGTTAACTTGGAGGGATTATTCAAGGTACTTTTACAATGAATTTGAGTTTGGTGTAAAAAAATGAAATGTAGGAAATTGAATTAGCTTTCCGAATATAAAAATTTTACTTAAAGAATTTTTTTATAACTATGTGAAATTTGAGTTTTTTCTAACAATAGTATGCTATTTTTCTGGCAAAATATAAGGTACATGTCTCCGTTAGTGTAGGTGTTGAGTACCTTAATGATGAAATTTCCTTCCAAAAACTTGTATAATTGTAGGTAACCCATCATTCTAGTGTAGTGTATTTTTTCAATATATATATATATATATATATATATATATATATATATATATTATGAAAGTCAATATATCCTTGAAATTACAACGTCTTACATTAGTGCAAGCTACGAGAGTCTTAACATTATGAAAACTGATTCTTTTTTTATATACTGTAGATATCGGTTTCTTCTAGTGCAAAGTATAACTCATTTTAGAAATAGTTAAGATGACAAAAATATAGCATAAATAAAACATGTATGTATTCTAGGATTTTGACATATATGAAGAAAAAAATAGATTAAAAATAGTAAATAATATTAATTAAAAAAAAAACTATATATTTGGAATCTACATAGGTAACTCTATCTGTGTCTATGGTTTCATCAACGACGAATTTTTGTAGCCTATAGAAAAATAATGTAAAAAATAGAGATATAGAGAGGTACTCATAAAAATGGAGGGTTTTATCTATTTGTAGACCAAACCACTCGGTTTTTAATCCCGAACCTAAATATGAGGAAACCAAGTCAACATACATGTACGTTGGAGTTATCATTCCCTCCAAAAAGAAATTGAATTATTAATAATGTGCATGTGTTCCTAAGAACACACGTGTGTTCTAGGAATGTGCACATACTTCGAGAACATGCATGTGCTCTAGGAATGTGCATGTGCTCCTATTTCCTATTTGTTTCTCTTATTCATACCCATCCCCCTCCCTCTCTCCCTCTATCATACATCTACCCCTCTCTCCCCCCCTTTTTCTCTTTACCTATATCAACCTCACTTTGCTCTCTATCGCCTCCTTCCTTTCATTCTCTCTCTCTCTACCCCCGCCCCCCTATATATCCATCTCTCTCCCTCTCACACT
>ML790668.1:174620-210139 GCA_009831015.1 Picea engelmannii | reverse complement strand
CCCCCCTGTCTTCCTCTCTCTCCCTCTCACACTCTCACACACTCTCTCTCTACCTCCCCTCTCTATCTTCCTCTCTCTCTCTCTCTCACTCACACACACACACACTAGAATGTTTGGTACATCACAAGGAAAGGCATGGGAAGGAAAGACATGGCCTTGACCTAAACATGGAAAGACCCAGACATTGCAAGACATGGAAAGACCTATACCTAGATTTAGACCATGACCTAGACCTAAAACTTGCTTTTCCATTTCCATAGATGATTTTAGGGGCTAAATGTATTCAATGGGATAATGTTCGATGGTTTTTCCCAAAACAATTTGGTCAGTTTCCATTTTTTCTAAAAATGATTTGCCCAAGTTCCATAGAATAAAATTATTTTACCTTAAAAATCACCAAAAGTTTATAGAAACTATATAAAATCCTTAGAAATTTGAATATTTTTACAAAACTATTGCCAAACATTTTACATTTTGTATATTAAGGACTAGTAAGATTAGCCCAGGTTTGTACATTTTAATATACATTTCCATCCTTAATATTATATGTGGCCATTTCTCTCTCTCTCTCTCTCTAGGTATAGGTCTTGGTCTAGGTCTAGGTCATGAGCTACACCATGAGCTAGACCATGAATTAGACCTAGACCTAGACCATGACCTAGACCTAGACCTAGACCTATACCATGACCTAGACCTAGACATTGTAATGTACCAAATGATTAAAATATCATAGCATAACAGAAGTACACACCATGTACAAAATGTGAGCATGGAGCACAACTCCAAGATAGATAGACTATATAATAACTTCTTAAATAATAGGGGAAACTTCTACAAATAACCAAATACCTTTATACATCCCCACTCACATGTCACCAATAATGAATACATGATCTCTATATATACCTATTCACACCTACACATGAGGCGCCTTTACTAGTAGGCCGACCCTATTACATATATATTGACACATTACATGTACATTTGGCCCCATATATTCCCCCCCTTGGGGTCATATCATATACATTTATCCCTATATATGCCTCCCTTAGGTCATAAAATAGTACCCTCCTTCAAAAAGCTTTGTCCTCAAAGCTTTTCAATTAAAGGATTCACATGTGATGAAACCAAGTAATATGATTTTATTATGTTCCTTCTTTCTTCTTTCCATTGATGATGATCCATCCATCCAAATTCAATTTTTTTCAGCTGTAATCCTTGGTGGCTAGTTGTTACATAATTATCTTTCCCTTGATTCCATGTATTGTTGTTGAATCTTCTCCAATTTGTAGTATATGTTGTTCTGTGATAATATCTTGTTGAATAATGTTTTTGTGATTCCTTTCTCCATGAATATTGAAACTTATTCCATCTTCTTCCTTGATAATGTTGATACCGACCTTATTTTCTTTCTTGAAATCTTTCCTGGTAATGACAATGTTGATATGGTTTCACATTTGATGATTTTCCTTAACTTTGCACATGCATTTCATCTGTATTCTTTTTAGAGATAGGGACATCCTCTATCTTTTTTTCTTGGTCTTTTATTACTCTAGAGTTGGAGATAATACCATAATATTTGGCATCTAAATCTTCTAGATGAATCTCAACTACTTCAAGTATCTTCTCATGACCTTCAATATTGTATTCTTTCTCCTTTTGAAGATGCAATATTACCCCATATATCAAATTCTGATGTCCTCCTTCAATTTTGGATTGTGTTTCTGATTTTACCTCATTAGTATTTAGGGATTCCTCAACCTTCTTGCAAATTTCCTCTTCAAGTCTTTTGGTAGATTCTTCATCTAAGATTCTCATTTCTTCTTGATTTTCATCATTCTCTTTTTCTTCTTTCAATATTTTAACCTTATCCACTAGCTTTTTATTATGGTTTCACAACATACATATCTCTTCATCTTTCTTTTTCAAATCTTCCCTTGACTCATTTTTTCCTAACTTTCCATTGCTAATATTTTCTTTCTTTTTGTTATTAATCTCCTTAATGAGTGACTCATTAAGGGATTGCATCTTGGAAAACTCATAATTTCTTAATAATATATTTTATTAGTTGTCCATTCTCATTTTGCAATTTCGATACTTTTTCTTTTGATTCATTTAATTCCACTTGAGTTTTATGCATCTCCTCCAGCTTATTATCCTTGATCCATTTATTTTAGCAGAGTTTTTCAAAAATTTCCCATGTGGGGGAGAGTTTAGTACCATCATCAAGGATATCCCACCACTTAAAATCTTCACCCCTCAAGTACAATCCTACCATCAAAGTGTTGGAAAATTAATTTTCATTGATGTCAACTCTAGAAGCATTGATGTCAACCCGAGTAAACCTTAGAAGAAGCCCTATAAAAATGGCTAAGTGGTTGAGAAGCCCTAGAGGTATAGTCATGAAGGCCGAAGTTTTTTAAGGAACAAGGACATGAAGGACTATGTAAATGCATGTAGCACAGTCATAGATGAATAGTCCTTATCATTCCATTTCCAATGGTAGGTGGTACATAACGTGCTTCGTCATGGTTGAGGAGTTATGCCCTCTTGAAGTTAGAATCCCTGAAGAATGGTTAAGAAGCCCCTAAAAAATTACAAGTCTTTAATTAAAGGGTAAAGTGGTTGTAACAAGAATCCCTAAAGTTAAGGATAAAAGTTACTTTGAAAAAGTATAAATACACTTCAAGAAGCCTCTCATAAGTATATTCACATACACATGTCTATTGAATATCTTCTAAGTGAACAAGTGATCTTTTGGTAAATATTTTTGTAGCATATCTGAGGTAGGGAAAGTTTGAAGGAGAAAAGTGTATAGATGCAACTAAACTATATTTCTGAGGTTATCCGTGGTTCACAGTTCATCAAATCTCAGATGTCCGTGGGTTTTTAGTTGATGAATCATGGATACGTCATACACGAGTCACAATTCAACAAAGTGTGGATGTGCGTGGGTCACAGAAGATAAATGTGTGTATATCCGTGGGTTGATAGTGTACAAGTCGAAGATATGTGAAAAGGTTTTGAGGAGGATGCTAGTACCAGGCTGTTGAGGCTGAGGAAGAGATACATGTCTATAATATTGTGTATCAGGTATGCTACATTATTAAAGGTATGTTTTACATGTGTTTTGAATGTTGTGTCTTGATACATACTTGAGACATGGTTTAGAGATTTGGGCATATGCTTGAGATACACCTTGATGATGTTATGGTACATTGATTAGAGCATATATTGGATATCTTGGTATCTAGTTTGGTATATGTCATGGTTATGTTCTCACATGTTTGATGCACCTCATTGATGATATATTATGGTACATGGTGTATGGAATGATTGAGACATGTCATGAGTGATATGGTTTATGGTTGGGGCTACATGATATGGTGCAGGATTTGGTACATGGCTGATACATGATATGGTACAAGTTTTGGTACATGGTTAATGCATGGTATGGTACATGTTTTGTACATGCTATGGTATAGGTTTTGGTACATGGTTGATGTATGATCTGGTGAATGTTCATGTGATAGAGTGACAATGATAGGTTGATGTGACAGTGGCAGTGACAAGTTGATGTGGCAGAGACAATGATAGGTTGATGTGACAATGACAGTGATAGGTTGATGTAATAGTGACATTGATAGGTAGTTTGATTTATGGTACATGGTGTATGGAATGATTGAGAAATGTCATGAGTGATATGGTTTATGGTTGGGGCTACATGATATGGTGCAGGATTTGGTACATGGATGATACATGATATGGTACAGGTTTTGGTACATGGTTAATGCATGGTATGGTACATGTTTTGTATATGTTATGGTAAAGGTTTTGGTACATGTTTGATGTATGATTTGGTGCAGGTTCATGTGATAGAGTGACAATGATAGGTTGATGTGACAGTGGCAGTGACATGTTGATGTGACAGTGACAGGTTGATGTGGCATAGACAATAACAGGTTGATGTGAAAATGACAGTGATAGGTTGATGCAATAGTGACAATGATAGGTAGTTTTATTTATTAGTGACAATGGTAGTGATAACATCAATGGTAGTGACAGTTTGAGTCTACGCTTATATTTAAGGATGGTAGGACGGGGCAAGAAAAGGGGGTTGTATCCTCCTTCTGAGTGGAGCCGAAGAATACAAGGAGTTGGAGCTTCCTTCATGTTGGATCCTGCAAATCAGGGGGTTGTAGCCTCCTTTTGGTTGGATAAAGAGAAGACATGGAGTTGGAGATTCCTTCAGGTGGAGATTGTAAACTAGGGGGTTGGAGCCTCCTTCCAGTTGTATCTAGATAATTTAGGGAGTTGTATATTCCTTTAGGTTGGATCTTGAAAATAGTGGGTTGGAGCCTCCTTCCAGTTGGTGCTGGAGAATTGGAAAGTTGGTGCTTCCTATGAATTTAATCTTGATATATAAAAGAAAGCATTTCGTTGTTTTCTCTCATTTTGGTTTCCATGTAAATTCTAGTGTACTGTGTATATGATGTGATATTGTTGAATGGTACTTCTTATGGTTATATGCTCATGATATATTGAATGCAATCATAAATGATATACTGTTGATAAATTTGAATTTTATATATTGTGATTGAAAGTGTTAAAAAGTGCTCATACTAATTCACCCCCTCCCTCTCAGTATTCCAACAAAAAGGTCACAATTTTTTTTCTTTATCATTCTCAACCATTCCCCGATATCTAATTCATATTTATCTTTATCTCCTGTAAATTAGGTATTTCCATTGATTGTTAAGTGAGGTCTAACCCTAACCCTCAACTTAAAATCTCGGTATATTAAGGATAATAATATTTGATAGTTTTAAAACTTTTCCAATATAATATTATGTGTTTTCTCTTTCCACTTTCTTTTGAATCACCTCAATCAAACATCCCAATCAAAATTTATGATAGTTTTAAGTGAACATACCTTTGAAAATGATGATTTGGAGTCTATCCTTGTACTCGACCTTCCTTTCGATGTAACTCTGAAATTTCGGCCCTTATGGGTCTAAAATTTATTCTTGTAGTACTCTGATATGTCCTCATGTCAATGCCACATTTCTGGCCAAAATTTGAATTTCCAAGTGAAAGTTATGATAACTTTTGCAAACCTTGCTAATTTTTGGACTATTTTGGTGAGAGAACTTGTACAAAATGTCACACGTTCAATATTGGATAGTTAATTATGAATTTTGTACCCAAAATACTAAGGAATATTATTGGCACGTGCACATGGATAGGTTCAATACCTTGGGTTCAAGGTAATTAGTCCAACAAAACCCTACTACATGGCCTCAACTCTTTCAGCATCACCTGCGAGCAGGTGAACTCTCACCCAGGGTATCTTTATGGGGACTGCATGAAACAAGACTCTTCAAAGATGAGGGAAAGAATGGAGGAACACACTATCATACCTACAATATCCTTTCATGCACTAGATCCTAGTTAACCCGACTTCATTACATAATTCTTTATGCATATTAATTTCTATTCTTATCATTTAGCCATTAAACATACAATTAAGGTTACTGCACATGAATCTATCAACAATATCAGTAAAGATAACATTCATTCATAGTAAAGACAAGAAATAACACAATGCAAACATGATTTAACACAATACAAGCATCAATAACCATTCAACAACATAATTCAACATAGAGTTACCATGGTTCACCCCCTCCTGGGCTATGCCCACAAAAGATTTTCTTCTTTATTATAGTTAAGGCATTCTACTTACACTCTGCACTACAATAGATGTTCAATATACCTTCCTCTACTTAAATTCATGTATTCTTTACATACAAAACATCTTACAACTACAAATCCTACTCATAATCCCTCTTTGCTTCCTCTTTTGTCACTTCTCTTCTGCTTCCGTGTCTGTTGTAGTCACTCCTCTCGCTACTGAACTTTCTCTTCTTCTTTTAAAAATTTTGGTTCCTTTTTCTCGGTTTTTCTTTCCAGCTCATAATGAGTTGTCTCCCACACATTTTTGGCTAGTGACATCTCATTATGAGTTATATACATCTCTTGGTCAACTTGTTTTCCCAATTTTTTCACTAGTTGTTTCCTCCTGTCGCCCATATTCTTCTATTTCCTCTCTCTTATTTCTTGGTCTTCTTGACCTTCTTGATCCTACACCTTTTCTCTGTGCACAAATATTTTGCAGCAGTGAGGGAAACAAGGGAGAAGCGCGCTATCATACCTACAAGATCCTTTCACACACTAGATTCTAGTTAACCCTGTTGATTAAAGTTGGTTGTCATTGATGTCAACCCTTGAAGAAAGCCCCACAACACAAAGGTTTGGGTAATGGACCCAATATTTTTTGATGTAAAGATGACTCATTATTGTCTTTTCATGGTTGATAAGAAGTAAATATGTATTAAATCCAAAGTGGTCCCCTTATGGTGAAAGCCCACATGGGAAGACGCTTTGCAGAGTAAGAGAACCCGTGATTAATTGTGGAATAATGAGATGAAGGACAATGAATTTGTCAGGTAAACTATCCTAGATGGATAGTGCTTGTCATTCCATTTCCGATGGATGTGGAACATCACATAACTCCTCACGGTTAGAGAGTTATGGCCATGAGAAGTTGGAGACCCCAGGTTTGGGTAATGGACCCAAGTTTGTTTGATGGATAACGTTATGAGTTATGATATATTTTCAGATAATACTATTCTATATCGGCAGTACATGCCATTCCATTTCTGGTAGTATGTGGAACGTCACATAACTCCTCACGATTTGAGAGTTATGACCTTACGAAGTTGGAGGACCCTCATATGTCATCTAGAAGCCCGAAAAGGTCAAAGTAGTCAAAGTGGTTTAAGAGATTTTAAAAGGTAAATAATAAAGTGAAGTAATGAGTGTATTATAATTCAAAGTGAATACAAAATAAATTATTTCAATAATAAATTTAATGGAGAAATTAGAAGTGGGTTAACCCTAAAATAAGGAAAGTGGGGCCAAGTGACCTAGAAGATGTTTTTAAGGAAGCTACTTGGAGAGTATAAATAAGAGGCAAGGCTCTCTCATTTGAATCACACTTGAGAATATTGAATATCTATATGTGTTTGAGGTAACCACACTTCAGTATATTGAATATATATATAGGTGTCTGAGGTAACCAAGTATATCTAAGCCTAAATTATGAGGGAAGGTGAAGAAAAGAAGGCCGAAGTGCAAGGAAGGATAAATTCTTTTGATGGTGCTTTCTAAGGTATGCTATTTATAGGTTATCTCACCATTTTAGCTATAATTTTTTTTCTATAATAATTTAGACCGTGAAATTGTTATTCCATTGAGAAAACATATCCAAGTATATGTGGTAAAAATTCATCTTGTGGGTCATTGTATTTTTGGAGTTACACTCCATGGAAAATAGGGTTTGTGGCTAGTCCTGAAACTAGTCAAAAACAAGCGTTTCGGGTAAAAACGTTATAACTTCTTCATAACAGATACACATTCAGTGAAACAAAATGCGTTGGTTAGGTTACAATCTGTAGTATGATGTGTAACAGTTTCAGATCAATTCAACAAATATTCCATGCGAGGCACGCTCTACAAGGTTGCTCTCTAGAATAAGCCAGAATTCACCAAGGTATGCCATTTTTTCTATAACTCCTTTTCCAAGAGGTTCCAAGTAGTGAAACCTAGAGTGATTGCATAAAACACACTGAAGAACATTGTATATCAGTTTCAAATCTTTATACATTATAGGTATAAAGTTATGATTACTTCAAGTTAGGGTTGTTGACTAATCCAAAACTAGGCATGTGAGACTAAAGAAATGTTTGATGAAAATGATAATCTCTTGTTGTTGAAGTTAAGGAAGGTTTGCAGGAATGTGATCATATAAACTAGGTCTAAAACTAAAAATAGTTCGAACAACTAAAAATTAAGGAAGATGAAGATATCACAGCCTACTTCTTACGAGTTGATGAAACAGTGAATGAAATCATAGGATTGGGAGAAGAAATTGAAGAATATGTAATTGTTCAAAAGATACTAAGATCTCTTCCTATGAGATTCAACCCTAAGATATCAACACTAGAATAAAGATTGGATCTGGACTCAATAATCATGGACAAACTGCATGGAATCTTCACAACATATGAAATGAGAACTAAGAAGGAAAATCCAGATGTAAAATAAGCAGCCTTCAAGGCATCCAAAAGATCAAAGCAAAAGAAAAAGGAACAAGAAGAATATAGCAGCAGCAGTGACGCCTCAGAATATGATGAAGAAGTGGCCAACTTCGTCAAAAGATTGAACAAGGGAACCAACGATAGGTATAGAGGTAAGCTCCCTTTAATTTGTTTTAATTGTGATGGTATTGGTCATTTTGCTTAGAAATGTCGTCATAAGAAAAAGAGAAATGATGAAGGTTACTCAAAAGGAAAAAACACATATAAAGGGAAAATAACTACAAAGAAAGTTTTCAAGAAAAACTTATACACCAAAGAAGACATCTCATCGTCAGATGAAGATGAAGTCAGTGACAATGAGACAGTAAGATTTCTATTCATGGAAGTAAAAGACTCTGATAAAGAAGACTCCGAAGAAGAATATGAAGAATCCGAAGAAGAATGTGAAGAAGTTAAAGAAGAAATTGAAGAGACAGAAGTTGACTATCAAGAAGAATTAATGTGTGCCATAGAAGTTATCCAAAGAGAAAAGAAGAAAAACAAGAAACTACAAGCAGAACTAGACAAGAAAAACGACACTCGAGAACTGGAACAAATGATCACAAAATTGAAGGTTCAAATAGAATAAAATAAAATAATTGAAGAAGCACTCAAAGAACAACTAGAAGAAAATGACAAGATCATTGGAAACTTGGAAGTAGAGGTTGTCACAATAAGAAATTATATTCAAAAGAAAAATATGCAGAATAGCTCAAAAGTTCTGGATGACATTATCAACAGTAAAAAATCTCATCTTAACAAGTTCGGACTTGGATACAATTAGACAGAAAAGGGATCCGGCTCCAAAACAACAGAGCAAAAAACAAATCCAAAGAGCTATGCAGAAACAATCAAAGAGGATAGGAAGATATACAAGGAAGATTACAGGGACCCTCATCCACCAAGATGATTCAGATTTCAGAATCAACAATAGACAGATAGGCCTCAAGAAGAAGAAGGATTCATAAGATCACCTCCTTTCAGAAGATCTTCAACTCCCAGGTATCAAACTATATTTTTTGGTTTATGTTATGCATGTAATACTTTTGGACATAAAGCTTTGAATTTCAGAGCTAACAACAAGAATAGTAACAAATTTGAGAGTTATACACAAAGGGATTATTCAAGGAGACCTAGTGACACACAAAGAAGAAGTTACAACAGGTTTGAATCTTTGAGCACTAAAGTGGAATGTTACAAATGTAACAATTTTGGACACATGGCCAAGGATTGCAGAATGACAGTCATTCCTAAAGAACCTCAACAGAATAACAACAGTCACAGACAAGAACCTCAGAAAATGACATGGATAAGAAAGCAAGATCAGTATAACAATGAAGAATGCACAGTCGCTCTACAAGCTAATCAGAAGAAACATGGTTGGTATGTTGACAGTGGATGTTCAAAACACATGACAGGTGATAAAGAAAAATTTCTTACATTATGAAAAAAAAATGGATCAGTCTCCTTCATAAATGATAATTCATCCAAAATCATTGGAGAACGCACAGTCTGAATTGGGAACAAGAATGAAAAGGCACAAAATGTTCTACTAGTAGAATATATGAAACACAATGTTCTAAGTGTGATTCAAATGTGTGACCAAGGTCATAAACTTACTTTCGATTCAAAAAAGTGTAAGATAAGAAAACAAGGTTCAGGGAAATTGGTCGGTACAACTGCAAGAACTTCAAACAACATATATGTGTTAAGTGAAATTGGAAATGAAAAGTGTTTTCTAGGAAATGAAGATTAAATTTGGCTATGGCATATAAGAATGGGTCACATGCATTTTGATAACCTTGTCAAAGTCAACAAAAGAGAAGCAGTCAGATAAATGCCCCAGATCACGAAACCAACCAACGCTTTATGCAAGGATTGTCAACAAGGAAAGCAAACAAAGACCAGGTTCAAATCAAAGGAATATTCAACAAAACAACCACTGGAAATTGTGCACACTGATCTAGTTGGACCAACTACAACAAAGGGCTTAAAAGGTGAAAAATACCTTATGTTATTAGTTGATGATTATACAAGAATGACTGTAGTTTGCTTTCTCAAGAACAAGTCAGAATCTTTTGAAAACTTCAATATCTACAAGGAAATGATTGAAAATGGGATGGATTCAAGAATCAAATGTTTGAGATCTGATAATGGAGGAGAGTTCACTTCAAATAAATTTATGGACTACTGTAGAATTCATGGATTAAAAATGAAATTCTCCATTGGTAGGACACCTCAACAAAATGGAGTTGTTGAAAGAAAGAACAAGACAGTACAAGAAATGGCTCAAACAATGCTAATGGATTCCAAATTGACAGATATATTTTGGACATAGGCAGTGCATACAATAGTTCAAATTCAAAACAAAGTAATGCTCAAAAACAACACTGATAAAAATCCCTACGAGCTATTGAAAGGAAGTCCAACAAATGTGAAGCACTTCAGAGTTTTTGGAAGCAAATGATACATCAAAAGAGAAGATGGAAGAATGGGAAAGTTTGACTCTCATGTGGACAAAGGAATACTTGTTGGTTACTCAAGTACAAGGAAAGCATACAAGTGCTACAATCTAAGATTTAACAAAGTTGTGGAAAGCATCAATGTAACAATTGATGAAACATGCAAACTAGAATCAAAGGAAGAAGAAAACAAATCAATGGAATAAATTTTCAAAGAAGAAGATGAAAAATAAGTAGAAGAGGAAGATGAATATGAAGATGAAGAGAATCCGACAGAAGCAGAAGAGAAAGTTCAGAAAGTATCTCCAAAGACACCTAGAAAACTAGTACAGAAGAATCATCCTTCAGATCAGATTATTGGAAACAAAGATGCAAGAGTTGAGACTAGAAGAAAAATCTGTTCACTAGAACAAACACACCTAGCACTCTTATCTACAATTGAACCAAATTGTTTTGAAGAAGCCAACAAGGATGAATTTTGGAATAAGGCCATGGATGAAGAATTGGATCAAATAGAGAAAAATGACACTTGGGAATTTGTTCCATGAAAAAAGAATAAGAATGTGATCCACACAAAATGGGTTTTTAGGAATAAATTGAATGAATATGGAAAGGTTACAAGGAACGCATCTAGATTGGTATGTAAAGGATATGCACAGATTGACGAAATCGACTTTGAAGAGACATTTTCCCTAGTTGCCAAAATGGAAGCAATTCGTTTACTTTTAGCTTATGTATGCTTAAAAAATGTTAAAGTATATCAGATGGATGTAAAATCATCTTTTCTAAATGGGGAACTTGAAGAAGAAGTCTACATTGAACAACCAGAAGGATTTCAGTTGTCAGAGAACACAGACTATGTATGTAAATTAAAGAAGGCCTTGTATGGTCTAAAACATACTCCTAGAGCATGGTACTCTAGACTGGATAAGTATCTACAACAGGCAGTGTTTAGAAAAGGAAGTGCAGACAACAACCTCTACATCAAGGTAAGTCAAGGTAATATTTATTAATTTAAGTTTATGTTGATGATATTATTTTTGGTAGTGATGATGACAGGTTAAGCCAGGAATTTGCAAAAGACATGCAGAATGAATTTGAAATGTCATTACTTGGAGAACTATCCTTCTTTTTTGGACTTCAGATACGTCAAAGAAACCAAAGAATTTTTATTTCTCAAACCAAGTATATCAGAGAAATGCTAAAGAGGTTCGGAATGGAAGATTGCAAACCAGTTATCACTCCCATGCAAACCAGTTGTAAGTTGAGAAAAGATGATGATTCGAAGTCCACATATCAGAGGCAATACAGGTCAATGATTGGAAACTTATTATATGTGACAGGATCTAGACCATATGTAATGCAAGCAGTTGGACAGGTGGAATGATTTCAAGAATCACCAAAGGAATCACATGTATTAGAAGTAAAGAGGATTTTCAGATATCTCAAAGAAACATAAGAGTTTGGATTATGGTATCCAAAAGGAAAAGATCTATCACTTATTTCCTACACAGATGCATATTGGGCAAGTTGTATTAATGATCAATGAAGCACCAGTGGAGCAGCTTTCTACTTAGGTGAGTGTTTGGTATCATGGTTAAGAAAGAAACAATCATCATTATCTCTATCTATAGTTGAGACAGAGTATATTGCGGCAACAACATATTGTACACAGGTTCTTTGGATGAAACAAACTTTGACAGATATACAGGTTGAGTATGATGAGCCCATTCCAATATATTGTGATAATACAAGTGCCATCAGTATCTCAAAAAACCTGGTGATGCACTCCAAGTTGAAGCACATCCCAATCAAGTATCACTTTCTATGGGAACAGTTTGCAGAAAAGAACATCAGAGTTG
The DNA here is from genome assembly GCA_009831015.1 of Picea engelmannii. Lineage (NCBI taxonomy): Eukaryota > Viridiplantae > Streptophyta > Pinopsida > Pinales > Pinaceae > Picea > Picea engelmannii. The sequence goes on along the minus strand of ML790668.1, from coordinate 197,614 downwards.
AGTATGTGGGAACAAAAGAACAAGTGGCAGACATATTTACAAAACCACTTCCACGGGAAGCCTTTGAATATCTTTGCCAAAGACTTGGAGTTATTTCTACTCCAAAATGAATTATTTTTGAATGCTTATTTTATATGTCTTAGATATACACGAGGAAGCACCATAAGAGGACAGTTCAGTCAGGGGGAGCAACCCCGGATGGAAAGATACCTTTGACATTGATGACAAAGGGGGAGAGATTTATCAGATGCTGAGGACAGAGGCATGGTTCCAGGGGGAGCATATTTATCATATGAAAAGGACAGAGGAAAATTTATCATATACAGAGGATAGAGGCATGGTTCTAGGGGGAGCATAAGTGATATGATTTAAGTATTGCATCAGACTGTTGCCATCAATGCCAAAGGGGGAGATTGTTGATTAAGGTTGGTTGTCATTGATGTCAACCCTTGAAGAAATCCCCACAACACAAAGATTTGGGTAATTGACCCAATATTGTTTGATGTAAATATGAATCATTATTGTCTTGTCATGGTTGATAAGAATTAAAGATGTATGAACTCCAAAGTGCTCCCCTTATGGTGTAAGCCCTCACAGGAATACGCTTTGCAGAGTAATAGAACCCATGATTAATTGTGGAATAATGAGATGAAGGACAATGAATTTGTTAGGTAAAATATCCTAGATGGATAGTGCTTGTAATTCCATTTCCGATAGTATGTGGAACGTCACATAACTCCTCACGGTTAGAGAGTTATGGCCATGAGAAGTTGGAGACCACAGGTTTGGGTAATGGACCCAAGTTTGTTTGATGGATAACGTTATGAGTTATGATATATTTTCATATAATACTATTTTATATGGATATTACATCTCATTCCATTTCTGTTGGTATGTGGAACATCACATAACTCCTCACGGTTTGAGAGTTATGGCCTTATGAAGTTGGAGGACCCTCATATGACATCTAGAAGCCCCAAAAGGTCAAAGTAGTCAAAGTGGTTTAAGAGATTTTAAAAGGTAAATAATAAAGTGAATTAATGAGTGTATTATAAGTCAAATTGAATACAAAATAAATTATTTCAGTAATAACTTTAATCGAGAAATTAGAAGTGGGTTAACCCTAAAATAAGGAAAGTGGGGCCAAGTGACCTAGAAGATGTTTTTAAGGAAGCTACTTGGAGAGTATAAATAAGAGGCAAGGCTCTCTCATTTTAATCACACTTGGGAATATTGAATATCTTAGGTGTCTGAGGTAACCAAGGATATCTAAGCCAAAATTATGAGGGAAGGTGAAGAAAAGAAGTCTGAAATGCAAGGAATGATAAATTCTTTTGATGGTGCTTTCTAAGGTATGTTATTTATAGGTCATCTCACCATTTTTGCTATAATTTTTTTTATATAATGATTTAGAATGTGAAATCGCTATTCCATTGAGAAAACATATCCAAGTATCTGTGGTAAAAAATTCATCTTGTGGGTCATTGTATTTTTGGAGTTACACTCTGTGGAAAATAGGGTTTGTGGCTAGTCCTGAAACTAGTCAAAATCAGGTGTTTCGGGTAAAAACGTCACAACTTCTTCATAACAGATCCCAATTCCATGAAACAAAATGTGTTGGTTAGTGTACAATCTTTAGTATATTGTGTAATAGGTTCAGATCAATTCAACAAATATTCCATTCGGGGAACGCTCTACAAGGTCTGTCTCTAGAATAAGCCAGAATTCAACAAGGTATGCCATTTTTGCTATAAATCCTTTTATTAGAGGTTCCAACTAGTGACACCTGGAGGAATTACATAAAACAAACTAAAGAACATTGTGTATCAGTTTCAAATATTTATACATTACAGGTACAAAATTATGATTACTTCAAGTTAGGGTTGTTGACTAATCCAAAACTAGGCATGTGCGACTAAAGAAACGTTTGATGAAAATGCTAGTCTCTTGTTGTTGAAGTTAAGGAATGTTTGCAAGAATGTGATCATATAAACCAGGTCTACTATATATCTACAAATTAGATTTGGATGATGAAATTGATGAGGGATTTTGTTTGAGGTACATGTTGAGTACATGGTTGAGACAAGTAGTTGATGAGTTGACACATACATGAGGTGTATAGTTGATGATGTTGGTACATATCGATGACTCATAGTTGATGAGTAGTTGAAACATGATTGGTACATACTTGGTACATGGTTGGATGCACTTGTTTATGGTACAAGTTGATTACAGGTTATTTGGTAAAGGTTGGTGCATGGTTGATGCACTTGTTTATGGTATAGGTTGATTACAGGTTGAGGTACAGGTTGATGCATGGTTAAGGCATGGTTCAGATTTATTGGTATAGGTTTACAGTGGTATATCTCACAGTGATAGGTTAACAGTGGTTCCATCATTCTACTTCTACTTTAGGGTGGCATGACGGGGCAAGGATAGGTGATTGTAGCCACCTTCCGGTTGTAGCCAGAAAACATAGGGGGTTGTAGCCTCCTTCTGGTTGTAGCCAAAGAATTGGGGATTTGGAGCTTTCCTCAGGTTGTAGCATGAGAAACTAGGGGGTTAGAGCCTCCTTCCATTTGTAGCTGGAAAACAAAGGAAGTTGGTGGTTCCAATGAATGTAATTCTTCAAGACATATAAGAAAAAAATTTCTATGGTTTTCTCCCGATTTGGGTTTCCACGTAAAACATTGGTGTACTATGTATGTGTATGTTTTTTCATTTGTTCATTGCTTATTTACTCTGCAGTTATTGGATGATAATGCTTCATTGATATAACACTTGGATTATATGGTTAAAAAAGATTAAATTTCTCTATTACTGATTCACCCCCCTCTCAGTAATCCAACAAACATGACCTCATTACTTAATTATTTATGCATATCAGTCTCTATTCTTATCATTTAGACATTAAACATATTGTTAAGGTTATTGCGCATGAATCTATCCAAAATATCATTAAAAATAACATTCATTCATAGAAAAGACTTGAAATAACACCATACCGACATGAATTAACACAATACATGCATCAATAACCATTCAACAACATAATTCGACACATAGTTACCATGGTTCATCCCCTCTTGGGCTACGTTCAAAAAATATTTTCTTCTTTATTATATTTAAGGAATTATGCCTGGGATCTATGCTACAAAAAATGTTCAATATACATTCCTCTACTTACATTCATGGATTATTTACATACAAAACATCCTACAACTACAAATCCTACTCAAAATCCCTATCTTCTTCCTCTTCTATCACTTCTCTTTCGCTTCTGTCTCTGCTGCAGTTACTGTCGCTAATGAACTTTATATTCTTCTGTTACATATTTTGGTTCCTTTTTCTAAGGTTTTCTTGCCATATCTTAATGAGTTGGTTCCCACTCATGCTCTGTTGGTGAAAACTCATTATGAGTTGGATACAACTCATGCTCGACTTGTTTTCCTAGATTTTGCACTGGTTGTTTCTTCATGTTCCCCATCTTCTTCTCTTTCCTCTCTCATCTTTCTTGGTCTTCTTGATCCCACGCCTTTTCTGTATTCCTTGTATATTCTCGCTATTCTCTATCGAACCTTCCTTCCCAACAACTATCCTCTTTCCAATTCAACTAGTCTCACAGAATTTGGATCCTCTCCAAATAATATATGACTATTTTACCCGAAGCACTTGTTTGAGACAAGTTATAGGACTAGTAAAAAACCATATCTTCCACAAGGTATATATCTGAAATTGTAACTAACCAAAACTTGAAATTTGTACCACAAGCAACCCTCTATGTATTATAAATAGCCTCCATGTTTCACTTTCTAAAGTGACCCTAAAAAAAAGTTATAGTGAAAATTCCAAAATGACTTTCTTGAGGAAGAAAAACCCTAGGATTGATGCTCTAATACAAATGTAATGTACCAAATGATTAAAATATCACAACATAACATATGTTGTAGTGTTCCCGATCTGGAACCCTTTATAATTGTACATATAGGTTGGTGAGTCGTTGAAACCAAGTGTAAATGTAATATACATTCAGGTCGGTGAGCCATTGGTATTAGGTATTGATGTTGCGTGCATCAAAGTAGTGCATGGAGAATTTTTATAAAGATAGAGTGCACACATTTTATGAGTTTCACGTACCTGGGTAAGTGCGCACATTGTACTATGTTGCGCACACTTGGGTTATTGCGCGAGATTGATGATGTGGATTTTATGAGAAGAATGAAATGAATACAAATATATATTATTAAAAGAGGGATACAATGAACAATAAAATAGATACTATAAAACTTGGCTTCTATTCAATAAGGAAATATGATGAAATTGTAAAATTCATACTAAAACAAGCTCCCTAGAATGGTGGCAGCGTATCTCTAAGAAGAGATGTAATGGCTACGCTCATTTACAAGAATATGAGTACAATGACGCTCCAAATGAATCTTTACATTAAACATGAATGAAAAAACCCTAGATATCCAAAAACCTAACCCTAGGAGATGAAGCACCAAAATTCATGAGGGCCCCGTTAGGGTAAGTTGGTACATCAACTTCACGGGGTCATAACTTTTGCATACGACCTCCGTTTTAGGTGCACGATAGCCCATTGGAAAGGTCTATCGGAGGAATACACATTATGCCATCACACTCTAACTTCATCTACAATGTGACTATGGTAGGCCCAAAAAATGTAGTTTAGGGCCTCAAAATGACCCCAGAAGATTGGGACCCAAAAAACTAGAAAAAAACTGTCGAGATGAAAACTGAAATTGCCAAGATAACATTTGTATGTGAGCCAATTGGAATAGGTGGGTGGCTACTGATATCAACCTAGATCAATCCTCTTCCCATAGGAACCAATGGTATCCATTACATTGAGTTCCCCCATTAGATGAGGAAATTTCTACTGAATTTGGTGATCTAGATGGATGTCGATGGCCTCCCACCTATTCCAACTGGTTCATTTTGGCAGTTTTTGAGTTTGGCAGTTTTATTTCCTAGTTTTTGGGTCCCTGACTTGAGGAGCCATTTTGAGGCCCTAAACAACGTTTTTAGGGCTCGCCATAGTAAAAAATGACCTTTGATGGATAGCAGCAAAATGTGTAGTCCTTAGATAGACCTTTCCAACGGGATATCTTGGGCCTAAAATGAAGATCGTATCCAAAAGTTACGACCTTGGGAAGTTGATGTACTAACTTACCCAAACGGGGCCCACATGACTTTTGGCGCTTCATCTCCTAGGATTAGTTTTTTGGATATCTAGGGCTTTTGACATTCGTGTTTATTGTAAAAAAATCCTTCAAAGCCTCATTGTAATCATCTTCTTGTGAATGAGAAAACCCGTCACATATCTTCTCAGAGATAAGCTTCCACCATTCCAACATGCTTGTTTTCTGTTGCATTTTATAGTTTTAACTTATTTCCTCATTGTATAGAAAACTAGTTTTACTGCATCTCTATTATTATGTGTTAAACATCTTTTAATAATTTGTATTCATTTCATTTTTCTCATAAAATATGGATCAGTGGTATCATAGTGGTCTGCTCCTTTTCGTCTTAATGCATGTCCCCAACGAGGTTAGGGTAGAAATAATTGGGTCTTGAGCTTGTTTCTCTTAAGGAAAAAACCTCTTGCATGCCCAAACGACCTCTCATGGTAGGAGAAAAGAAAGATGATGCGACATGTGATCCTTTCAAAATGTTTCTTGAGGAATCCCTCACACAACAGAGGAATGAGATGATGGATAGTTTCGAGCAAATCCTTCGACGACTACCAATAGGTGACACATCTTCCTCGAGCAGAGGCACCGCCTCCTTCAAGGTACAAATCAACTTCGATATTCCTATATTTTAAGGTGAGATAGACATAGATGTTGTAAACAAGTGGTTGAATATACTAGAAGGTTATTCTTCTGTCCATAACTTTTCAAATAGAGAAAAAAATACTTTTGCACTCCTCAAAGTTGTTCCCCATGTCAAATATTAGTGGGAAACTTTCAGTGAGCAAAAGGAAACAGAGGAACCCTCATTATTTACAGTCGCGACCACCTGTGAATCCTTCATAGATGCTATTAAGGAACAATACTACCCTGTTGGAAGTTATGACAACTTGTATACCAAATGGACCACATTGCGGAAAGAAAGAGACCAAGCAGTGCCAGATTTCACAAATATATTCCATACCATGCGCACCAAGCTGGGTATCAAATATTCAGAGCGACATTTGGTGCTAAAGTATCGTGGTGCTCTGCATAGATTCATCCAATCCAAAATGTAATTTTTGGACATCTCGTCCTTGGGCGCGACCTATCGATATGCCATCAAAATTGAGCAGAAGCTCAAACAAAAGATGCGACAATTTGGGCCTGGGAACCCCTCGTAGCAAAAACCAGGAAAGGGCGACCCCAACCTACAAAACAAAGGACATAGCAAATATTGACAATATCATGACAACTAGTCCAAGATGCAAGTAAATAAGGACACCGAAAAGACAAAGAAGGATACTGGAAAGTGGTGCAAATTCCATAAGAGCCCTTGGCATAACACTATTGATTGCTTCTCAAAGCAGTCTCTGGTGGTCGAAGTGAAATCCTCTTAATCAGATGCAGGTTCTGACTTTGAGTCAGAACTAGAAAGAGGAAGACAGATCATTGACGCAGAAGCCAGTCCCACTGTTGCTACCACCAAGCTCTAGCCTAGTGAACTAGATGAGCCAGAAGAAGGCGAACGCCTTTTCCATTTGCATATGTGGGTAAAAGGAACCCCGCCGCACTTCATCGTTGATAGCGGTAGCTAGAATAACCTCATCGCAGCAGAGGTCATCAAGTATTTGGACTTGCCGACAATGTCGCACCCACAACCCTACACCATTGGATGGCTCCGCCAAGAAAGCAATCTTTGTGTCAACCAATAGTGTCGACTGTCGTACGACATCAAGCCCTTCAAAGACGAGGTATTGTGTGATGTTTCTCCTCTCGAAGTTTGTAATGTTCTTTTGGGCCAACCTTATTTATGTAAACGTCATGTTGTATATGAGTCTAGGCCTCGTAGTGTTATTATTACTTTGAACAGGAAACTGTATAGGATACTTGAGGCAGTCCCTCCTAATGTTATTTCCTTGATCTCTACCAAGAAATGCAGGAAGGTCATCTCTCAGACCAGGAAATTTGTCTTCTTCATGATTCTCTCTCAGATTAAGAGAAAAATAAAAACCACATCTAAGGCCTTCGCGACCAATCTCTCCACACAACAGAAGCAAGTTGATAAGGTCGTGGAAGAATAATCAGATTTTTTCTCCTCTCCTACTGGGGTACCTCTGTACTGTTAGGTCAAGAATCCCATCGATTTGACCCCAAGCGCACCACTACCCAATGGTTCAGTCTACCACTGCTTTCTGTTAGAAAATGAGGAGATCAAGAGTAAGATCCAATAACTGCTCCACAAGGGGCACATCCATCCTACCTCATCACCTTGTGGGAGCCCAATCGTACTAGTGTAGAAGAAATATGGGACTTGGTGACTTTGCATTGATTATCGGGCCCTGAATAAAATCACAGTCTGGAACCGGTACCCGATTCCCTGAATCAATGACCTCCTTGATCATCTCATGGGGGCCAAATGATTTAGTAAGATTGATCTGAATTCTGGCTACCACCAGGTCCCAATAGAACATACAGATGTATGGAAGACTACCTTCAAGTCAAAAGAATGTCTTTTTGAATGGTTGGTCATGCCCTTTGGTTTGACAAATGATCCAACAACGTTTATGAGGGTGATGGACGATATCCTGCGACCTTTCACTAGTAATTTTGTAGTGGTGTATATGGATGACATCCTCATCTACATCAAGACTTGGGTGGAACACTTGCAACATATTCAGCAGGATCTGCACACTCTGTGACAACACAAACTATATGCAAACTTGGAAAAATTCTCCTTCGGCATGGACAGGATCCATTACTTAGGATGCATCCTTGATCAAAATGGTGTGCATGTGGATCCAACCAAGATTCAGGTCATCCGTGATTGGCCAACCCCAACCACACTCACTAAGATTCAGAGCTTCTTGGGTCTTGCCAATTTCTATCACAAGTTCGTGTTGGGATTCTCTCATATCGCATGGGCCCTCAACCAAGTAACCAGGGGTGGAGGTAAGGAAAAATTTTTGTGGGGCCTGTGCCAACAACAAGCCTTTGATGACTTGAAGAAGTGTTTGTGCTCATCCCCAGTAATTTCATTACCGGACCTACAACATCCATTTGAGATTGAGACATATGCTTCAGATTATGTTGTGGACGTCGTTCTCACTCAACATGTCCACCCTGTTGCATATCATAGTGAGACACTATCATATGTTGTCCGTAAGTACCCTACTTATGAAAAATAAATGTACTCCATTGTGAAAGCCTTCCGCCAGTGGATACATTACATTCTGGGGAAGGAGACAGTCATCCACACTGATCACAAGCCACTAAAGTTCATGCAGACCCAAGACAAATTGCAGAATGACCGCCATTACAAGTGGTCCACATACTTACAACAATTCTACCTCAACATCAAGTATAAAATAGGAAGTACCAACCGTGTTGTTGATTACCTCAGCTAAACTCCAGTTGCGGCACTCACCATGGTGCTAGACTCTTGCGACCATGAGACCTCTAGATGGACCCACCTCTATGAGATAGACCCTCACTTCTCCACCACCTACCAAATGTTGGGAGATAACTCAGTGGCCGCTAATTTCCATCTCCAGGACGAGTTGTTGTGTCGTTTGGGACATCTCTGTGTTCCATCAAGAGAGCACGCAAATATTATTTGGGAAGCTCACTACAGTTGGGTGGGAGGACACTTTGGCATCGAAAAGACAACGATAGTGTTGCAGAAACATTTCTATTGGCCAAAATTTCGACAATATGTCGACAAGTATATTAGGTCCTACATCACCTGCACTATTTCCAAACCGACCACTAAGAAATAGGGCCTATACACCCCTCTTCCTACTCCTGACAAGCCACGGGAATCCATCACAATGGAATACCTGTCGAGTCTCCCGTCCACCAAGAGGGGAAATGACTATGTTTTTTTGGTTGTTGATCACTTTTCCAAGATGGCAATTCTGGTCACCTGCAAGAAGAACATCACCGCAATGGCCACTTCGAAGCTCTTCTTTGAACGCGTCTAGGTACACTTTGGGATCCCACAAACCATTGTCTCAGATCAGGATTATCAGTTCCTCAACACATTCTGGTCGAGCCTCTGGTCATTACTGGATACCAAGCTCACAAAATCCACTTCCTTCCACCCCCGGACAAATGGCCAAACTGAGGTCATCAATCATAGGATTGTACATATCCTGTGCATGTACAATTCTAAGAACCCCTGCAAATGGGATGAGAGTCTTCCCTATGTCCATCATAGCTACAACCGAGCCCTGCATAGCTCAACTGGCCACAACACCTTTCAGGTGGGGTTGGGATTCCAACCATTGGGCCCCATGCATGTTGCACTACCCCTGGTGACCACCTCGACTAACTCGTTCCCTGCTCCACCAAAAGCTGAGAAAGCCACTTGGTTCATTGAGCAGATCCAGCACATCCACCAACAGGTTCAGGATATTTTATAGAAGTCCAATGCCAAGTACAATCAACGCTATGATCAACACCGGGTGCCACATAAGTGTTAGGTGGGCGACAAAGTTTGGTTTCACTTGCAGAAAGAACGCCTTACATGGACCCATCGAAATATTTTCCCACTTCAGTATGGGACATACACCATCACCAAGGTTATGGGTAACAATTATTTTTCACTCAACATTCCCTCTTTCCTTGGCCTGCACCCAGTCTTTAGCGTGGCTCTCCTTTGGCCATATTTCCCACCATTGTTGGACACCTCAAAGATAGTAGAGAAGTTGACACCAACAAAGCTCAACCATGACTGCATGAAACATGAATCTAGTGATCATATTGTGGACACATAGATCAAGGGAACCCAACAACAAAGGATCCAGTTTTATCGAGTTTTCAAATTAGGGTAGCTCCATCACCAAGGCAAGTGGCTCACCCAAGGCCAAATTCAGCTGAAATTTCCTCATCTGATGGGGGAACTCAATGAAATGGATACCATTGATTCCTAAGGGGGAATTATTGATCCATATGGATTTCGGTGGCTTCCTACCTATTCCAACTGGTTCATTTTGGCAGTTTTTTTTTTCCTAGTTTTTGGGTCCCTGCCTTGCGGGGCCGTTTTGAGGCCCTAAACAACATTTTTAGGGCTTTCCATAGTCGAAAATGACCTTTGATATATAGAAACAAAATGTGTTTTCCTCGGATAGCCCTTTCCAATGGGCTATCGTGCGTCTAAAACATAGATCGTATGCAAAAGTTATGACCCTGGGAAGTTGATGTACTAACTTACCCAAACATGGCTGACATGACTTTTGACGCTTCATCTCCTAGGGTTAGGTTTTTGGATGTCTGGGGTTTTTGACATTCCTGTTTATTGTAAAAAAGGCCTTTAGAGCCTCATTGTAATCATCTTCTTGCGAATGAGCGCAACTGTCACATCTCTTCTCAAAGATAAGACACCACCATTCAAACAAGCTTGTTTTTCGCTGCATTTTACAATTTCAACTTATTTCCTTATTGAATAAAAAACCAGTTTTATTGTATCTCTGTTATTTTGTGTTAAAAATATTTTAATAATCTGTATTCATTTCGTTTTTCTCATAAAATATGGATCATTTAGCCTTGGGTGAGCCACTTTCCTTTGTGCAGGATCTTCCCTGTTTTGACAACATGATAAAGATGAAACTTATATTGGTGGGTGCCCTTGACCTGTGTGCCCACGATCTGATTAGTGGATGCATGTTCCATGCAGTCAGGGTTGAGCTATGTTGGCGTCAACTATTTTTATACCTTTGAGATGTCTAATAATGGTGGAAAGTATGGTCAAAGGAGGTCCACATTAAACATGGGGTGCAAGCCAAGGAAGGGGGGAATGTTGAGATAAAAAACATTATCACCCACAACCTTGGTGATGGTATAAGGTACACAGTGGAGTGGTTGAATCTTCCTATGGGGCTCTGTAAGGAATTATTTCTGCAAGTGCAACTAAAATTTATATCCCACCTGAAACTTGTGTGGTACCTGGTGTTGATCATGGTGATGCTTATACTTGGCATTGGACTTCTCCAAAATATCCCGAACCTATTGGTAGATGTGTTGGATCTGCTCAATGAACCAGGTAGATATTTTGGCTTCAGTTTGAGCTTGGGATGAGTCTACCTGGGTGGTCGTAAGGGGTAGTGGAACATCCATGGGTCCCAATGGTTGAAATTCCAACCCTACATGAAAGGGGATGTGGCTAGTTGATTTATGTATGGCTTTGTTGTAGCTATGCTGAAAATAGGGACAAATATCATCCCATGTGTGGAGAGGCTTGGAATTGTACATGCGCAAGGTATGCATGATCATTTGGTTGACTACCATAGTTTGGACATCCATCTAGGGGTGGAAGGAAGTGGATTTGGTGAGCATGGTGTCTAGTAGTGAATAGAGGCTCAACTAGAATGTGTTGAGGAATGAACTATCCCGATATGAGATGGTGGTTTGTGGTATCCCAAAATGTACCCACTCTCATTCAAATAAGATCTTGGCAGTGGCCCCTGCTGTGATAATCTTCTTGTAGGCGACCATAATCGCCATTTTATAAAAATGATCAAACACCACAAAAAAAGGTCATTTCCCCACTTGGTTGATGGAAGGCCCGACATGTAGTCCATCGAGATGGATTCCCAGGGCCTTTTAGGAGTAGGAAGAGGGGTGTAAATTCCTTTTTTCTTAATGGCTAGTTTGGAAATGGCACAGGAAGTGCAGGACATGATATACTTTCTAACATCTTGTCAAAGTTTCGATCAATATAAATGTTGTTGCAGCATGACCACTATATTTTCTACATCGAAGTGTCCTTCCACCCAACTATAGTGGGATTCCAAAATTATCTTCGCTTTCTCGCTTGTTGGAACACAGAGATAGACCATATGGCACAAAATCCCATCCTAAATATGAGAATCGATGACATTTTTTTTTGTGCCCAACATCTGGTAGTTGGAAGCAAAGTCGGGATCTTTCTCATAGAGTTGGGGCCATCTGGAGGTCTCATGGCCGTATTTGTTTAGCAACGTGGTGAGTGATGCAACTAGAGAGTGACTGGTGAAATCAATGACGTGATTGATGCTTCTTATCTTATACTTGATGTTGATATGGAATTTCTTCTTGTCTTATACTTGTATGTAGACCACTTTTGATGGAGGTCATTCTGCAATTTTCTTTTTGTTTGCATGAACTAAAACGACTTATGATCGATGTGGATGAATGACTCCTTCCTGAGAATGTAATGCCTCCATTGGCAAAAGGCTTGCATAATGGAGTACATTTATTTTTTCGTAAGTAGGGTACTTACATTAGACATCTGATAATGTCTCACTATGATAGTCTACAAGGTGCTCGTGTTGAGTGAGAACTGTGTCCACAACATAGTCTCAAGCATCTATCTCGATCTCAAAGGGTTGTTGCAGGTCAGGGAATGAAAGAACTAGGGTTAAGCACAATTGTTTCTTCAAATCATTGAATTCTCGTTGTTGTGACAGGCCCCACATGAAATTTTCCTTACCACCACCCTTGGTTACTTGGTTGAGGGCCCATGCAATGTGGGAGAATCCCAACACAAACTTGCGATATAAATTGGCAAGTCCTAAAAATATTTGAAGCTCAGTGAGTGTGGTTGAGTCTAGCCAGTCATGAATGAGATGGATCTTGGATGGATCCACATGCACCCCATGCTCATAAAAAATGTATCCTAGGTACTGGACCCTGTCCATGCTGAAGGAGCATTTTTCCAAATTTGCATATATCTTGTGTTGTCGCAGAGTGTGCATAACCTATTGAATATGTTGCAAGTGTTCTACCCAATTCTTTCTTTAGATGAGTATGTGATCCATATACACCACCATAAAATAATTGGTGAAAGGCCACAATATATCATCCATCATCCTCATGAAATTTGTTGGGGAATTCGTCAAACCAAAGGGCATGACCAACCATTCAAAAAGACCTTCTTTGGACTTGAAGGTAGTTTTCCATACATCTGTCTACTTTATTGGGACCTAATGGTAGCCTGAATTCAAATCAATCTTACTAAATTAATTTTCCCCCTTGAGCTAGTCAACGAGATCGTCGATTCAAGGAATTGGGTACCGGTTCCTGACTATGATCTTATTTAGGGACCAATAATCAATGCAGATTCACCAGGTCCTTTATTTCTTCTGCACAATCATGATTGGGCTTCGACACAGTGATGACATTGGTCAGATGTGCCCCTTTTGGAGCACTTATTAGACTTGACACTTGATCTCCTCGTTTCCTAATAGAGATCAGTGATAGCCTGGCCCATTGGGAAACGATGTGCTAGGGGTCAGATCGATTGAATGCTTGACCTGAATGTGTAGAGGTACCCTAGTGGGTGAGGAGAATATGTATTTTTATTCTTCCATGACCTTATCCACTTGGTTTTGTTGGATGGAGAGTTCATCTGTAAAGGCCATGGATGTGGCTGCAAACTTCCACTCACTTTGAGAGCGAATAAAAAAGAAGACAAACTTCCCGGTCTAAGAGATGACCTTCTTTCATTGCTTGGAAGAGATCAAGGAAATGGCAGTAGGTGGTACTACCTCATATATCCTGTACAATTTCCCGTCCAAAGTAATAATAACACTACGAGGCCTAGAATCATATACAACATGATGTTTCCATAAATAAGGTTGGCCCAAAAGAACATCAAAAACTTCAAGGAGAGAAACATAACACAATACCTCATCTTTGAAGGGATTGATGTCGTAGGACAAGGGAAACTCTTGGCTGACGTGAAGATTTCTTCCTTGGCGGAGCCATCCACTGGTGTATGGTGGCGGGTGTGAAATTTTTGGTAGGGCCAAATTATTTATGACCTCCACTAATATGAGGTTACTTTGGCTACCTCTATCAATGATGAAGTGCAGTGGAGTACCCTTCACCCACATATGTGAATGAAAGAGGTGATTGCCTTCCTCTGGATCATCAGGTTCACCAGGCTGGATCTTGGTGGCAGCAATGGTGGCACTGGGTTTCGTGTCAATAAGATGTCTCCCCTTTTGTGGTTTTGTCTCTGAGTTAGAACCCACATCTAATTCACAGGCTTTCACCTCACCACCAATGAATTCTTTGAGAAACAATCAATAGTGCTATGCCAGGGGATCTTATGGAAGTCGCACCACTTCCCAATGTATTTCTTCGTCTTTTCATTGTCTTTCTTTGTTTATGGATTAGACTAGTTGTCCCAAGGCTATCCATATTTGATCTACCCTTTGCTCTGTGGGTTGGGGATACCTTTTCCCTGCTTCTTCTGTGAGGGGTTCCTAGACCCAAACTGTCGCATCATTTTCTTAAGGTTCTGCTCGATTTTGACAACCTATTGATAGGATACTCTCAAGGACGAGATGTCTAGAAACTCCATTTTTGTCTGGATGTATCTATGCAGACCACCATGGTACTTGAGCACCAAATGTCACTTAAAATATTTGATACCTAGCTTGGTGTGCAAGGTATGGAAGCTATTTGTGAACTCTGACACTATTTGGTCTCTTTCCTTCCATAGTGTGGTCTATCTTGTATATAGGTCGTTATAACTTCCAACAAGGTAATATTGTTCCTTAATAACATCCTTGAAGGACTCCCAGGTGAGTGTGATTGTAAATAATGAGGGTTCCTCTATTTCCTTTTGCTCAGAGAAAGTCTCCCACCAATATTTGACATGGGGGACGACTTTGAGGAGCACAAATGTAATATTTTATCTATTGGAAAGGTTATGGATAGAAAAATACCCTTCGAGCAGAGTCAACCATTTTTATACAACATTTACGTCTATCTGAACTTCAAATATAGGAATATCAAATTTTATTTGTACCTTGAAGGGGGCAATGCCTCCACTCGAGGGAGTTTTGTTTCCTATTGGTAGTCATTAAAGGATTTGTGCAAAACCATCCATCATCATGTTCCTTTGTTGCACGAGGGATTCCTCGAGAAACAGTTTGAAAGGATATCATGTCTCATTGTCTTTATTTTCTCCCACCATGGAAGGTAACTTGTGCATGCAAGAGCCTTTGTCCTCAAGAGAAACAAGCTCGAGACCCAACTCTTTGTACCTTGACCATGTCGGGGATATGCATTAAGAGTGACAAGGAGAAGATCGCTCTGATACTATTGATCTGGATTTTATGAGAAGAAATAAATGAATACATATATAGATTATTAACACAAGTATACAATGAAAAATAACATAGATACTATAAAACTTGGATTCTATTCAATAATGAAATATGCTGAAACTGTAAAATGCATACTGAAACAAGCTTACTAGAATGGTGGCGACTTATCTCTGAGAAGAGATATGATGGTTGTGATAATTCACAAGAAGATGAGTACAATGAGGATCCAAATGCTTTTTTAGATTAAAAATGAATGCAAAACCCTAGAAATCCAAAACCTAACCCTAAGAGAAAAAGTGCCAAAAGTCATGTCGGCCCCATTGGGGTAAGTTGGTACATCAACTTCCCGGGGTCGTAACTTTTGCATACGATCTCTATTTTAGGTGCATGATAGCCCATTGGAAAGGTCTATCTAAGGACTACACATTATTCCTTCACACTCTAACTAAATCTACGACGTGACTTTGGTGGGACCAAAAAATGTTGTTTGGGGCCTCAAAATGGCCCCAAAAATTTGGGACCCGAAAAGCTAGAAAAAACTGTCGAGATGAAAATTGAAACTTCCAAGACACCATCTTTATGTGAGACAGTTGTAATAGGTGGGTGGCCATCGATATCCACATGGATCCATTGAATGGATATGTATGGAGGCCAAAGATCCTGTGTGATTATGAGGCTGGTGAGCATGGACGCAGATAGGCCACCATGCCCATCAATGTATATATAATCATGAATATTAATATAATGTTACATCATTGCACATTGATTGAATCAGAAAAAACGTGATGAGGGGCCTACTCCACTGGGAGAAAAAGGGAAATACGAAGGGGGTGAGTTGTAAGTCTTGGGGAATATTTTATAATATTTCCAGGAAAAGTATAATGTCCTATATATATTATTTTATCCTGAGTTCTCGGGGGTAGGGAACAGGTCACCAAGTGACCTAAAGTTACTTTTGAAGGTGACACGTGTCAAGTGGAAGTCATGCAATATATATTGTTGGCCTTAGTGTATTTTGGGGATTATTATTATTATTATTTTTCATGGAGGATTGGGGAAAGTTTTCATGTAACATGTTCTTGTGAGAAGAGGGGGGTTGGACTACATGGAAAATTCGATTATTACCCTATCTTCCCAGAGAATCTTGTAGGGATTTGTTGGGGTGTAACTAGATTTCTATTGTTGAAGAGTCGGGTTCATAGACCGTGAGTATTCTCTTTGGGTAAGAGACTTGTTCTTGTGGAGTGGTTGTCAGAACCATGGGCATACTCTCTAGGAGAGAGCTTTTGCTGAGATTGTTCCTTTCTGCGCTGAGAATTAGTCGTAGGGATTGGAGACTTCCTATATGGCCTGTTGTTGGTAACACTAGGAAGGGAAATGGGGCAGCTGGAGGAATGTTGAGAAGAGAAGGGGCACACTTCCTTCGGTGTGAGGAATGAGGGACTGTGGGCTAGATGAAAAATTGGGCACCTAGGACTAAGTAATTTTATTGAGTTTCAGACCATATCTTGTCACTAGGAACCCTTTTTCCCAGGTGGAGTTGATCCCTAGCTCGGGGGTGACCTATTGCTAAAATATTATGAGAAACAATGTCTATGGTTGGGAGGAACGTCTGAGTCAAGGCCATAGTTGGTGACTTTTATCAAAGATAAGCGTTCATTATGTTCTTGTCTTGTTTATTGTTTGCATATTTATCTATGTTTGACATGGGGTAATTCTTGTATGTTGTCACACATAAGTATTTATTGTTATTCCGTTTAATGATGCTTTCATTTATAAGTGTGATTCTTATAGCCTGTACTTGTAGTTTTGCATGGATATGACCAATATGGTTAGTCTTTCCTGTTAAGTTAACCTTATGATTTTTTTTATGAGTCATCTAGAAGAGAATTGAGTGGTCGGGTGTGTAGGATTGTATCCTATGAGCATCAAAAGGCTGGAATTCGTGAGTGTGGATAGAGAATTAGACCTCATGCACAATGAAATCAAAAGTGGCACATGATGCCTAAATGGATGTGCACACTGTTACACTGTGTGATGATTTTGTTGGTGCGTGTAGTTAGTGAATTATTTATGTTTCTCAAGGTTGTATTTAAAAGAGAATGTATCTTCCGTTGTTATAAGTTGTGTGGCATGACTCAAGCTTGGAATGAGTGCGTTACTTCAAGTGATAATGCACAGTGAAACTTCATAGTAGAATTTCTTAGTAGTACACCGGGGACGTTACATTATGGTGTTAGATAAATATTAGAGTGTTGTATGGGGTAGCATGTCCTAGCCTGTATGGTTGGGGATGTTACAAATTGATATCAAAGCCATTGGTTCAACACTAGACTTGTATGGGTCAGAGACTGGCATGGATAGATGTGTGCACTAGGAATTGGTGTTACATAGTGAAAAGTTAAGTTGCACATAAATACATTGGTGTGTGGTATAGATTTTTGATGCACACAAAGAAAGTGATGTGCATATGTGTGCACTTGAGTTTGGAATGTTAAAATCATCCAAGGAATCCAAGAGAATTATTCTGACAAATGATGCAAAGTTTTCATGTAGTTGTTGCATGAAACCACCTAAGAAATCTTGTTGTCTTCACATTTTGCAGAATTATTGACAAATAGAGACATAGTCAGTGTAGAAGGTTGAAGGCATGGAATATGCACGAAGGACTTATAGTCCCGATGATGAATTTGGGATATATATTTTGGTTTGGGTGCTCATGGTACAAAATCCAAGGGGGAGTGCATGAACTTGATAGAAACTGTAAAAATATTATAGAAATATGTCTAGATCTATAAGAATGATAATGAAAGGCTTATGAGAGCGAAGGCACAACAAGATGAATTCAATGTCAAATTGATGAAAAGTATGGACATAATAGAAAATGAAATGGATAAGGAGAAATAGTCAAGTAGATCAAGAAGTAGAAGATCTCATGATGATAAAATAAGAGAAGATAGAATTGTTGGTAAGCATTCTTTTATGAAAGCGTGTAGTAGTTCGAGTCCATATCCTGTCAGAAATCATAAGAGAAGGACTAGGGTGTATGAGATATAGGGAGAAATGAATAAGATCAAGCATCCTACCTTTGATGGTGAGCACAAAAATGATGAATATGCAGAGACATGGCTGTTGAGTATGAGAAAGTACTTCGAACTTCATAACTATTCCGCACATGCAGAAGGGAGAATTTCTCTATATCCACTAAAAGGAAAGACATCAATGTGGTGGGATGAGTATGTGCAAGTGAAACACATTGATGAGAATAAAGTGTCTTGGAGAGAGTTCAAGAGGTATTTCCAAAATATATACTTAACCAAGTGGTACTATGATAGGAAAATGAAGGAGTTCTCCGAACTCAAGCTTGGGAGCATGATAATTGACGAGTACGAAAGAATATTTGTAGAACTGTTGAATTATGCGCCTTTTATCAAGGATGACCAAGTAAATATTCAATGATATTTGAGTGGGTTTCCCTCATTTGTCAGTGACAAGATACAATATGATGACACTAAGACATTGGAAAAAAACATAAGGCGTGCTAAGTGTCTTTCTGAGAAGCAAAGGGGAAGACCAGTTTCCAAAAGGCTTGGGAAGACAAGATGAAATTACGGTGGAACAAATGAAGAAGGGAGATAAAAAAACCATTTTTCATAAATACTACGCAAGGATAGGCGACTCTCCAGGATCCCAAAATGCCGAAAATAGTGGGACAAAGGTCATGGAAACAACCTATGCAGTGTTGAGGTTGTGGCGTAAATCACATGCATAGAGATTGCCCTCAAAGAGGTGATAAAGGGAGGACTAGGAAAAGTGTACAAAAATCTACGAAAATGGAAGACATGGGTAGAAATGTGCCAAGGATTTACGCTGTGCTGGATAAAAGGTAGGATAAGTTCCAATCGCATATGATTGAGGTGGAAGGTAAGATTAACAACCAAGCTATTTTTGTTTTAATTGATTCATGAGCTAGTCATAGTTATATAGATCCTAATATGGTGGGGAGATTCCATATGTTGAGAAGCAAGCTTTGAAAATCATGGTTGGTGCTGTCAACTACAAGAGAAAAAAGAAAAATCAATGAGATGGTTAAGACATGTCCATTGGAGATAAATGGACTGTGCAGAAAAGTTGATTTGAATATGATACCTTTGGGCTCATAGGATGTCCTCATTGGTATGGATTGGTTGGATGAGTGCCATGCTATATTGTAGTGTTACAATAAATAATTCAATTTATTGGACAAGAAAGGAAAATTGAGTTCAGTTCAAAGAATTCCAAGAACTGTGACTATCAGAGAAGTTTCATCTTTGCAGTTGAGGAAAATATACAGGAAAGGATGTCAAGTATTCTCAACGCACATGGAAGGGGATCCTAAGGATAAAGTGACAAGTGTGGAAGAATGCACAGTACTGAAAGAGTTTGAGGATGTCTTTGAAGAGATACTGGGATTTCCTCCAAAAAGAGACATTGATTTCTCTACAAATATGATGCCCGGAGAAACAACTTTATCCAAGACTCCTTATAGGATGAGTACACCAGAACTAGAGGATTTACAGATGCAACTTGAAGAGATTCTAAAGAAAGGGTATGTACACCCAAGTGTGTCTCTATAGGTTGTGCTAATTTTGTTCGTGAAAAATAAGTATGCTGATAATTTTTATCGAATTTAGGCAGTTGAACAAGGTAACGGTGAAGAACAAGTATCCTTTGCCAAGAATAGATGACATGTTTGATCAGCTGAGATGCGCACAAATATTTTCCAAGATAAATTTCATATCTAGTTATCACCAGGTAAGAATAAAAGAGGAAGACATCAACAATACTACCTTCATAACAAGGTATGGTCATTACGAGTTTACACTGGTGCCATTTGGGTTGTTGAATGCACCAACTATCTTCATATGTTTAATGAATGGAATTTTGATAAACTACATGGATAAGTTTGTCACCGTATTTTTTGATGACATTCTTATTTAATCAAAGTATGAGGAAGAGAACGTGTAACACTTGGGGATGGTGTTTCAGGTGTTGAGGGAGCATCATATTTATCAAATATGAGAAAGTGTTCATTTTTCCAGTGCCAGATTCACTATTTTGGTCATATTATTTCAAAAGAAGGAATAGTTGTGGACCCAACGAAGATAAAATCCATTGAGGAGTGACCGACACCAAGAAATGACATAGAATTAAGGTATTTTATGGGACTAGGAGGGTACTACAGAAGGTTTATTGAAGGATTATTACAGATTGCACATCCAATCACATCCCTGCAGAATAAATGGGTGAGATTTGAATGGACTCCAGATTGCGCAAGTAGTTTTCAACACTTGAAGTGTCTATTAACAAGTGCGTCGATTTTGAGAATTATGAATATAGATACAAACTTTGTTGTGTGCACGAATGCATGAAAGGAAGGACTCATTTGAGTCTTGAGTCAGAATGGACATGTGGTGTGCTACGAGTCAAGGAATATGAAAGAGCATGAAGGGATCTATGCTACACATGACCTGGAATTGGAATCTATAGTGCATTATTTGAAGATGTGGTGACATTATCTCATGGGTAAAAGATTTGAGCTCAGAACATGCCACTATGGTCTAAAGTATTTGTTTATTCAACCTAGTCTAAATGTCGGAGAAAGCAAGTGGTTAGAGTTCCTCAGTGAATATGACTTCAACATAAAGCATATCAGAGGAAAATAGAACAAGGTGGTTGACACACTCAACAGGAGGATGCATGAAATATATGCTAAAACCATTAGCATGTACCAAACATATTTGCACATAATTTTTCTAGAAGTTTCCAAATCAGATCTGGACTATATGGATATAAGTGCAACTTTATAGCAAGGTATGTCGCAACCAAATTTTGAAGGTTATGAATTAAGAGAAGATGGAATCCTAATGTATAGACATAGAGTCTGTGTGTCGAATGATCAAGATTTGAAGAACCTGATTTTTTCATAGATGCATAAGGTTCCTTATGTTGGTCATCTAGGTTTCCAGAAGACCATTGTTGTGGTCAAGAAGAAATACTTTTGGCTAGGTATGAAAAAGGAAGTTGTGGATTTCATTACGAGATGTCTATAATTCCAGAAGGTCAAGGATGAACATAGACATCCAGCTGGTTTTTTGCAACCCTTTCTCATTCCTGAGTGGAAGTGGGAAGTTGTGACCATGGATTTCATCACTAATTTTCCTAGGAATGCTAAGCAACATGATTCTATTATGGTGGTGGCGGACTGATCTAAAAATGAAGAAGACTTGAAAACTTGAAAAATTATTGCAAGTGAAATGTTATGTGTTTAAAGCAAAAGGATCAGTTTGCAACACATAAATTAAAGGATTAGTTATGCAAATTACACATATACAGCAGCATAAATATTGAACAACAGACATAAAACACGGCAATTGATAAAGGAGTTCACCCCTCTTATGGGCTACATCTCCTGGTCCAGCTTCCAATGGATCATTAATATTAATTGCTAAAAATTTCTCAAAAACATGTCTTACAATGCTCAAACTGACAAACCAACTGCTCCAATGGCTTCCCAACGTCCCAAAACCCCTGTCTGGGCTCTTTCAGCACCTCAATCGGTCGAAAAATGAGAAAGATAGGCCTCCTGGAAGTCCCTCCTTCAAGCTTGCTGTCTCTGGTTCTACAATTCGCACCCTCCTTCAATGAACCTGGCTCACACGCTCTTTTAAGCGCAAAAACCCAGCACCGGGTGCAACCGCTCCAACGGTGCAAACCATAGGACGGTTAAGGGCACGCCAGCCCCTAACCGCCTTGGCACCTGGGCATATGGGTTTGAACACGACCACGTGCTATAATTAAAAAGGGCTTCGTTTCAATACCAAATAACGTAATGACACATGGCGGTTGGTTATTAAACCGTGGAAACCACCGTTAACCAATTCCCGCACGCATATGCACGGTTTATACAACAGTAACGGGCCAACTGTTTGGTATACGGGTTATTTAATATAGACCCCACGCGTTTTCCAACTGTCGACTATATAACACGGTTATATCACAATGCCAATGTCCACGGGCCAGGGCTAAGCCCCGACCCGACCCCTTTCCATTCAATACAATGCACCACATTAAATATATATGCATAGACATATATGACAAGGAACAATGGGCGGCATAATGGTTAGTGAGGGTTTGTAAAGGTTTGTGTTGTGGGAGGTCCAGGGGTCTAACCCCATGGCCTCCATTAGTTTTACATAACCATATAAACCAGTCAATGAGTGACACGTGGCGCCAATGGATTGGGCCACGTGTCCTCACATCATTGGCCACCAATGACACGTGTCATATCCGGATTTGACAACCATAAACCAATTAATGCATGCCACATCATCCACCTGAAACGTCATCGTATGGATGGTACGAACCTGCCACGTCACCGTACAGACTGTACGGACTGTACAGACAGGTACAATCAACATCTAAAATTTTTGCTTATTTGCCTTGACGAGCAGATCACGATATCTCCTTCATATGGTGTCCATTTGACAAAGTAAATATACCACTGGAATCAGGAAGACGGGACGGACGCAATGGCACTATTTTCGTCGCATTCCGAGCACTTTGAAAATTGAGCAAAATTTGATCCCCTAATCACACCTCCCCATTGGGAAGCTTTTGGACCTCCAAAAGACTATCTCAGTCTATGTGAAGATGAGGGTAT
>ML790668.1:115148-164936 GCA_009831015.1 Picea engelmannii | reverse complement strand
AGTGCCATAAATGGTGTCATTTTTGTTGCAGTATGAAAGGAAGTGTTATACCACCATTCTGCCAAGGGTAACCATTTGAACCATTGTGTTTGTTTATCAGAGACAAAGCAACAAAGGTATCCTTCCAAACATTTGTTCACTATATCGGGTTGTCCATCAGAATGAGGATGATAGGATGAGCTATGAGCCAATTGAGTACCCAAAAAAGAAAATAATTCTGTCCAAAAATGTCCAGTGAAGATGGGATCTCTATCACTTACAATAATCTTTGGTCTTCCATGTAGCTTTTCAACTATCTCCATGAATGCGGTGGCAGCTATACTAAAGGGATGAGAGAGTGCACAAAAGTGTGTGTACTTGGTCAGACTATCAACAATCACCATGATGACACTCTTTCCTTTAGACTTCGGTAACCCTGTGATGAAATCCATGGAAACCTCCTCCCAGCGCTGACTTGGGATGGCTAATGGTTGTAAAAGACCTGGGGTCTTAATTGTTTCCACCTTATTTTGTTGGCAAACCAAACATTCTGCCACAAACCTTTGAACATCAGTTTTAAGGCCATCCCAAAAAAAATCCTTCTTGACTCTATGGTAGGTTTTCCAAAATCCCGAGTGCCCTCCTATTGGAGAGGTGTGCAATTCCAATAGTACCTTTTGTTTGAGTTTGGAGTTCTTACATAGATATAAGTGATCTTTGTACACAGTGAATCATTTTTCCATGTAAATGTATCTGATGCATTGGAATCCTGCTGTAACCTTTGAATGAGAGTCCACACTTTTTCATCATTCTTCCATTCATCCCTTGCTTCTATTATCCAATCGGGTTGTATGATTGAGATAGCACAAAGAAGGGCCTCAACATCTTCATCCTTTATTGAGAGTGCACCTGCCACAACATTTTTCTTCCCCTTTTTACATATGATTTCAAAATCATAACCCAATATCTTGGTTACCCATTTTTGTTGTTCTTCTGAAGATAGTCTTTGTTCTAAGAAGTATTTAAGATTATCATGATCTATTTTGACCTTGAAGTGGCTACCTATTAGGTAAGGACGCCATTTCTTCAATTCATGTAGTATTGCCATCATTTCCTTCTCATAAATGGGTTTGTGTAAGTCCTTTCCCTTGAGTGGTCAACTTTCAAAATCCAGGGGCCTTCCTTCTTACATTAGGACAACACCAATTCCATTTCCCAAGGTATCACATTCCACAATAAAGGTTTTTGTGAAGTCGGGAGTGGTCAATATAGGAGCTTTTCACATCACCTCTTTAAGTTGTTCAAAAGATTTAGTTGCCTCTGGAGTCCATGAAAATGCATCCTTCTTAGTTAGTGTCATTATAGGTGCTACTATTCTTCCATACTGCCGAACAAACTTGCGGTAGTAACCTGTCCAACCCAAAAATCCTCTAATATTCTTCAATGTTTTGGGAATCGACCAGTCCATCATGGCCTTAATCTTGTTAGGGTCTACCTTGACACCTTCATGGGATACAATATGACCCAAATACTCTACCTCCTTCACTCCAAAGAAACATTTGGATGGTTTTTCATATAGTTGTTTCTCCTTAGTAGTTGTAGCACCTTGTCAACATGTCGCAATTGATCCTCCCAAGACATGACCAAAAATTCATAATGGCCTTCATGAGTTTGGAATACTATTTTTGGGATATCTTTTTCCTACATTCTAATCTGATGATACCCTAAACGGAGATCCAATTTTGTGAAATAGATTTCTCCATGTAGTTCATCTAACAATTCATCAATAACGGGAATGAGAAACTTATCTTTAATAGTGATCTTATTGAGCTCTCTATAATTTGGACACATATGCCATGAGCTATCTTTCTTGAATACCATTACCACTGGTGCAGAGTAAGAACTTTGGCTAGGTCTAATAATGCTAGCCTCTAACATTTCTTCAACCGTGCGCTCAATTTCACTCTTCTAGGCATAAGGGTATCTATATGGCCTGATGTTAGGAGGAACACTCCCAGGAATTAGGTGAATTTCATGATCATGATTTCGAGTGGGTGGAATACCTTTGGGAATATCTTCAAATACTTTGGAATGCTTATCAATGATCCCTTGGATATCTTGAGGAATAGATGGCATATATGTTTGAACATCTAGTGAGCATAGTTGTGTAATAACGCCTTGATGCCCCTTTTTCAATAATTTTTTCATGCCATTAGAGATTATCACCTTACTGGGTTTCCCTATGATACCTCTTAACTCAATTTATTTTCCTTCCAATGAAAATTTCATGAAAAGTTCTTGAAAATTAAAAGCCACTGTTCCTAATGATTGTAACCTTTGGATTCCTAGTATGACATCAATACCACCCATGGGTATAGAAATCATTGGACTATTCATTAAATATCCCCCCATAGTAAGATTGATCGTATTGCATTTTCCTGAGCAATTGATAGTTCCTCCATCTGCAATCATTACTTGAAACTCTAGTGTTGGATATACAAATAAATTGAGAGATTTGACTAATTTATAGTGAATGAAATTATGAGTACTACCATAATCAATTAGGACTATTACCTTTTTCTTTTTGATGTATCCTTCGATCTTGAGGGTTTGAGGAGTACTACTTCTAGCCAATGCATTACATGATATTGTGGGAGTCAACTCTTCACACGAAATTGCTTCTACGTTTTCATCTTGAGATGGTTCTTGTTCTTGTTCTTCTTCCTCTTAACAATCTATGTAGAATAATTTATTCTCACCACACTTATGTCCCTTACTGTACTTTCTGTCACAATTAAAGCATAAACCTTTTGCTCTTCTTTCCTCCAATTGTTGAGGTGCCAACCTTGTAGGTTGAGGTGTTTTAGAAAAAGGAGCATTATTCTCTCTATAGATGTTAGGATTGGTCCTTCTAGTAGCCATAGCCATATTTTTACTTTCAACATTTCTTTCCACCCTAAATGCATTCTCCAATGACTTGGGTTCCCAAAGGCGAACTTCATGTTGAATGTTATCTCTTAAAATTCCTATGAATACATCAATCAAGTGCTCATATGGAATATATGTTACCTTTATATTCAATCTTTGGAAGTTCTCAATGTGCTCTGTAACTAAACCCTTTTTCTTGAGATTTATCAATTGGCTAAAAAAGGTATTGCTCCTTGTATCCTCATAGTGTGCTATCATTTCTTCTGTGAAAATTGTCCAAGTGACAAGTGATTTGTGAGAACAAATCCATATATACCATACAAATTGATTGGGTTCTAAATATAAAAAAGCAATTCGTATCTTTTGTGTATGTGGCACATTATGTAGATCAAAGAATTTCCCCATCTGAAGTATCCATGTGATAGGGTCCTTGCCTTCAAACTTCTTCATATCGATCTTAGGAACGTGGTTGGTCTTCAACCCAAGGTTAGAGTTTCTCCATTCTTGTTTCACCTTCCTTGTGTCCTCATCATGAATTTCATGGGATGCATTTTCACTTTCAGGCGTCCTCTCTGTTACAAAATTTTTCAATACTTCCATGATCTCTTCTTTTAAACCGTCCATCTTAGTATTTATTGCCTCAAACTTAGCTTCTGTTGAATCCATCATCTCTTGTAGTTAATATTTTGTTACTGTCTTCTTTTATAAATCATTTATGTCCCTACGCATTTCTTCACCTTCATGAAGAGTCCAAGTAGGATTGTCTAGAGTCTTATTTGGTGTAGAAGTTCCCTTTTTGGGTGGCATGTTGGCCAAGTATCACTTTTGAACCTTGATTTTGAGGTGGTTCTGCTAGACAATCTTTCTTCTGTTGTATCTCCCAAGTTTCATCCCTTCTGGGTATGAAACTTTCTTTTTTGTAGTTCTCTGATATTTCTTCTTTGCAATTCCACAGGTCTGATCAAAATTGGATGTGCCAAGTGGAATTTATGGTAAATTCCCCACAACTTTCTGATTTTTGGCCTTTCTAGGAGATTTCATTTGTATAGCATGCCCCTCACAAAATAATTGATATAAAATTCTGAAACTCGTACCAGAAATAATACAGACTGTCCACTATCCAATGAAACTAGTCTCACGCAATTTGGATACTCTAGGAATAATTTATGGTTGTTTTAACTGGAACACATTCTTGAGACTAATCAATAGGACTAGTCAGATACCCTATCTTCCATAGGGTGTATCTACAAATGTAATATGACCTTGAAGCTGAAATTTTTACCAGCGATACCTTACTAATTTCTGTGAATAGCCTCTAGATTTCAGGGTCTGAAACGTTACAGAAAATGTTTTATAGCAAAAATTCCGTAATGACTCATTTCAGGATGATTCCAAAATCCTGTCTTTCACAGGCTGTATCTCTGAAAGTATAAGGCCTCATGAGCTGAAATTTTAACCCAATGTAGCTTGATCCGTGTACTAAATATCCTCCAATCCGTTCCTTCTAAATTATTGTAGAAAAATAGTTATAGTGAAAATTCCAAGGTGTCTTAGATGCAATAGAGAAACCCCAAGACCTTGAGCTCTGATACCATATGTTAAGAACCAAATATCAATATAGCATAGAAAAACCTCAGAATAAGTACTCAACGCCTTGAAAAAGATATAGTTTCATATAGTAAGCCTCTTCGAGGGGGAAACCTCCTTTTACCCCACATAAATTTTCAAGTACAAGATGATTCCAAATGAAAATGTCTCCTTGGTATATATAGGAGACTAGGAGTTATAATTACAACTAATGGAATAAAGCCAACATAAATAAAATAACATTACTAATGTAATATGCCCCAATTAAGGGGTAATGAGCCAATATTAGGGATTAATAGTCATGGTCTTGGTCAAAATCTAGGTACAGTTCTAGGTCCAAGTCAAGGAAAGGAAAGGAAATGCAAGAGAAGGAAATAGCAAGGAAAATAAAGGAAATGCAATGCAAGGTAATGCAAGGCTAGAAATGGCAAGGCAATATCTACATCTAGGTCTAGTTTTAGGTTTAGGTGTAGTTCTAGGTCCAGGGAATGGTATAAGTATAGGTCTAGGTCTAAGTCTAGGAAAGGAAAGACAAGGAAATGCAAGGAAAGGAAATGCAATGTAAGGAAATGGAGGGGAAAGGCAAGGTAATTCAAGGAAACACAGTGTAAGGCTAGAGATGGCAAGGAAATTCATGGAAAGGCATGGCAAGACCTATACCTAGACATAGACCATGATCTATACCTAAACATAGGCCTAGACCTAGACCATGACCTATACCTAGAACTACAACATGACCATGACCTAGACCTAGACCTAGAACTAGACCTAGACCTAGACCTTGACCTTTCCTAGACCTATACCTAGACATGACAAGGAAATACATGGAAAGGAAAGGATATATATGGAAATTCAAGAAAATGGAAAGGAAATGAGGGGAAATGGAAAGGAAAATAAAGAAAATGTAATGCAAGGAAAATCAAGGATAGACATGGCAAGGCAAGGCATGACAAGGGAAGGTCTAGCTATAGGTATAGGTATGAAAGGGTAAGGAAAGGTAATGCAAGACATGGAAAGGCACGAAAAATGCATGGAAAGGAAAGGCATGGCATGGAAAGTTAAGGAAATTCAGGGAAAGACAATGAAAGGCATAGCAAGGAAAGGAAACGAATGGAAAGACAAGGCAAGAAAATGCAAGGCATTGCATGGAAAGGAAAGGAAAGGAATGGAAATGCAATGCAAGGAAAGACAAATCAAGGAAAGGAAATGGTAAGGCAATGGCAAGAAAATACAAGGCAACATAATACCACATTTTTCTATGCAGGGATGAAGGACAAAGGAGTCAAGGAGTGGAGAGAATGAAACAAGTTGCAAGTGAGACAAAATGATATTTAATTTGACTTGGTAATTCAATTATAAATAAGAATATATAGTGTATATAAATGTTATATTTGGGTTAGCAAAGTAAAATCACATGAGATCAAATTTATCCAAATTCACATCTACTAGAAGAAAACAAATTCAGAATAAGATAAAATTTATGAATGCACCAATTTTTGATGATTGATTTTGATGTAATTTTGGTGGAAATCATGGGGCTCCTCTTTGTTCCACCATGCCTCAAGGAGTTTTCAGAATATTCAAATTGATCCAAATCTTAGAAAACCTAAAACACGTCGGGGTGATCGAAGCTATGATTTTTTGTTTGTCAAATTTCAATGTGGGTGGTTGGAAATGATGCTCTCCAATATCATAAATGCGTAGTCATATATACCTTTGAAGCTTTGAGATATTCAATGGCACACATAACTTCGATTTTGTTGTTGCACCTAAGTTATTCTTAGGTATCTCTCTACTCTACCATATATTTCAAATCAACATCATTGCCATGATATAAAAGCCCATCATGCTACACACAAATATAAAGTCCAATGTTAAAAATTCTACAATTAAGCCTCAACCTTAACAAAAAATGCACTCCTTAATCATAATCTGTAAGTAATTGGAATATAGAGCACCATATAAACCAAATATGAGAGCACTAGTTTATGACATATGTATGTCCCTTCAAATCAAAAAATTCCAAAGTTTGCAATTTACACCTTAATATTAGCCTCCAAATATATATTGTTTTCAAATGTTAACTTATTGTGATTGAAACATATCAAGTACCACTAATTAAGGAATTATTACCTAAGAATGGAGATAAACTGCAACATAGTATCCTACCATTTATTGAACATAATTTCAGTTAATGTGTTGAAAAAACAACATTTGTTTGTTAGAATCCATAAAGAATTTGAAACCTCTGAAGTTGAAACTTGAGAAACAAATTACCATAGGACTTGATGAATAATTTACACAAATAGATAAACAAACACATTTATAATTTCCCACTAAAATAGTATAGGAATTCTAAAGATCTTTAATGTGGTCCTAGATGAAAATATAACATTATTTTATGGTTTAGTCTATGATTCCTACAGTTAATATGTGGTCCTAGAATCCCAATGGTAAGCTAGCATAGATAATCACCACCACCCTATGAGAATGAGACCCAAAGGATAGTTGTCCCAATTATTTTTTTAAGATTGTTGTTGTGCAACTGAGAATGGAACTTGAAGCCTACACCTAAATAATTCTCTGCATTGCCATTAGACCACAAGCCCAAAATTTGAGTCATGAAGTAGACTTAAGTGCAACTAGGAAACAATTGTTGCATATTAAGACCATATGCATGTGGAATAATTCTTAAAAAAAATTGGTCCAAGGTCATAAAGGCATTCCTTAGGAAGAAATGAAGTCAAATACATACATATTCCTAGCTCTCAAAATAACAATAGTTGAGGAGAAAATATCAAACTCTATGATCAAATGGTAAGTTTTCAAGGTAGCTTGACCCACAACTCGATATATGTATCTATGAAGGTGATAAATGAATTGATATCACCTATCACTATGTATTGTTCTGGTATCCCTAGTAATGTCTGGAAGTCCCCATGAACACCACATTATTGCTATTAACTATTAGTCTTAATGAATATATCACATGTCAATATCATTTTAATAAATAATTAAACAATATATTGCAAAATAAGGATAACATGTTTATATGTAATGTTATGCAGAAACCTCATTCCAGATTCATTTGAAAAACAAGTTCACTTTTGATTCATATGGTATATATCTTTCTTTGTAGTTAGTACTTTTTACATAAATGCTCTAGTTCCAAAATCGGGGAGGATGGAATTGATTAAAAAACATGTAAAACATATTGAACTATGGACACTAGATGGTACAATGTCAATGTTGGTTTAATAATCATACAAACAGGCACGAGAGCCTCATTTAAGTAAAACCAAGAGGTTTTCTCCCTTATTATTATCCAAAATCACAATAAAATTTTATAGTTACAAAAAAAACATTTTGTACATCTATGGAAAATAATAAAGATATGTATATGGAAAGACCTATACCTAGACCTAGACCTAAACTATGACCTATACCTAGACCTAAACCTTTCCTAGACCTATACCTAGACCTAGACCTAAACTATGACCTATACCTAGACCTAAACCTTTCCTAGACCTATACCTAGACCTAGACATGGTAAGGAAAGGCTATAAATGGAAAGGAAAGGAAAGGAAAATAAAGGCTATACATGGCAAGGTAAGGCATGCAAAGGTAAGGTTTAGGTAATTGTATAGGTATAGATATGGAAAGGAAAGGAAAGGAAATTCAAGGCATGGAAAGGAAAGACACGACATGTCAATTCAAGGTAATGGAAGGCAAGGAAATTCTAGACATGGCAAGGCAAGGCAAGGCATGGAAAGGGAAGGAATGACAAGGAAAGGTCTACACATAGCTCTAGGTCTAGGTCTAGGTATGGCAAGGAACTTCAAGGCAAAGTAGTGAATAAAAAGGAAATGCAAGGCATGCAAAGGAATGGCATGTAAAGGAATGGAAAGGAAAGATAAGGCATTGAAGGAAAGACAAGGATAGACACGAAAAGGTAAGGAAAGGAAAGGAATGAAAAGGAAAGGAAAGGAAAGGAAATACAAGGCTAGACATGGAAAGGTAGGGAAAGGAAAGGCATGGAAAGGAAAGACATGGCAAGGAAAGAAATGGAAAGTAAAGGAAAGGAAAGACAAGGAAATATAAGACATGGAAAAGAAATACATGGCAACACATAATACAAGGTAAGTAAAGCATGGAAAAACATGGTAAGGAAAGGAATGACATGGAAAGGAAAGGTATTGAAAGGAAAGCCATTGTAAGGTATGGAAAGACAAGGCATGCCAATACAAGGAAACACAAGGCAAGGAAAGAGAAGGCATGGAAAGACAAGGAAAGGAAAGGAAAGGAATGGAAAGACATGGAAAGACAAGGCATGGAAATGAAAGACATGGTAAGGAAAGACATGGAAAGACATGGAATGGAAAGAAATGGAATGCAATGTAAGGAAAGGCAAGGCAAGGCAAGGAAAGAAAAGGAAATACAAGAGAAGGAAAGGAAACACAAGGAATAGAAGAATATGGTAAGGAAATACATGACAAGGAATGACAAGGAAAGGAAATACATGGCAAGGAAAGACATGGAAAGGAAAGGAAAGACAAGGAATGAAAAGGAAAGGAAAAGAAAGGCAAGAAAATGAAAGGCGTGGCAAGTCAAGACAAGGAAAGGAAAGACAAATAAAGTAAAGGAAAGAAAGGTAAGGAAATACATGTCAAGGAAAGGCAAGGTAAGGCAAGGAAAGACATGGCAAGGAAAGGCATGGCATGGAAAGTTTAGGCATGGCAAGGAAAGACAAGGAAAGGCACAAGACAATGCAAAGAAAGGCCTGGCAAGGAAAGGCTATACATGGTAAGGAAAGTCAAGGAAACCCAAGGAAAGGAAACACAAGGCAAGGCAATGCAACATAATACAAGGTCAATTAGGTGTCACAAGACCAAATGTAGTGTAGTTTTGAAACATGACATGATTAAGAGGAAAATTGCAGAAGTAAAAATATATCATTTTCTTATATCATTTATAATAAAGTTGTTTGGACGCAGTTTTCAACATTATTATGACCATATTAAGATGAAAATACATCCATATAGGTTTCCATTAATACGTTATGATTGAAATGGTTTTTTTGCATTAACACTTTTGGAGAAAATGGAAATTGTTGAACAATTGTTTTTCTTTAATACATTAAGTGGAAAAATAGACAAATGGAAAAAATTAGCCCTTAAAATTTTCTTTGAAATATTTACAAGTTAATCAAGTTCTCCCATAATCCTTGTAGTAAGTGCCACTTATATCTATGTTTCATTTGTATCATATGATTTTAATAATTTGGGCATGTGGATATACCTAAGTTTGATATATTTAACCTTTAATTTTACAACGTATTGATTAGAGTGTTTTGAGTGATATAATAAGGGGGAAATAAGGATTTATAATTTTATAGCCCTAAAATTCCCTACTCATGCATACATGGCATTGGCCCTCTTACTTGCATAATTTTCCAAATCATTACTGAGAAGCTCTACTTAAAAAACCATTTTTAGAGCATGTACGCACTCTGCACCACTATAAACCATGTGTATACACTTGTTTCATGCTAGACAACCCACACACATATGCTTGTTTCACACTAAACAACCTGCGTATGCTTGCAAAAGTTGCAAAAATTAAAAATTTGTGAGGAATTCGGTGAAATTCATGGGTTATTGGAGGTTTCCCAACCAATTCACCTGCTATAGACCATCCCCCAAACGAATAAATATCCTTTTTTCATATAAAAGGAGGTGTTGGGGTCTCATTTTAGGAACAAGCATAAGAACAGTGAAGCTCTACCCAATTTCACTTCCTTTCCTTGCCCAAGCTTTTTCTACCTTTTGTGAGATACTACCTCAACATTCCCTCTTCAATCTCTTCTTCTTCCATTCAATCCATTCCCTTCCCTCAAGGTGATTAGAATATTGAGAGAAGAGGCCTATTGAAGGTTCACTTGGAGCATTGTAAAGAGAAGCCCAGACCAGGTTTGTGGAACAATGGCCGACACAAATTGTAAGTTTCAGTCTTTGTTTGATGAATAAAAGAATCTCTTTTCCCTGTCCCAAATGATGATGTTTTGTGTATTTTATTTGATTTATACATAGAATTCGGTATCTAACCCTAATTTATGAATATAAATAGCATGCTTGTAGTCCTTGTTTCCTTAGTTTTGGATAGAGGTTAGCCTTGGGAGGAGACTTGCAGTATTTGGAACTATAGAGCTTGAGGAGATCATCACCAGACATGGGATAAAAGGTACAGTAACCGATCTTATTTTCTATTGCTTTCTTTTCATTTATTTTGGTATGTTTGGGGTAGAGTAGAAACTAGATTGAATTTTAGACAATCATTCACTCTGTCTATATCTTAAACCTTGGTATAGTTAAAGGGGGGATTTTCCTGCTAGCATAACAGGTGACCATACTGGGGAACTCTTTAGGGTTTTTAAGGGGGTTTTGGGTTGATTGATTGATTTTGTTTTTCCTTTTGAGTTTCAGTCAGGTTTACTGAGTTTGTCAAGGGGTTTTGGTCACCTTCAAGGGGCATACTAGCTTTCCCTACCCTGTAAGTCTGCCTTATCTTTTTATTTTTGAAAAGACTTAGAGGTGTATGCACCCTATTAAGGGTCATCCCACGTACATACATGCTTTTCAACGTAGACGACTCACGTACATACATAGGCTATTGATGCAACAACCCGCGTCTCTGTTTCATGAAAGTATTTTTAATAAAGAGGGAGTTTGTCTCTTTCCTGAAAGAAGTTCAGACTTCTCAGGGATTTCTTGAATCAACCAGAGTCTTTGTATGTAGCCATAGCTTGGGCATAAGTTCTGGTTTACTTGTTTCCTTAGTGTTCTTTTGTTTTCCCTAAAAGGTTTTGAGAAAGTTGTCATGTCTTTATCAGTCTTTATCAGTCTTTTTTTCAGTTTTCTCTTTGTCCCTGTTTTCTTTCTTTGAAAAAACAAAAAAATTTACTTCATTTTTTTCTTGTTAAAGGAGATCGAAAAAATAAAGACAAGTTTATTTTCTTGCATTCATTTTGGTAAGGTAGTCAATGTTTCTATTTTCAAAAAGAAAAAGTGTCTTCATTTCCAAGTTCTTTTCGATTTCCTGAAATATAAGTAGTTTTTAGTCAAAGAAAGCTAGTTTTAGGATTTCTTCATTTACAAGATCTTGAAATATCAATTAGAAAAGTTGTATTTACAAAGAGTTGGTTACAAGATTTGCTTTTAATTTCGAAGTATTTTTTCTTTCAAGTACTTTAAAGTTATCTTCTTTATTTGTCTCTCCATAACACCATCAGTTTCACTACCATAACTTTTGTGTAAATCAAGCCTTAAAAATAATGCCTAACATAAAATACATTAGACTTTTCTCTTTGTAGGGTTCACAAACTAGTTTAGGGTTTTAGGGCCTTGAATTAGGTGTGAAGAGGAAAGTCTTC
The DNA here is from genome assembly GCA_009831015.1 of Picea engelmannii. NCBI lineage: Eukaryota > Viridiplantae > Streptophyta > Pinopsida > Pinales > Pinaceae > Picea > Picea engelmannii. Next base: position 153,013 of record ML790668.1, on the reverse strand, counting down.
AAGGCCACTTTAAAAAAAACATTGGAGTCTAAGTTAGGGAGTTCTTTGAGTCCGGTGTCATAGGAGTTATCCAGGACCCCCCTCTAACACAAGGGATAAACCTGAGGTCACGTGAGGAAATGCAGAGGAGATAAACCCTCCAAAGTTGGACTGAACATAGTGGGGATTGTATATTGAAGGTCTTTATTGGGAACAATACCGATCGCATTTTCCTACTGACCTTTCTGTACCTCAAATCCATTCGATATCCTCAGTTGTCTTCCAGACCATTTCATTTCGATACCCTTGAAGGGATTCAGACTTGTTAACCTGCTCATTATGATCTTCCCAACTGTCGACTGTGCCCGCCTGGTAACTGACTGCGAGATGGAAACCTAGTTTCCCATATTTTACGAACTTACATAGGTGACAGTAGGGGTATACTGTGGTACCTAGGGAGGACATCAGATCGCGCTTCACAGAGTATGCTGGAGGGTGATTTCGTGTTCGAGTTTCTCTTGCACCGGTTAGTTTCTCTAGTGTCAATTGGCGTAACCATCCTTCCCCTTAGATAGTCTACTATGTGATTTATCTTTAGGAAAAAATTTAGTGTGTGCTTTGTCTTCTACGCTAGTCAAGCCTTACTGTGTCATTTGATCATTTCAATTGGAGTCTTTGTTCCACTTGGTGGAATTTACATAGGCAAAATCCGCCCCACTAAATAACAGCCTTGAGCTTCCCTTCCCCGGGAAATCTAAATATTGTGGGGAGACTTGTTTAAACATAGTGGAGAATGATCTACTACGTGAGAATGATCTCTTTATCCCTGGTAGCATCAGAAATCATGGGTTGTTTCAATTCAATATATTGCGCGAATAAATAAGGGCTAACACCCCACCACACACAGCTTCATTCACCGGGAACCAAGGTACCAATAACCTAAGCTAAGCTTCCACAGAATGAATATATATTGGCCTATTCTTACCCTGCCCCGAATATATATTGTCCCACAAACAAACAAAAAAGACCCATCACAGGGAAGGTCACAGACATTGCCAGGGAAGGTCACAGACAGTATATATATGCTTCATCGACATTACCCATAAATAAATATTCTGGAACGAGCGACAGCGAGTGGAGTATGTCACAAAGTGGAAGATCAAAAAATCCTCCAGTCGCGAAGGCTTCAGGGCTTGTCATTGGTTACTTTGGAGTCAACTCTGCCACCGTTGAGGCGAAGACTTGATCAAGAAGGGTTGTTTGAAGCGAACAGGACGCATGAGGAATCTGTGCTCGAGCCTGCTCCATGAGGATTCTTTCTGACTACGGAGGAGCCTACCATTTTTTACCTTGAGGCAGAAGGTCTCAGGCCAACTAACCCTCTGATTACTGACTTGTCGGCATCAATATTGATTCAGATTGTCCCTCCCGAGGTGACATCTTCTGAGTGCCAGCTACTCCTATGAGCGACAATGGAAGCGAATGATGGTACTTCGTCCGGGAGTCCGCATACTCCTATTACGACTACTACTTTAGGGGGCATATTACCTCCTCTCCCACCATCACCAGTTAGGACCACAGTGGTCTCGACTCCCTCAACTTTGGTAAATGTACCCATACTATTATCGTCTCCGACCATTATTTTATTTACTCAGAGTGCGACGGGCCCTCCCTTCTCATATGGGATTCTCAACTTTGATACAAACTTAGTTCTTACTTATTCTACCTTACAAACCATGGGTCTAGGGGCAAGGAGCTCGAATTATCCTGTACAAGGGTCAATCGGGGTCACTTTTGTCCCTTTTAATGCTATCCCTTATGGTGGGGGTCATAGACATCCTCTGTCCCCTTCACTCGGTGGTGCTTTTCAGCATCCAATTGGGCCAAACACTAATTATATCTTGTTTGGTGGAGGCCATTTAGGTCCTTATTCTTATACAACGTCGGTGGGATCTATGTCATTCTCTTTGTTCGGTGCATTTGGGAAAAATGATTTTTCTTTGGATGTTGTCTTGATTGGGGGAAACCCTATATTTGGTCAACATAACCTGATGCAAGGTACTGTTCCTTCACAAGGAGTGACAACTGGAATTTTCTCCACACAGGGTCATTGGAATCCTTGGTAGGGATTAGTTCCCTCACAAGGGATGTTGTTTGGGGGCAACCCCTTCCATACTCAATGGAACCCCGGGCAAGGCTTCATACCCATGCCCATCGGATCGGATGGGAGCATATCCTTCCAAGGTCTTTGGAACAAAATGCAAGGAGAAATACCTATACAAGCTATGTCACCCAATTGCAGGAGTTAGTCGATGATACCCCAAAAGATGCAGTTATCCTATGCTAGTTAAGGCCACAGTTTTTACCAAAACCCTGGCCAGTAGTCAAAATTTTCCTAGCAATCTGGTGCCAGTCAAACTCCAGGGCCCTCTTTTCCTGTAAATAGTTCACAATCGAAACTACCTTTTCTTGCAAATCTACATTTGTTATACTTGTCGAGATTACTTAACGACCAGATTTTTCATGATCCGCATTGCCCTCCCATGCCGACTAAGTTTCCTTAAGATATTCTTAAATTTGAGGGCAAGCCTGGTGAAGAGCCAGGTGAGCATGTAATGATTTTTCATTTATGTTTCTCATCAAACTCACTATAGGATGACTCTGTCAAGTTGTGCATTTTTCAACACACTCTTATAGGGGGTTCTCCAGAGTGGTATATTGAGCTTTATGGCTCGAGGTAATATTACTTCAATGACTTGGAAATGGTCTTCTTGAACCATTTCTAGTTACCTGTGAGATACGATGTCGACACCAAATTGCTGGACAAATTTGAGAAAACTAAGGCCGAACACATCTCTGATCATATCCGAGAGTGGCAGCATAGAAAGAGCTTAATTAAGGTCAAGGTACCTCCTTCTTTCTTGCTTGAGTGGTTCTTGAAGTCTTTGGTTCCCTGCATATCCAAGGACATAGTAACTTCCAGAGTGTTTTCAGAGGAGGAGGTGATTATGAGAGCCCAACAACTTGAACTAATATACTCTCAGTCTCGCATGATATACGAGATCTTTCCAGATGTGTTGCGGTATACTCTCGATAAGGCCAAGAAAAATTCTAGACCCCATGCTGATGGAATTATGGATTCACCACAAAGCAATTCCATGGACCTGTTGTCCAATCAGTTACAACAATTGTCGATACAACAGACCGTGGCCAGCCAGACTCCAAGTTCAGTTTTTCCCCCTATCCAGACATCGGATGTACACATTGTGAAGTCGACGAATCCCAAGGCCAACCAGTAGCCCGAGGGAAATAAGAAATAATGAAATAAGAAGGGTAAACGGTATTAAAAGGATACCAATAATGCTAGCGGGGGGGAAATGGAGAAGAAGAAGTCAAAGTATCTATGTAATCTCTGCATGGAAGACCACCCAACTCATCTGTGCCCTTGGATTTCCGAAGCCCATAAGCTATTAGCACAGCAACAACCTGTTGTGCTGATGAAAAATTTTCCACAAGGGAAAAACATGGCTCAGGATTCAACATCCATGAGCACGATAGAGGGCAGTTAGGGACCCCTTGCACCTACCAATAACAACCCAACCAAAAATATTTACATGATGAATGTCGAGGCTTATTTAGCAACCACATCTCAAGACTACAGAATGCCAGAATCTTTCGAGAAGAGTAAGGAAGCCACTAACCCACCAAATCCTCTCCAAATTGAGAAGGTGGTGGGTTAAACAATGACTCACATCCCTAAAGGTGTGTTTAAGAAGGCTTCTCATAATCCAAACATGAGGGCCGCACATAAATTCTTCGTTGTAGAGGATCTGGCATAGACCCCTTGCGCAATGTCCACTTTTGAAGTCCTCCATAGTTTCCCCTCGTAGAGAGAAAAGCTTTGTTATCCTCCTAGGGAGCGACATAGACTTGTAACCCAAGAGCGATCGTTTTCAATCCAACTGACTTAAAACCCCATCTTCCTCACCACGTTTCCTTTCACATAGTAGTGGCTTATGCCATGAAATATTTTAAAAGGAACATTTTCCGTACAGTGGTTGATGAGGGTGCCTCGACTTGCATGAATTCGTTGGTGTGTTGGAAGGCCATTGGCTAGCCTTAGTTTTCTCCATCACCTGTGTTTCTTATGACATTTGACAGTCGATCGTTTAGACCACATGGAATTATTCCTTCCTTCCCTGTGCAGTCGGGAGGTAAAAATCTAAGTTGAAGTGGTCGATGCGCCTCTCGACATCAACCTATTGTTAGGAAGGAGTTGGACTTATGAAATGCATGCAGTGGTTGCTACAGGTTTTCGGGTCTTGTGCTTTTCGCACGAGGGTCAGATTGTGACCATTGACCAATTGTCTTTCTCTCGTCCTGAGCCTTCATTGAGGGCTTCCACGCTCCCGATGATTGATAATTGACAGCCTGAAACTGTCAACTTAGGTGCCTATTTGTTTCCATCGTTGATGGGAAATTTTTATTACCTGCAGCCTTCTAGCGATGTAAGGCTTATATTGGTTGTTCCCAACCAGCTGAGGGATGCAATTTTGCAAGTATCATCATTTCAAACGAGATACTTTGATGATCCATGGACTTTAAATTCCCCATCGACTTTGATGGAAGGGATAGGGAATTACGGCATGGCCATGACCTTATCCACGACTGAGGTTGCATACAACATTGTCCAACAGACTTCGGCCAAACTTGATCTGACTCCCGCACAGGAGTTAGATCTAGTTCTCAAGCCTACTTGGGCTCAAGATTCTCTTTCCACTCAATATCCTTTAGACTTGGTCTTTCCCTCTGACGAGAAAATTCTCAAGGGAATGACTGGTCCTGACAAACCTTGGGATGATCTACATCATAGTTCTTGCTTCCTTCTCAAGTTAAGGAGAATAGAGGCAGGATAACTCATTTTGACCGTGAATGGAGATAATCCTTGTCGTATCAATCCTCTGGATATGTATGAAGTTTATGCTGAGGGTAACATGGAAATCATTTCTACAATGATTCCAATCAATATCTACAAAACCCCTGGCATTGTAGAGAATGTTTTCGTCGGAGCGGATTGCTTCCCCGAAGAGATTCAAACTTACACCGAGTTATTCAAATAATTTAACAAATTTTTTTCTTGGTCTTACGAGGAGATGCCAAGAATTGACCCACGAATTGTCGAGTATGAAATTACGACTTATCCTAACACTAAACCAGTTTGATAGAAGCTTTTTCTGGTAAATCCTTGAAAAGTGATAGCAATCAAGGCAGAAGTAGAAAAAGTGCTCAAATCCAGTTTTATCTACTCTGTACAATTGACAGAATGGGTGTCAAACCTAGTTCTGGTTAATAAGAAACAAGGAATGATTCATGTGTGTATGGAATTCCGTGATTTGAAAAATGCATGTTCGAAAGACAATTTTCCTACCCTGTTCATTGATTAGATTTTCGATGAGTGCACAGGTTGCGAGGTATTTTGATTCATGGATGGTTTCTCGGGATATAATCAGATTCAAATCAAACCTGAGGACAAACATAAAATGAATTTTATTTATCCTTGGGTTACCTTCGTGTATTGTAAGATTCCTTTTGGCCTGAATAATGCTTGATCCACCTTTAAGTGGGCCATGCCATTCACTTTTCATGACCTCAAACACATATTCGAAGCGTATCTTGATGATATAGAATCCCGTTCTCACAAGATATTTGATCATCCCTCCCATATTCGACTAATCTTTGAGAGATGTCACTACAATTGGATTCACTTGATCCTAGCAAGTGCAGTTTCTGTGTGACGCCAGGTCATCTTTTAGGTTTTCATGTATCGACAACATGGTTCATGGTCGATCCTCTCAAGGTTGAGGCAATAGTTCAATTTCCTCCTCCGTGCACAATGCCCCAGCTTCAGAGCTTGTAGGGCAAGTGAATTTTCTTTGGAATTTTGTCGTAAATTACATTGAGATCACTAAAGGGTTTATGTGTCTCTTGAAAAAAGGGGTCCCATTCTGTTGGGATGAAGTTGCTCAATGCTCCTTTGAAGTATTGAAATGTTCCCTTACGTCTGTCCCTGTGCTATGACCTCCTGATTATAATAGATATTTCTTATTGTATTTGTCTACTACGGAGTCAACCATCAGCATGGTCTTGGTTCAAGAAGATGATATGATCGAGGATCATGTTATATATTTCCTGAGCCGAGGCCTGGTTGAGCTGGAACTCAACTATTCTCATGTTGAGAAACTTAATTTATAAGTTGTTCATGTTGTCCAACAGTTCTGTCACTACAGTGTTCTTCACAAGAACACTGTCATTGCCATTGTCAACCCTTTCCAATATGTTTTGACATGAAAGGTCATTGGTGGAAAGATCATTATACAGAATTTAATCCTCCAGGAATTTGACTTGGATTTTGTTTCTGTGAAATCCAAAAAGTCATTGGTATTTTTCGAACTCATTTAGGAACTTCCGGTCGAGTCTAGTGATATCATACCCGAAGAGTCCCCTATTAATGGAGATCTCTTTCTAATTGCATCTTCAGACCCCTGGTATGGAGATATACTTGTGTATCTCCAGAATTTGAAGTGCCCCACTTCAGCTTCCCACGATGAGAATCGACACATTCGACATCAAGTGTGAAACTATCTTAAATTTGATGACACTTTGTATCATTGAGGTGTAGATTGCATTCTTCAGTGATGTATTATCCACAAAGAGGAATATCTTGTTTTAAATGATTGTCTCACTGGAGCATGTGGCAGTCATTTGTCTGGGTTGGAAAACACCCAAAATATTCTACGGGCAGGTTACTTTTGCCCCTCATTAATCAAGGATTGTGTGGAAGTGATCAAGAAGTGCCACAGTGCCAGATATTGTGTTGGAAGATGAGGGCACATCCTACTCCTATGTTTCCTATCATTATCATTGGTCCTTTCACCAAGCGGGGGATTGACTTTACTACATGTCACCCAAATTCATTCTGGGATCATCATTACATCATTGTAGCAGTAGACTAATTCACCAAGTGGGTTGAAGTTATGGAAATGTTCAACAATAATGGAAAAACAATGACTCTTTTCATTTTTAATCATATAGTAGTAAGGTTCGGTATCCTGAAGGAGATTGTCATTGACCATGGAAGTCACTTCCAAAACAAAATGATGACTAAATTAACGTCAAATCATGATTTTAAGAAGGAACATTCGTCACCTTATTACTCACAAGTGAATGGACAGGTTGAAGCTATGAATAAGTCTCTCAAGACTATTCTTCAACGGACGATCAATTTTTCCAAGTCAAATTGGCATTTGATGTTATATTCAGCGTTGTGGACCTACCGAACATCTACGAAGACTACCATTGGTTTTTCACCTTTTCAAATTGTATACGGGATGGAAGCAGTCTTACCTATTGATCGTTAGATTCCTCATTTAAAGTTAGCAGTGGAATTATTGCCTGACACTTCGTCGGTTGAGGAGCGCCTTCTATATTTTGAGGAACTCGATGAGGAGCGTCATGATCCAGCCTTAGCCAATGAGGCTCATAAGAAACGAGTCAAGTGTCAGTACAATCAGTTCGTTCGTCCTCAAACTTTCTCTGAAGGCGATCTTGTCCTGGTGTATGATTAGGACAAACATCCCCCGGGGGCAGGAAAATTCAAACCCATGTGGTTCTAACCGTTCATTGTGAAATAGGTCTTGGGGAAGGGTGCTTACTGTCTAGTTGATTTTGAGGGAAATGCCTTGGCTGAGCCTAGAAATGGGCTTTACCTTAAGAATTACTACTCTTAGTTTGGTCACCTGGGTGACTTCTTTTATATATGTATAACTCTTATACATTTTTGTCTTTTTGTTTTGTGGACGTGTAGTTATTTATGTATTCTTTTTCACTATGGCAGATGTCAAGTGAATCAGAGGTTTATTTTGGGTTCACAGACGATGCTAACCGACACACTCGGAGGCTTGCTTCCATAGCTTAGGTGATTTTCTCGCATGGAAGCCGGTTGTTAGCTTCCAGAGGTATTTGTCTAGGAAACACTATGAACAATGTTGCCGAGTACAATGCAATGATAGAGTTTCTTTGTGACACTTTGCCACATGGAATTTCTCACCTATGGGTCTACCTAGATGCTTAGTTGGTTGTGTCCCAGTTAAATGGGGTCTACCACATTTATGATCCCACTATGCATTGACGATTCCTTACGGTACATCTCTTAGAATGATCTTTCGATTATATTATGTATATCCATGTTCCTAGGAGATTTAATCATCTAACAGATACTCTAGCTAATCAAATTTTAGATTGGCATGTTGCACACACATGAAATAAAAGCACACATATACACATGTAAATACATTTGTAAAATTTTATCCATAAGACAGAAAAGATGTAAATATATATATATCCAAAAATAGTGTCATGAGTACATAAGTGGGCATGAAAGCCTCAAAAGTGTTAAGTATACATCGTTGGGATTATACCCTCAAAAAATACAGTACAAAAAGTTCCTTCGACACATCAACAGTCTAATGCTATCTAAGCATGGGGCCTATTTTCCCTTCTATAGTGTACAACGACATTGGTCAAACGTTGAAATTACTGGACCCAAATCCGAGGCACCCGTACTACATGAGGCTGCATAGAAGGGGGGAGATCCTCGATCTCAACCATAGGTACAACATGAGTGAGCACAATGAGGTTGTACTCCACTCATCACAGAACTTTGTTAGCCTCTCCAGTTGCCCCCCCCCCTATAGATATTGGTCCTCCTTCGTTGCTGGTCCTACCTCAGGTTGAGGATGTCATCAAGTCCTAGCGAAGTTCATTGGTCACACATGCACCACATCTGTACATAACATATACATGAGTCAGTACTATATACACACATAAAAAGGATATATATGAAAAAATTAAAAATTAAATAACCTTTAAAAAGTATGTTATCTATCTCACCTCGCTCCTCACTGGGAGGTACAAGCATGTCTGGGTCTCTGGTGAAGTTGATCCCTTCATACGGTTAATCCTCGATCACCAGGATCTGTTGTGCCCACCCATAAAAAAATGTTTCATCGAAGGCCTCTATGGTCCTCCCTCCACCATGTCGAGGTAGCAATGCTTCCCACCTACTCACTGTTGGAAAGGAGGCTACATGCCCCCATACCGTCTCTCTGGGACTAAGACTGGGCACCCTCTCAAAGAAGAAGGATCAAAAAATGGTATCAAACCTGAAGTTATTTTTAGTATGACGTTGATACTCTGTAAGTTGCCTCTTCATGCATACCAACATGGTTGTACTCCAATCAAATATGGTGGCCTCCAAAAAATGAATGGCACAATGAATGTGTGCCTGGGAGGCCTGGTGAATGGTAGCGGATCCAATAATCCTCCCGATCAAAAGTAAGATCACATGCAGAGAAAGGCTTTTGATATTGTGGATTGGCACCTCAGAACCTACCTTTTTCAGTTCTGGCCTCACAGTTCATCCAAATGTAATCCTTGATGTTGAAAGGCCCTAGAGGAAATTTCCTCAAGTTAACTAGTTCCCCTCTTCCCAAGAGGCCATTCAAGAAATATATGTCCTCTGTGGTTGGGGTCAGTGATTGGCCCTCTAGCATAAAGGCCTCTGCATCAAGATGCCAATAATCCACAAGAGCATTTAGTAGCCTCGGTTGTGCCCTCATAAATGGATATTGGAAGAACTTCCATAACCCACATTGTTTTAGTGAGGCTATGGCTACAGGGTCTTCCTCAACCAAAACATCAAACTCCTCATGCTCTCTCTCTCTCCAGTGAACATACATCTCGTTTCATGGAAAAAATGGAGGAGAGTCAATACTTGATTTTATTTTTTCAAAGTCTACCAAGGTGTACGAGAGATATTTTTTACACAGTTGTGTATGTATGGGGGTTGTTGGTTTCCTGCCCGAGTACATATGTGGGCTGGCCTTGGACAACCTGCGTACATGTAGGGACACTCTTTTTACAAGAGCATGCCCCCTCAAAACATAAAATTAAAACATAAATAAGGAATTGAATTGCAAGAGGGAGAGATTTGTACTTACTTGGTCCAAGCAGAAGGTCATTTTGTCCACTGAAGCTCTCAGAATATACTCTTTTAGCGAAGGGGTCTTTTCACCTTTTGGTTGATTTTCAAATTGCAATGATAAAAATGAGTTGTCCACTTCTATTTATAGATTGTTTTGGCCCTTTTTGGCCCTTTTTGACCCCATTTGTCATTTTTCCTGGCTTGGTGATCACTTGATTTCACTTCTGAGTTTCCTATTGGTCGTTCTAGTACTCTTTTTCCTTTTGGTTTGGTAACTTTTGAGATTGGTCACATTTTTTGGTATCCTTTGGTAAAAGTCATTTTTTCAACTTTTTGCATATAAGTTAGGATTTCATCCCACTTTCTACATCTTTTTGTCTTTTCCACTTTTCCATAGGATCAACCCCATAGAAGTGCGACACAAAACCCCATTTTTTTCAACTTTTTGCATATAAGTTAGGATTTCATGCTATTAGTAATGACTATAGGCTTGGGAGTCCTTGTTAGTCCTGTCATGATTATGATATGAAGCCCCATTCGTTTGATGCACTATCATCTTAGGACTTATTCTTGAGACTCCCAAATGAACACATTTTGTTTTCTTTCAAGCTCGCTTTGAAATTCGAAAGAAACATCCAACGAGATTGTATCTATTATTTTCGATCTTGTTTGGATCAACTTAGAAAAATATCCCCATGGAGTCTTCTTTAAGCCCTTTTTAGACTCTCTAAAACTGAAAATATTGTCGAGCGATTTTGTTTCCCTCCATGCTCACCAAACTCAAATTTGAAGGCACATCTGTCTAACGGTATTTTACCCCTTTTTCGGTCCGGATGACTAATTTTATGAATAAAGGTATGCTCTACAAACCTCAGTTCGCTAGAAGAGTATTCTAAGGTGTAATTTTAACCCTTTTTCGGGCCTAAGGGACTAAATCTTCGAAAAGGAACATTCTCCTTGGTTTTGGTTTATCACCTTTTTTGAGCCTTGGAGATTACATATGAAAAAGGAACCCCCCCCGAAGTCCATAGTTAAGCTCTTTTTAGACTCCCTAAAATTTAAAAGATCGATGAGTGACCTTGTTCCTTCACACTCGTTAAATTGGTCTAGAAGAACATATACTGGCATGAGTTTAACCTTTTTTCCATCCTGTAGATTATAGCGGAAAAAGGTATGCCTCGGGAGATTCATCTTGCTAGGAGATTTATCCTTAGTTTATTTTATACTTTTTGGGGCTAAGGAGACTAAACTCAGAAAAAGGTTGTGAGTCCATACTTAATCTCTTTTCAAACTCCTTAAAATCGAAAATATTTTCGAGTGATCTTGCATTTGTCACACTCGTTAAAATGGTTTTGAATAGACGTATTTTCGGTGCAAGTTTAACCCTTTTTCGAACTAACTAGACTATCTCCGAAAAAGGTACTCCCTGGAGTCTTCTTTTACATTTTTTTCAGACTCTCTAAACGTGAAAAAACTACCGAGCTTACCTTCTCTGGGTTCGTAAAAATTACATGGAAGGGGTCTCACCGTGTCCTGCTTAATCTCATTGCAAGTCTCATCTTTGCATCTTTAGCCTAATGCTGACTCCATGTTTCTCTCAACTGAACCTTTGAAGCATTCCTTATACGCATGCCTTGCAACACTTCTTGCCTTTGCGACTTGACACCTTGACCCATGGAGGATTTTCCCCTGAGTGTCCTTATCCTGCAAATGTCTCCTTTCCCTGAGCATTAGTATGTTCCATGTCCTGGGAGCTAGTTTGCTTGTCACGACACTTGATCCTCCTTTGAAACGTAGCATTCTTTTATTCTTTTTCAAGCTCTTAAAAAATTGAAAAACACAAAAAAAATCAAATATTCCAAAAAGAGGGGACATGACAAAGAGAGTCTCCCTTGGAAAAAGAACATCCTTTCATTTGTTCATCAAGCATTAGGATCTAGTATGACCTTAGGAAGTTTTTCTCTCTACATATTATTGTGTCCTCCTCTGTTTGGTTACTCTTGCAAACATATGGAGAGTTTGCATTGCCTCCTGCATCACAAACTTATGTCAATGTTGTGTTTCTTGAGTCTGATGATCTTTCGTGCTTTTTTCAAAGGGAAGTTTTACCCAACTTGAGTCGAAATTTATATAATTTGTCTCTTGACTTTCATGAGTCGACCATCCCGAGAGTCTAGTCAATTCTAGATTCCAAATCGACGAAGTTCTTTGCCTAATCATTGAGATCCTCATGTATTTTCCCAACGGACTGTCAAAGACCTCAGGGTAGTGAGTTTGACACCCCCATTATACTCCTAGATGAGTTATGAATATCTTGAAGTTGTTTCTCAAGCTATGAAGACCTCATATCCAGTCACATGCCTCACTAGATTCTTGAGGATGAATACTACACTTGTATATATTCGAATGTTTTTGAGATGTATATCCATTGTGTATTTCTCGTGGCTACACTTTATATAGTTATATGAAATGGATATGTAGTGTATTTGATTGGAAGCCATGGTTTAGTTCATATCGAAAATAGGTATGCCCGCCTCAGAGAGACAATTGTTGTTTTGCAGATGGCACCTCCTGAACTCTAGTCCCGGGCTCACTCAATTTTGTGCATTGGTGAAGATTTTGCAATGTATTTCGTTGATCAGTTTCTCTTATGAAATCACACATTAGGGGGAATCTATTATATCCCTAAAATGTTGTACTCATTCATACATTGCATTGGCCCTCTTACTTGCATAATTTTCCAAATCATTGTTGAGAAGATCTACTTAAAAACTATTTTTTAGAGCATGTACGCACCCTGCACCACTACAACCCACGTACGTACACTTGTTTCATGCTAGACAACCCGCACACATATGATTTTTGCACACTAAATAGCTCGCATATGCTTGCAAAAGTTGCAAACATTAAAATGTTGTGAGGAATTCAGTGAAATTCACGAGCTAGTGGAGGTTTCCCAACCAATTCACCTTCTATAGCTCGTCCCCCAACTGAATAATCATCCCTTTTTCATGTAAAAGGAGGTGTTGGGGTATCATTTCAGGAAAAATCATAATAACAATGAAACTCTACCCAAATTCACTTCCCTTCCTTGCCCAAGCTTTTGCTACCTTTTGTGAGATACTTCGCCAACATTCCCTCTTCAACCCCTTCTTCTTCCATTCAATCCATTCCCTTCCCTCAAGGTGATCAGAAAGATTGAGAGAAGAGGCCTATTAAAGGTGCACTTGGAGCATTGTAAAGAGGAGCCTGGACCAGGTTCGCAGAATGGTGGCTGACACAGATTGTAAGTTTTAGTATTTGTTTGATGAATAATAGAATCTCTTTTACCTATCCCAAATGATGATTTTTTGTGTATTTTCTTTGATTTGTACATAGCATTTGGTATCTAACCCTAATTTATGAATATAAATAGCTTGCATGTAGTCTTTTTTTGCCTAGTTTTGGATGAAGGTCATCCTAGGGAGGAAACTTGCAGTCTTTGGAACTAGAGATCTTGAGGAGATAATCATCAGACGTGGGATAAAAGGTACAGTTACTGATCTTCTCTCCTATTGATTTATTTTCATTTATTATGGTATGTTTGGGGTAAAGTAGAAACTAGATTGACTTTTAGACGGTCATTTGATCTATCTATATCTTAAACCCTGGTATAGTTAAAGGGGGGATTTTCCCACTAGTAGATAATATCAATGTTTTGTATGCCATAGATTCCATATGACTATAAATAGAAAAAGAAATCAAATAAACATACAAAATCAAATAAACAAACAATGAAATTCATAAAAAATATTCCATGAAATGTGTGTGTTTGTGTGTGTGTATATAGATATAGATATATATAAATGACACATCGTGCCCAATACGCAAAATGATGACAAGTTCCCTAACATGGGAAATGACCATTTGGTGGCCTAGATACAAAACGACAATCATTAGTCACTCATTGACCACTGCCACCCTCGCAAATATTATGATCATATTAGAAATCGATCTTTCTTCTCTTACTCAAAGAAGCACCTTCAGTGGTTTTGCTCCTGGGTGTGGTTCGTCACTCTGAAGACTAGACAAACGGACAACATTCTTATAAGATTTTTTCCACAATGAATTAAAATGTTCGACAAAACATGTATTCCAATAGAGGACAAACACCTTTAGTAATCACTCACACAACCATATCAAATATCAACACACCGATGTTTTCATGTGATAAAACCCATATGGGGAAATATCCATGGCCCCAACTAACGTGGCCACTTGGAGAAATTTAGTAATGCAAAATAAATATTTACAGAGATATTTTACAAGAGATTTTATCACAATCGATCATCGAAAAATGAACCCCCATGCTCTTTAAATAGATATCATGGATGAATCAGGTGTTAAGCCATAGATCAATGTAGCCGTTAAAATATCAATGTAGCCATTAAACTAGGAGAGATGAAAATTCCAATTATTCCACGAGATTCATTATTCCTATTGGAATACTTGATATCATCAGTGGGTTCATTTTCTTTTCTCAAGGTTTAATCTGGTACAATACTTTACCTCTTAATAAATCCTCCATATGGGATTTCCATTGGAGTTAGTTGGTGTTGGTAAGAAAAATACCACTAGAAGACACCATATTAAATATGCTGATGATATGGATTTGAAAAAGGAAACTGATGGTTTGGATGGAATGATCTCGAAAAATTAGGTTGTTTAAAAAAAATGGCATTGAAAATGAACTTCGGATATGAAATCTATGTGCCAGCAGGAAAAAAACCCCTTTAACTACACCAGGGTTCAGAATGTAGGAAGATCGATTAACCATCTAAAAGTCAATTAATTCTCTATACTACCCCAAACATACCAAAACTCATATGAAGAAAGAAAGGAAAAGGAGATCGGGTAACTATACCTCTAATCCCACGTCTGGTGATGACCTCCTCATGCTTGGAAGTTTTGCTGACTGAACGCCTCCTGTCAGGGTTGACCTACATCCAAAGATTGATAAACAAGAAACTACAAGCATGATATTACATATACAAGTTAGGGTTAGATGTTAGAATTTCAAGCATAAATCAATAAAATTATTCAAGACACCATCATTTGGGACAGGAAAATGTAATTCTTTTATTAATAACATGAGGATTATACCTTTACAATCTAAGTCGGCCACCATTCCATGAACTTGGTCTAGGCTCCTCTTCACCAAGATCCAAGTTCACCTTGTATGAACTTCTCCTCTCAATATTATGATCTCTTCTTGGGAAGTGAATGGGTTAAATGGAAGAAGAAGGGGATAATGAGGGAATGTTGAGGAAATTTCTCACAAAAGGCAGCAATATCTTGGGGAAGGAGGGGAAGTGAAATCGGGCAGAGCTTCAGTGTTCTTATTCTTAGATTGGAAATGAGACCCCAACACCTTCTTTTGTATGAAAAAAGGATGGTTATTTGGTTGGGTGACGGGATATAGTAGGTGGATTAGTTGGGAAACTACCACTAGCCCGTAATCTCAACGAATTCCTTGCAACTTTTTATTTTTTGCAACTTTTGCAAGTATACGCGGGTTGTAGTGGTGCAACATGCATATGTACGTGAGTTGTAGTGGTGCAGAAAGTGTATGTACATGGGCAGTAATAGTGCAGGGTGCGTACATCTTGTAAAAATGGTTTTTTAAGAAGAGAAACTCAGCAGTGCTTTGGCAAATAATGCAAGTAAGAGGGCCAAGACCATGTATGCATGTGTAGAGAAATTTAGGGTTATAACAGATTCCCCCTAATGTGTGAAGTTAGAATAGAAACCGATGGTCAAAATACATTACAATATCTCCACCAATGAATGAAATTGAGTGAGCCCAGGACCAAACTTCAGGAGGTGCTATCTGCAAAATAACAATTGTCTCTTTGAGGCGGGCATACCCATGCTCGGGATCAAGTAAATCATGACTTCCAATCAAATACACTGCAGATCCATGTCATATAACTATATAAAGTGTAGTCGCGAACAATACAAAACGAATCTACATCTCAAAATCAAAGATATACAAATATAGCATCCATCTTCAAGAAGCCAACAATGCTCGATGGTTGGAGATGAGGTCTTCATAGCTCAAGAAACAACTTCAAACTACCAAGAGGTCTTCGACGACTCATCGGGAAAATACAAGAGGATCTCGATGATCAGGCAGAGAAATTTGTCAATTTTGATTCAGGACCTGACTGGACTCTTAGGATGGCCGACTCATGGGGTCAAGAGAAAAACTGTAGAAGGCCGACTCAAGGTTGGGTGAAACTTCCCTTGGAAAACAACACTAAATATGATCAGAGTCAGGGAACATGACATTGACATAAGTTCACGATGCAGGAGGCAACACAAACTCTCCGCATGTTTGAAAGAGTAACCAAGCAGAGGAGGACACAACTCTATGTAGCGAGAACAAATTCCTAAGGTCAGAATATATCCTAATGCTTGTCGAACAAACGGAAGGATGTTCTTTGTCCAAGGGCGACTCATTGTGCTGCCAAAAACAAATACATATTTCCTATCCCCTCTTTTTGGGATATTTTATTTTTTTGTCTTTTTCAATTTTTTAAAGAGCTTGAAAAAGAATCAAAGAATGCTACGTTACAAACGAGGAATGGGTGTCTCAATTAAGCATACTAGTTCTAGGCACAAGGAACACACTAATGCTCAGATTAAAGAGACATGTGCACGAAAAGGACACTCGGGCAAAATTCCTCCATGGGTCAAGGTGTCAGGTCGCAGAGGCAAAGTGATACAAGGCTTGCGTATAAGGAATGATTCAAAGGTTCAGTTGAGAGAAACATGGAGCCAGAATTAAGCCAAAGACACAGAGATGAAAAAGTGATTAGCAAGACACAATGAAACCCACTTCAATGTAATTTTGACGAGCCCAGAGAAGGTAAGATCGATAGTTTTTTCACGTTTAGAGAGTCTGAAAAAATGTAAAAGAAGACTCCAGGGAGTACCTTTTTTGGAGATAGTATAGTTGGTTTAAAAAATGGTTAAACTTGCACCGAAAAGACGTTTATTCAAAACCATTTTAATGAGTGTGACAAAGACAAGATCACTTGGAAATATTTTCAATTTTAAGGAGTATGAAAAGAGCTTAACTATGGACTCACAACCTTTTTCTGAATTTATTCCCCTTAGCTCAAAAAGGTATAAAAGTTATTGAGGAGAACTCTCTCGGTGAGATGAATCTCTCGAGGCATACCTTTTTCTTCTATAATATATAGGATGGAAAAGGGTTAAACTCATGCCAGTAGATATTATTTTGGACCAATTTAATGAGTTTGAAGGAACAAGATCACTCAACAAGATTTTCAATTTTAGGAAGTCTAAAAAGAGATTAACTATGAACTCCATGGGGGTTCCTTTTTCGTAAGTAATCTCCAAGGCTCGAAAAAGGTGATAAACCAAAACCAAGTAGAATGTTCCTTTTTCGAAGATTCAGTCCCTCAGTCCCAAAAAAGGGTTAAACCTACGCATGAGAATACTCTTCTAGCGAATCAAAGTTCCTATAGCATACCTTTATTCGTTAAATTGACCATCCAGACTAAAAAAGGGGTAAACTACCGCCAGACAGACGTGCCTTCAAATTTGAGTTTGGCGAGTGTGAAGGGAAACAATATCCTAAGACAATTTTTTCATGTTTAGATATTCTGAAAATGGATTAAAGAAGACTCTAGAGGGACACTTTTCTCAGTTAATTTAGATAAGATCGAAAATCATAAATACATTCTCATTGGATGTTGCTTTTGGATTTCAAAGAGAGCTTGAAAGACAACAAAGTGTGGTCATTTTGGGAGTGCCAAGGTGTAACATCCCCAGCCACCCATAGGCCAGGGTATGCTACCTGCAAGCCCACCCTTGGACTTCTTTTTCTTATCGATACCTTTTTAAAACATAAGGATGCATAAAAGAAAATATTTAACGACATGCACAACAATATCCAGCAAGCATGCATAACCTAAGATTTAGTTAGACGATAATTAAAATACACAGCGGAAATACATTCATAAACATGTAAATGATACCATAACAGAGAGCACTTATCTTTATGAAGTATGACACCAACTAGCTGCAGACCAAGGACATTCCACCCAACTGTAGACACTACTGTTCCAAATCTCAACAGCAACATCACCCTCGAGCCAGGGCTATGAAACCACAAGGACAGTTCTAGAGTGTACTTGGCTTCCCAACCCAGTCAGGACTCAAGTTCTCATAGGCTTCCCAACACTCACAACAATCCAAGTTCCCAGCTCTCTTCTATCTAGCTTGCACCACTCAAGAGAATGAACCTCCACCCTTATCTTCCACGCAGTCCCTCAGGAAGTCCTTCTCCTTATTTGGGCCTCTAGCGCAACTAGTCTAGAACCTCAATGCTAGAACTCTTAGGACTCGCAGTTGTGAGCAACGTTGGTCATAGACCAACACATATCAGACATGCAAGCCTCAAGACTCGACTGGATCACACCAACAACCATTACATCCAACAATCTCGAGGATCATTTCTTTAGCAGTTTGGTTCCCTTTTCCCGAGCCAAGACATAGATGAAGATGGATCAATGGATGGGCAACATGGGTGCATGAAATTGCGTGAGGGAAATGAATGTATGTACAAGAAATCAATGAACAAGCCATCATTCGAACCCCCCATCAGACCAGAGGCGGGTTTAAGTAACTTCATGGGGAAATAAAGAACCTTTTGGCCTTCCCCAAGAAGCTCACATAACCGATCCCCTCCCTTAGACAAAAGGGTAATTAAGATAGGAATAAATACATATCCCCTCAACCCCCCTCTCTTGTGTATTCATATCCCCCTATAACTCTAGTACTTGTTCGTGTAGCAACCAATGATGCATTTATTATTAATAATGATAAAAAAATTACATTTCTTGGGCACACTGGCCTTTTAATAATTGTTTGGGCACTTAGTCCTCTCAACATGTAACAATACATTATTTAAAATGGGGTTTCAAAACCCGAGGTGTTACATCCCCTCCCCCTTATTTTGGCACTCTCCTCAGTGCATATACAAAATAGAGATCAAAATTTTGAATTTATTCAAAAAGATATGAGTACTCTTCCCACATGGCATCTTCATGCTCCTAGGTAGCATCTGCAGGACTGTAGCAGGTCCACTGAACTTTTACTAGCTCTATAACTCGATTTTGGAGCATTTTGACGTTTTTGTCCAATACCCACACTAGATGAACCTGAAAGTCTCCCTCTGTCTCTACCTGAATCAGATGCCAATCAATAACATGGTTAGGGTCATCTACATATTTATTTAGTAAAGATACATGAAATAAATTATGCACATTCATGGAAGCAGACAATGCAAGCATGTATGTAACTGGCCCTATTCTCCCCAATATTTCAAATGGACCACAGAATCTGTCTTCCATCTTTGTACAACTACCCAATTTCAATGAGATTTTCTTGGTCTTCACTTTCAAAAGTACATTCTCCCCTACCTTAAATTCTCTAGTTGTCATGTTCTTGTCAGAATAAACTATCTATCTATCCCAAGATGCCTTTAAATTCTTCTTGATATTAACCACATGTTCTTCCATGTCCTTGACCAACTCCGACCCAAGTACCACTCTATATGTTGGGTTGTCCTAGCTCACTGGAGTATTGCATTTCCTACCATAAAAGGCTTCAAATGGGCTCATTCTCAATGAATCTTGATACCCATTATTATATGCAAACTCAACCAATTGTAAGTAATCTTCACACTTAGATGACTTATTCATCACATACATCCTCATCATGTCTCCAATTAATCGATTGACTCTCTCAGTTTGCCTATCTGTCTGGGGATGATATAATGTGATAAAGTTTAGATTTGTGCCAAATCCTTTAAGCAATCCCCTCCAGAAATTGGAGGTAAAATTTGTATCTCTATCTGAGACAATTGTCCTAGGTATCCCATGCAACCTAGCAATTTCCTTCATGAAAATTTCTGCAATATTAATTGTTGTATGTGTTGTCTTCACATGCACAAAATGAGAAGCCTTTGTTAATTTGTCAACCACCACAATGATTGAATCATGTTTCTTATTCATTCTAGGTAATCCTGTGATGAAATCCATGGTGATCACTTCCCATTTCCTCTCTCGAATAAGCAATGGCCGTAGCAAACTCACTGGGTGCCTATGCTTAGCCTTCACCTTCTGACATTCAATATATCGAGTGATCTAATCAACAACATCCTTCTTCATTCCCAGCCAAAAGATTTGGATTCTTACTATTGTAATTGTTTTCTGGTAACCAGGATGTTCAACATAAGGAACATCATCCATTTCCTTCAGTACCAAATTCCTTAGTTCTCCAGAACTAGGAACATAGATTCTATTTTTATGCATGATTAATCCATATTCCTTTATCTCGTAGTCCTTTATTTTCTGTTGTACATATCCTTGCTGTAAGTTTTCCTTTACCTGTAAGTAATGTTGATCTGTAACAATACCATCTAAAATTATTCTCTTCAAGTCTGATTGATGCATACTCACAGCAGTAACATGCATGAGATGCACTCTCCTACTAAGTGCATTGGCAACTTTATTCTCCTTTCCCTTGATATCCTTGATATCGAAGTCATATTCACTTAAAAATTACATCCATCTTGTTTTCCTGGCATTCAAGGTCGGTTGTTCAAAAAGATACTTCAAACCAATGTGATTTGTTCTTAATTCGAATTTCTTCGCCATGAGATAATGCCTCCACATTCTCAAGGCATGAACAATGGCACCAAGTTCCAAGTCATGTGTGGCATAGTTCCTCTCATGTTCCTTAAGTTTTCTGGACTCATACCCAATGACATGTCCATTTTTCATGAGGACTCCCCCAAGTCCTTCCTTACAAGCGTCTGTACATACCACAAAAGTTTCATTTGGGTCAAAAATCTTTAACACAAGTGCACTAGTAAGTAATTCCTTCAACATATTAAAATTCTTTTCACACTTGAGTGTCCATTCAAATTTAGTTTCCTTCTTTTGCAAAGAAGTGATGGGATGAACAATATTAGAGAAACCTACTATGAACCTTCTATAGTAGCTAGCTAATCCCATAAAAGATATGATGTATGACACATTTCTGGGTGTTGGCCATCCTCTAATGGCTTCGATATTCTCTGGATCTACTGATATGCCCTTCTCTGAAATAATGTGTCCCAAGTAATGGGTTTTCTTTTGATAAAAAGAACACTTACTCAACTTGGAATACAATTGATGTTCTCTCAGTACTTGCAATGCCAGTCTTAAGTGATGTTCATGCTCCTCTTCAGACTTAGAATAGATAAGTATGTCATCCAGGAATACTATGAAAAACTTGTCCAAATAATTTATGAATATGGCATTCATTAAGAACATGAAGACAACTGGTGCATTGGTCAGTCCAAATGGCACCACTACAAATTCATAATGCCCATACCTGGTCCTAAAGGTTGTCTTATGAATGTCTTCTTCCTTGATTCTTACCTAATGGTATCCTGCCCTCAGGTCAATCTTTGAAAATATCTTTGCTCCTCTTAGTTGGTTAAAGAGGTCATCAATTCAAGGTAGAGGATACTTGTTCTTTATAGTGTACTTGTTCAGTTGTCGGAAGTCAATACAAAACCTCAAGGTTCCATCCTTCTTTTTGACAAAAAGTATTGGTGCTCCCCAAGGTGAAACACTTGGACGTATGTACCCTTTCTTCAACAATTCATCCAACTGCATTTGTAATTCTTTTAACTCTGGTGTGCTCATTCTGTAAGGTGTTTTTGACACCAAGGTAGCTCCTGGTACTAAGTCAATTGAGAAATCTATCTCCCTTCTTGGTGGCAATCCGGGAATTTCTTAGAATACATTTTCAAATTCTCTTAGTACCAAGAAATCTTCAAGTCTTGTCCCATTGGTATCAAATGGCTCTTCCACATGAGCTGCATACAGTTGACATCCTTTTCTAAAACATCTTTTCATCTGTAAGGCTGAAATCTCCCTTATAGAGATGGGTCTTGGAACTCCTTTGACAGTGCTCTATTTTCCATTTCCATCAAGACATGTAAATGTCTTGTTACGACAATCTAGGACAACATGATGCTTTTCCAACCAATCCATCCCAATCAGAACATCATAAGACCCCAATGGTATGATATGTAGATCAGTACTAGTATTCACGCCATTAAGACTTATGGAACAACTTCTGACCATATCATGGATTCTTCTTTTGGTTCCAGTGGATAACTGAACCAAACTTGTTTTTCCAAGTTTACTTTTTTCCAAATGTAATCTATCAACTATATTAGGATCAATGTAGCAATGACTTTCTCCTAAATCAATCAAAATAACAACATGTTGATTTATGATCTTACCTTCCACCTCGATCATATTGGACTGGTACTCTATTTGTCGATCATTTAAATATGCATATATTCTTCCCATATCTTCGACCATTGTAGCCTCTTGGACGTTGTGCATAATCTTCACTCTATCATTTATGTGTGGCAAATCCTTGTATAGGTGATCTTCTTTGCATCCCAACATTGGATTGGTAGTCTTCCCCTTTTTCCCAAGGAATATTATTTCTTGAAATCCCTCTTAGCATACTGATCTTGATGATTTCTATTAGGCTCATTCCTATTTAAGGAAGGTATGAATCCTTTCCTCCTATGATCGGACTTCTCATTCTTCTTGTCCTTTCAATATTTCTGCAAAGATTCTCTTCCCTAGCCTTGCTCATACAGGTATTTATCCTTCCTGATGGCCTTAGTCAAGGTCTTGGGTTCATCATACTTGATCTTTTCCTTATAAAAGGCTGGAAATCCACTTATAAATCTCTATATTTTCACTTTCTCATCACCAATGAACTTGACATACTTTAACAATCCCAAGAACTTCTTCTTGTACCCTGCCATAGTCATGCTTCCCAAGATGAGTTCAAATAACTCCTACATTTTCTTATCATAGAAATTCTCTGAGAGGTACTCCTTATGGAAGTACTTCTTGAACTTCCTCCAAGTGATCCTACTTTCATTAACATGTTCCACTTTCTTCATTTGATCCCACCACATTGCATCTTTCCCATGTAAATGGTAGGTGGAAATCTTGGCTTCCAGGTCTGATGATTAGTTGTGAAACTGAAAATATCTATGGAGCCCAAGAAACCATGCTTCAACATCTTCTTCCCTTTATCTTTCACCATCGAAGGAAGGTGGCTTGAGCTTCCTCAACTCTCCTTGAAAAATATCTACCTCTTGTTTCCTTCTTTGTTGTCTAACATGGGACACCTATGGACTGCTTATAGGATCATTCGTTGCATGAAACTTTCTTCCTGAGTAAGGATGTGAGTGGTGTCCATGATCTCTGCTAGCACTTCTAGAATAACCAACTCTTCCACAAGCATCTTTTCTTTCATGACACCTTCCTCCTTCCTCTTGTCTTGAGTTTGATCCCTTCTTCGTTTTCCTCTGCAACACTCGAGCATTTATCTGACTTTTCTCTCTCATAATTATCTCGTTGTCTTCTTTGTAGTTCTGCACTTCCATCTTCAGGCTTCTTACCATTTCTATTAATGTTTCCTGCTCTCCTTTTTCCTTGTGTCCGTTGGACTCTGTCTCTGCATTACAAACTCTGGTATTTTGGCCTTTGACCTCCTTATTATGACTGGAGGCTACCTCACCTTCTTCCATTTCCTCAATACGCATCCTAAGTTGATGTGTTTAGACCCCTTAATTCTGCAAAATGTGCAAGCAACCATTTTGTTAGAATTAAGCATATGATAAAAACAAATTCCAAACCATGCTATAAGTCTCTTTATTGTTTTGTTCATGGAGATCATATCCCCATTCTCCGAAAATAATAGTGCCCTGTTATCCTTGGCTGACACATAATTTCCTCCTGTGCAGTCGCTTCCTTCAAACCACCTTCCCAGGTGACCACGACTAGAAACCACAGATAAATCCTTCCTTAGCACTTTTTTGTCTCGAAGACAACCAATTCGGCCCTTAGCCATCCTTCCCTCGACTCTCAATCTACATATGACCATGCCAATGACCTTGCGCTTAGCTAGAAAAGCACTTTTCCAGAGCTTCAGGACTTCAAAGCTTTTAGCCAGGACCGGAACGCTTTTATCTGGACTTCATGATCTGTCGAAGTGTGTCCTCCCACATATCAGCAGTTGTGAACTGCTTCGTCTCTTTAGGCTTTGAAATTTTCAAACTTCCCTCTTGCACTTTCTCCCAGAGTGTTTTCACCCGAAGTCGACGATCCTTCGACGCGTGTCTTCTGGAATCAACGGTCGATATGTACTCTGACATTAGGGCCTTAGGGAGTTTTCGACCCAACACAACCTATCACATATTTCCCCTCTGGAGTGCCTAGTCTCCAGACTGCATGATCTATCACCATGTGGTGAAATACTGGGAGTGGACAAGTGGCCCAATCAGGTGGGTGCCACGTGTCACATTCCAACTGACTTTTCAATACTCCAAATGCTCAAAAATTAATGACATGTGGCATACATCACATGTGTCCATGTCATCCCTGGTGATGTACGCAAGCCATGTCACTTCGGGAATTCCAGGGTCCACATCACACCTAGGTGACGTCATCGTGCCCCCATCACTTAGGCTCTTCGGGATTTAGAACCTCGTGAGTTTTTCATAATAACACACTTCCAATTCTCCTGAACTCTAAATTCCTGGACTGGCCAATCTATCACCATGTGTTCTCCTAGATCGGACGACTAAGATTCACTTCAGGTCTTCACCTGGAGTCCACAGATATGCACCACGTGTCCTCCTTAATTTGATGCCTATGTTTTACTTTGGGTCTTTGAACTTCGGAAGTCTCAAATTCCAAAACTTATCTAGCCCCACTGGATTTTATCCGAAGCCCTGGATCTGGTGACATGTGGCCCTTGACAGATCAATGGCTGAGATCCCTTCGGGTCTTCAGGTTTCAGAAATCTTAGACTTCAAACCTCCTCGAAGTACATGGGATTCTGCTTCATGTCCTCTTGAATCGGACATTTGAGGCTTACTTCAGGACTTTACCCGAAATCCACAAATTAACACCACGTCTCTTCTGGATTAGACAACCCCGATTCACCTCAGATGATCTGACACTTGAGATTTACTCCAAACGATCTAGCAACTGAGATCTATTTCACATGATCGGACGATCTAGATTTACTTTAGCTCTCTGGCTCTCTGGGATTTTGGAGTTTCAAATCTCAACTAAAAACCTATCGAACAGATTTCTGCGAAGTTACCGATTTGCTGACACGTACCTCTTGGTGATCGACTATCAGGATCTACTTCGGCTATTTCACCTCCTCCTTGTCCACAAACTTCTGGGGTTGTGGATCTCATGCCACCTATCTCTCTAATCCAACGATATTGGATCTCTCCTGATCCTGCAATAGCGATCGATCCTGAATTCGAAGGGGACGGTCACGATCCTTTGAACACCTTACCACAGGTCTCTGATGATATAACTCCTACGTAGATTCTGCAATGCCATTCCTCCTGAGATTTTCAACTTCTCGATTAGAGTTTGATCTCGACCATAAGACTCTGACCAACAGACCCGGCCCATATCGGCCCGGTTTTTCAACCAGAAGCTCTGATACCAAACTGTAACCTACCCAGCCACCCACAGGCCAGGGTATGCTACCTTCAATCCCACCCTTGGAGTTCTTTCTCTTACCGATACCTTTTTAAAATATAAGGATGCATAAAATAAAATATTTAACAACATGCACAACAATATCCAGCAAGCATGCATAATCTAAGATTTAGTTAGATGATAATTAAAATACACATCGGAAATACATTCATATACATGTAAATGATACCATAACAGAGAGCACTTATCTTTATAAAGGATGACACTAACTGGCTGCAGACCAAGGATGTTCCACCCAACCGTAGACACTACTTTTCTAAATCTCAACAACAGGGTCACCCCCAAGATAGGGCTAGGAATCCACAAGGAAGGTTCCAGAGTGTACTTGGCTTCCCAACCCAGTCATCACTCAATATCTCACAGGCTTCCCAACACTCACAACAATCCAAGTTCCTAGCTCTCTTCTACCCAGCTTGCACCACCCAAGAGAACGAACCTCCACGCTTCTCTGCCACGTAGTCCCTCAAGCAGTCCTTCTCCTTATTCGGGCCTCTAGCGCAACTGGTCCAGAATCTCAATGATGGAACTCTCAGGACTCACAATTGTGAGCAATGTTGGTCACAGACCAATGCATCTCATGAATGTAGGCCTCAAGACTCGACTGGATCACAATAGCGACCATTACAACCAACTATCCTGTGGCTCATCTCTTCAGCAATTCGGTTCCCTTTTCTCGAGCCAAGACGCGGATGAGGATGGATCAATGGATGGGTAAAATGGGTGCATGAAAGTGCGTGAGGGAAATGAATCGATGTACATGAAATAAACGAACAAGACATTAGTCGAACCCCCCATCAGACCAGAGGCAGGTTTAAGTAACTTTGTGGGGAAATCAAGAACCTCTTGGCCTTCCCCAAGAAGATCATGTAACTGATCCCCTCCCTTAGACAAAAGGGTAATTAACATAGGAATAAACACTTAGCCCCTCAATCCCCCCCTCTTGTGGAATCATAGCCCCCTATAGCTCTAGTCCTTGTATGTCTAACAACCAATGATGTATCTATTATTAATAATGATCAAAACATTACATTTCTTGGGCACACTGGCCTTTTAATAATTGTTTGGGCACTTAGGCCTCTCAGTATTGTACCAATACATTATTTAAACTGGGGTTTCAAAACTTGGGGTGTTACAGGAGGGTGATGCCAAGAATGATGGTGCATCGGACGAATGACACTCAATATCGTAATCATGACATGACTAACAAGGATTCCCAAGCCTATAGTCATTACAGACAACATGGGCGCCAAAATGCAACAAGTATCTACCTAGGGCATCCATGTAAAGGTAAGCTCTACCACCTAATTAAGACACTTCTAGAGAAACAATGAAGGTTTTGTGTCGCACTTTGGTGGGATCAATCCTATGGAAAAGAGGAAAAGAAAATGAGATGCATAAAGTGGAGGTGAAATCCTAACTTATATGAAAAAAGTTGGAAAAAATGACTTTTACCAAAGGATACTAAAAGTGATCGATCCCCAAAAGGTTACCAAACCAAAAGGAAAAGTGTATCATAACATCTGATAAGAAACTCAGAGTCAGAACCAAATGATTTCCGAGCCAGGAAAAATGACAAAGGGGGTCAAAAAAGTGGCAAAAAGAGACAAAAAAGTCTATAAATAGAAGTTGACAACTCATTTTCACCATTACATTTTGAAAATTGACCAAAAGGAGAAAAAATCCCATGTGATAAAGAAGTTGATTTTGGGAGCTTCATTGGACGAAACAAACTTCCTCTCAGACCAAGTAAGTACAAATGTACCCCCTTTGCATTTCAATTCTTCATTTATGCATTTCTTTTTGTTTTTGAGAGGGCACGCTCTCCTAAAAAGGGCGGCCCTGTGTGTACGCGGGTTGTCCAAGGACAACCCGCATATGTACTCAGGTAGAAAATACTATGCCCACGTACATACGTGACTGTGTCCAAAACAACCCATGTACACTGTCAAAAGCTTGGAAAAAAATTAAAATGCAAGAGCTAACTCCCTTTTATTTTCCATGGAACAAGATTTATGTCCATTGGAGGGAGAGGGAACATGAGGACATTGATGCCTTGGTCGAAGAGGATCATGTTTCCATTGCTGCATTGAAACAATGTGGTCTATGGAAGTTCTTCCGGTGTTCGTTTATGATGGCACAACCCATGCTACTGAACGCCCTGGTTGACTACTTGCATCTATATGCAGAGGCCTTTATGATAGAGGGAAAATCATTGACTCCAACGACTGAAGATATCTACTTCCTAACTAGCCTCTCGAGGAGAGGGGAACCAATCAATCTACAAAATTTCCCCCCTAGGCCTTCTAACATCGAGGATTACATTCAGATGTATTGTGAGGCCAAAACTGAGAAGGTAGGTTCTCAGGTGCCAATTCACAAGATCATGAGTTTGTCTCTGAGAGTGATGTTGTTACTTATTGGACAGATTACTGGATCCAAAAACCTTCACCAGGCTTCCCGAGCACACATTCATTGTGTTATTTAGTTCCAGGAGGCACAAATATTTGAATGGAGTATGACCATGCTCACATGCATGAAGAGACAACTGACAGAGTGTTTTCTACGCAACAACAAAAACTTCGGGTTTGGCACTATTCTTTTCTCTTTCTTCTTCTTCAAGAGTCCCCATCTTGAGTCCTAGAGAGACTGTGTGGGGGCATGTGGCCTCCTTCCCAACAGTATGCAGATGGGAAGAATTTATGCCACGACAGGGGGGAGGGAGGACCATAGAGGCCTTCAATGACACATTTTTTGACTGGTCGGCATGAAAGATTCCAGTGATATAGGACTACCCCTATGCTGGAATAAACGTTTCGAGGGATCCAGACGTGCCCATGCCTCCTAGAGAGGAGTGAGGAGAGATAGGTAAAATATTTTTTTATCTTATTTAATTTTTAATTGTTTTGATATATATAATTTTTATGTGTGTATTAGAGTACTGAATTTCGTGTATATTTTATGTACATATGTGGGACTAGTGTGCCTGACAAACTTTGTGAGGACTTGACAACATCGTCGACCAGAGGCGGGACCAACAACATTCGGTGGACCAATAGCCGCAGGGGGACCTCCAGGCGGAGATACTGAGAGAGTTTTGAGACAGGTGGAGTGCAACCTCATTGTTCTCACTCGTAAATTACACATGGTCGAGATCGAGGATCTCCTGCCTTCTATGCAACCTCATGTAGTGGGGGTGCCACGAACTTGGGTCCAGCTCTTCCAACATTTATCCAACGTCATCATTCACTATGGTAGGGCCAATAGGCCTTGAGATTAGATAGGATAGACTTTTATGTGCCGAGGGAACCATTGTATATTTTTGTTTTGAGGGCATAAGCCCATCGATGTATACCGAACCTTATTTTTGAGGCGTTCACGCCCACTTATGTACTCATGAAACTTATATATACATCTCATTCGTCTTAAGGATCACATTTTTTACAAATGTATGTACATGTGTATGTGTGTTCTTCTTTTTATGTGTGTGCAACATGCCAATCTAATACTTGATTAGCTAGTGTATCTGTCATATCATTAAATCTCCTAGGAACATGGATATACATAATGTAATCAAAGTAACGTTCTAAGAGACATACCCTAAGGAAACGCCAATGCAAATTAGGATCATAAACACGGTAAAATCCATTTAACTTGGACACAACCAACTGAGCATATAAGTAAACCCAGAGGAGAGAAATTCCATGCGACAAAGCGTCACGAAGCAACTCTATCACTGCATTGTACTCGACAAAATTGTTTGTGGCGTCACCTAGAAAAATACCTACGGAAGATAGAAACTGGCCTCCAGGTGTGAAAATCACCCAAGCTATGAAAGCAAGCCTCCGAGTGTGTCGGCTAGCACCGCCCATGAACCCAAAGAACAACTCTGATTCACTTGACATCTTCCACAGTGAAAATGAAGACATAAATAACTACGCGTCCATAAAAAAAAAGGACAAAAAATTGTATAAGAACTATACATATGTACAAGAAGTCACCCAGACGACCAACCTAAGAGTAATACTTCTTCAGGTAGAGCCCATTTCTATCCTCCACCAAGGCATTTCCTTCAATGTCAACCGGATGGTAAGATCGCTTCTATAAGACCTCTTTCACGATGAACGATCCGAACCACATGGGTTTGAACTTGCCTACCCCTAAGGGATCTTTGTCTCAATCATAGACCAGGACAAGATCGCCTTCGGAGAAAATTCAAGGATGAAAAGACCGATCGTACAAACACTTGACTCGTTTCTTATGAGCCTCATTGGCCGAGGCTGTATGACGATGCTGCTCATCGAGCTGCTTGAGATATAATAGACATTCCTCAAGCAGTGAAGTGTCTGGCAGTAATTTCACTGCCAACTTTAAAGACATGATCTAGCACTCAATAGGAAAGAATGCTTCCAACCTGTATACGAGTTGAAAAGTTGAGAAATCGGTGGCAGTCTTTATAGATGTTTGGTAGGCCCACAATGCTGAGTACAACATCAAATGCCAATTTGACTTAGTAGAATTGATCATTCGCTAAAGAATAGTCTTGAGAGACTTATTCACAACTTCAACTTGACCATTCACTTGTGGGTAGTAAGGTGATGAATTTTCTTACCTCAACCCAAGCTTTGATGTTAAATCAGTCATCATTTTTTTTTGGAGGTGACTGTCATGGTTAGTGAAAATATCCTTCGGGATGTTGAAACTTGCTACTATCTCGTTAAAAATGAAAAGAGTCAATATTTCTCCATCATTGTTAAACATTGGCATAGCCTCGACCCACCTTGTGAAGTAGTCAACTGCAACGATGATGTAACGATGCCCACGGGCTAAAGCTGGGTGACATGTAGTAAATTCAATCCCCCACTTGGTGAAAGTACCAACAACAATGATAGGAAACATGTGAGAAAGATGTGCCCGCATATTCCGAGAGAAGATATGACATGGGTGGCACTTCTTGACCACCTCAATGCAATCCTTGATTAATGTAGGCTAGAAGTAACCGGCAGGTAGAATATTTTGGGTTATTTCCAACCCAAAAAAATGGCCACCACATGCTCTAGTGTGCCAACCGTTCAAAACAATCTCTACTTCCTCGTGTATAAGGTACCGAGGAAGAATGCAATCTACACCTTGACACTAAAATGTATCATCAAGTATAAGATAGTTTTGTGCCTGATGGAAAATTCGTCGACGCTCATCATGGGAAGTAGAAGAGGGTCACTTCAGAGTTTGGAGATAGAATAGTATATCTCCTTACTAGGGATCCAAAGATGCGATTAGAAAAAGATCTCCTTTGATAGGATATTTTTCAGGCATGACATCACTAGACTCGACCAGAAGCTCTGAAATACGTTTGACAAAGACCAACAACTTTTTGGATTTCGCGGAAACAAAATCCAAGTCAAATTCCTGAAGGATTACAATCCATATACTGATCTTTCCGCCAATGTCCCGTTGTGTCAACACATATTGAAAAGGGTTCAGAATGACAATGATAGTGGTCTTGCAAAACAAATTGTAATGACAGAAGCACTGGAACACATGTACTTCTTCCAAGGAAAGCTTATCAACATGGGAATAGTTGAGTTCTGACCTAACGAAGCCTCGACTCCGGTAATAAATAACATTCTCCTCAAGAAAATCATCATCTTGAACCAAGACCATGTCGATGGTCGACTCTGCAATGGCCAAGTACAAAAAGAAATATCTATTATAATCATGATGTCAGAGAAGAGGGGTAGATGTAAGGGTGTGTTTAAATGATTCAAAAGAGCGTTGAACAGCTTCATCCCAACAAAATGGGACTCCCTTTTTCAACAGATGCATAACCCTTTAGTGATTTTGGAGTAATTCGCAACAAAACACTGAAGAAAGTTCACTTTCCTATGTAAGCTCTGAAGCTGGGGTATTGTGCATGGGGAAGGAAATTGAAATATTGCCTCAACCTTGAGAGGATCGACCATGATCCCTATTATCGAAACAATGAAACCTTAGAGACAAACTGATGTCACGTATAAATTGCACTTGTTAGGAATCAAGCGAATCTGATAGTAGCAACATCGTTCGAAGATTAGTCAGAGTTGCATGGAATGATCATATCTCTTATGAGAGCGTGATGCTAGACCATCAAGATATGCCTCGATTATATGTCTAAGGTCATGGAAAGAAAACAACATGGCCCACTGAAAAGTGGCTCCAACATTCTTCTGGCCAAAAGGCATCTTACGATACGTGAATGTGCCCCAAGGACAAATACAAGTTGTTTTATGTTGGTCCTCGGGTTTGCTCTAAATCTGGTTATATCTCGAAAAATCATCAATGAATGAAAAGACTTTGTAGCCTATGCATTCATCGAAAATCTAATCGATGAATGGGGTGGGAAAATTATCTTTCTGACAGGCCTTGGTTAAGTCACAGAATTCCATGCACACATGAATCGTAACATGTTTCTTGTTAACTAGAATGGGGTTTGACACCCACTCCGTCAACTACACGGGGTAGATAAAACCGACCTTAAGTATTTTCTCTACTTCAGCCTTAATTGTTACCGATTTCCTAGGATTACTGTCTTTTTCATTTTCGATGATTCTTGGGTCTATGCCTGGAGTTTCCTCATAATACCATGCAAAAACATTGCATAATTATTTAAATAACTTCATATAAATTCGAATCTCTTCGGGGGAGAAGTCCTCTCCAACGAAAACATTCTCCATGATGCCAGGGGTTTTGGAGATATCTATGGGGGTCGTTTCAACGATACTCTCCAAATTACCCTGGACATAAACTGTGTCCGTACCCAGAGGATTAATAGGACAATATCTATCTCCATTCACAGTCAAAACAAATTATCCTATCTCTATTCTTCCTAACTCGAGGAGGAAGTAATATTTATGATGGAGATCATCCTAGGGTCTATATGGACTAGTCAATGCCTCATGAATCACCTCGTCTGAGGGAAAGACTAGGTCTAAAGAATCTTTAGTGGAAAGAGAACCTTAAGCCCAAATAGGCTTGAGAATGGGATCTAACTCTTATATGAGAGTCAGATCGAGGTCGGCCAAAGCTTGTTAGACAATTTTTTATGCAACTTCAGCCATAGACAAGGGCATGGACATGCAAGAATGCCCTGTCCCTTCCATCGAAGCCGATGAGGAAGGAAGAGTCCATGGATCGTGAAAGAAAGTCATTCGAAACAATGACATTTGAAAATTTTCAGCCCTAGGATGGTCGAGGGCAGCTGATATAAGATTGACATCGCCAGAAGGTGGTAGGTAATCGAAATTACCCATCAACAATGGACACAAACCAACCCCTATGTTGACAGTGTCAGACTGAGGATTATCAATCATTGGGACTGTGGATGCCCCCAATGAAGGGTCAAGATGGGAGAAAGACAACTGGTCAATGGTCATAATCCGTCCCTCATTTGGAAACAACAAGATCCGAAAGATTGTAACAACCACTGCATGCATTACATAGGTCCAAATCCTTCCTAACAAAATTTTGTAGTCGAGAGGCACATCGAGTCTTCAACTTCAACACACATGGTATTTCCTCCTAACTACATGGGGAGAGAAGGAATGATCCAATGTCGTCTAAATGAACGACCATCGAATTCCATAAGAAACGTAGGAGAAGGAGACAAACTAGGTTGGCCAATGGACTTCCAACATGCCAATGACATCATGCAAGTCGAGGCACCCTCGTCGACCACCGTACAGAAGATATTATGAGTAAAATATTTCATGGTGTAAGCCACTACTATTTGAAATGAAACGTGATAAGGAAGATGAGGTTTCAATTCAGTTGGATCAAGAAAAATCGGTCTAGGTTGCAAGTCTCTGCAAATCCCAAGGCGGATAAGAGATATTTTATCTGCGAAGGGAAGCTCTGGAGGACTTCCAAAGAAGACATTGCACAAGGGGTTTGTGCCAAATCTTCCACAATGGAGTAGTTCTGGCGAGCCCTCGTATTCAGATTATGAGAATATTTCTTGAATGCACCTTTGGGGATGGGTGTCATTGTTTCGCCCATCGTCTTCTCAATCTAGAGAAGAATTGGTGGGTTTGTGGCTTCTTTTCCCTTTTCTATCGATTCCAACATTCTCAAATCTTGGGCCCTGGTCGGTATATGAGCGTCTCCTTTCAACATGTAAACATTCGCAACCGGGTTATTACTAGTAGATGTAGGGGGTCCCTAACTGCCCCCTTTCGTGATCAAGGATGTTGAAGATTGAGCCATGTTTTTGCCATGTGGAAATGGGTTCATTATCACATCAGGTTGTTGTTGTGCCAATAGCTTCTGAGGTTCCACAATTCAAGGGAAAATGTGACTCGGGTGGTCCTCCGTGCAAAGGTTACACAGATACTTCGACTTTCTCTTCTCTATTTTTCCCCTGCCAGCATTGTTATTAGCCTTTTTCCCCCCTTTACCCTTCTTTTTATGTTGTTTCTTCTTTCCTTCAGACTACTAGTTGTCCCTTGAGTTCGTCGAATGCACACCGTGTACGTCTAACATTTAGGTAGGGGGGAAATCCAAACCAGAGGTATGGTTGGATGCAGTCTGTTGTATCAACAATTGTTGCAATTGATTTGACAACAGATCAGTGGAATTTTCTTGTGCTGAGCCCACAATACCATCGACATGGGGTCCAAACTTTTGTTTTGCCTTTTCAAGGATGGACAGTGGTGTATATGGAAAGATCTCATAGAGCATGTCGGACTGAGAGTAAATCAGTTCAAGATGTTGTGCTCTCATTATCGCCTCATCTTTTGAAAACACTCCATAATTTGGTACATCTTTGGATACAACGGGTACCAAAGACTTCAGGAACCATTCCAACAAGAAAGTCAGGAATTGTACTTTAATCAAGCTCTTCCGACGTCGCCATTCTCGAATGTGGTTGGAGATATGGTCAGCCTTAGTCTACTCAAACTTCACCCGCAATTCATTTCTGACATCATATCGCCAAGTTGTTAAAATAAGAATACCTCGAGCAGTCGAGCTCAATATACCACTTCACGACACCCTGGTTAAGAGTGCGTTGAAAAAAGAGAAACTGGATAGAGTCATCTCGTAGTGAGTTTTACGAGCACCATAAGTGGAAGGTTGTCATGTAATCACCTGGGTCTTCACCAATCTTGCCTTCGAATTTTGGAATATCTGAGGGAAACTTAGTCGACATAGGGGGCCAACGCGGATAAATTGGGCCATTGAGTAACCTTGACAAGTTTGGTAGATGTAGCGTTGACAGAAACAGTAGTTTAGGTTGAGTACTATGTATAGGAGAAAGGGGGAATGGATTTTGACTGGCACCAGGTTGCCAGGA
Organism: Picea engelmannii; assembly: GCA_009831015.1. Lineage (NCBI taxonomy): Eukaryota > Viridiplantae > Streptophyta > Pinopsida > Pinales > Pinaceae > Picea > Picea engelmannii. The sequence goes on along the minus strand of ML790668.1, from coordinate 117,975 downwards.
AAAATTGGACTGCTGGCCAGGGTTCTGGTAAAAACCGTGGCCTTGACCAATGTACTAAAACTATGTTTTCTGGGATATCATCGACTGAATCTCATAATTGGATGACATGGCTTGGGCGGGGATTTCTCCCTGCATTGTGTTCCAAGGATTTTGGAAGGGGTTTCCCCCAGCCAATCTGATGGACATAGGTATTGAACCCTATCCGGAGTTCCATTGAGCATGGAAGGGGTTTCCCCTGACCAACATCCATTGCAAGGGAACTAATCTCTGCCAATGATTCCAAATCCCCTAAGAGGAGAAAACTCCTGTACTTTCCCCTTATATAGGAATAGTACCCTGCACAGGGTTTTGTTGCTCAAAAATAGGGTTTCCCCCAACCGAGACGACAACTGAAGAAAACGCATTGTTCCCAAATGCGTCGAACAAAGAGAAATACATATATCCCACCGACGTAGTGTAATACAAAGGTCCTATACTTCCTGCTCCAAACAAGTTGTAATTAGCATTCGGCCTGATGGGTTTCTAGATAGAACCACCGAGTGAGGGGGACAGAGGAGGTATATGACCTTCACTATAAGGGATAGCATTAAAGGGGACTGAAGTGCCCCCGGTAGACCCTTGCACGTGAGCATTTGAGTTCCTTTCCCCCAGACCCATGGTCTGTAAGGTGGAATAGGTAAGGACAAAGTTTGAATCAAATATGGGTATCCCATATGATAATGGAGGGCCCATCACACTCCGCGTAATTGGAGCAGTGGTCACTATTGATGACTGTATTAGACCACTTCCCAAGGGTTAGGGATTCGATACCGCTGTGGTGAATAGTGGTGAAGGTGGGTTAGGAGGCAAAACACCCCCATGTGGTAGTAGCCAAAATGGGAGTATGAGGACTCCCAGACAAAGTAGCATCATTTTCTTCCATGGTTTCTTGTAAGACTAATTAGTGCTCGGAAGGTGTCACCTCATGAGGGAAAACTTGTATTAATATTGGCACCGACAAGTCAGTAATCAGAGGGTTGGCTAGCCCAAGAGCTTCCGCCCCAAGGTTAGAAACAACAGGTTCCTCCGAAGTTGAATAATCTCCTAGCAGATCAGGCTTGGGCATAGTTTCCTGTGGCCTGGTCGCTTCGAATGACCCTTGTTTGTCAAGTCTTTACTGTAACGGTGGTGGCAGTGGCTCTAATGTAACCGATGACCAGCCTTGAAGCCTTCATGACTGACAGAGCTCTTGATCTTCCACTTTGTGAAAATATCAATCGACACAGTAAGGATTAACTAGCATTTAAAAACCAAGCACACACTAGAAAAATTCCTATAAGACAAATCAAGGAAACAACTATCTAGTAGGAAGAGAAATTACGCTAGCCAACACTACAGAAGCTAACCGATACAAGTGAAACTCGAACACGGAAGCACCCTCTGGGTATACTCTACGAAGTGTGACCCGACGTCTACCCTAGGTACTGCGGTATACCCCTACAGTCACCTGTGTAAGTCCCTAGAATATGGGAAACTAAGTTTCCAGCTTGCAATCAGTCACCAGGTGGGTATAGTCGACAGTCGGGCGGATTGCAATGAGCAGGATAACAATTTCGAAAACTATCGAGGGTATTGAAAGCAAGTGGTTAGGAAGAAAACATAGGATCTTGAATGGATTCAAGGTACATGAATATTTGTATGCAAATGCAGTCAGTAGTACTCCCATGAAACATCCTCAATAAGCATTTCCCACTACGTTTAGTCCATCTTTGGAGGGGTTATCTCCACTGAATTTCCTCACGCGGCCTCATGTTTAGCCCCTGTGTTAGAGGGGATTCCCAGTTAACTTTTACGACACTGGGCTTTAACACTCCCTAACTCAGAATCCAATGTTTGTTTAATGGCCTTGAAGAGTTTCCTCTCCAACCTAATTCAAGGCCCTAACCCTAAACTAGTTGGTTGACCCTACAAACATAAAAAGTCTAGTTAATTTTATATTTAGCGTTCTTTTTAATGGCTTGATTTCAATGATGATTTTAGGGGCTAAATTTATCTCATGGGCTAATTTTCCATGGTTTTTCAAAAAACGAGATTCACTATTTTAAAAATGATTCGCCCAAATTCTATAGGATAAAATTATTTTACCTTTAAAATTGCCAAAATTTTATAGAAACTATATAAAATACTTAGAAATTTGAATATTTTTACAAAAATATCACCAAACATTTATAGTTGACATATGAAGGATTGGTAATATTTGCCAAGGTTTCTACATTTTAAAATAAATTTCCATCCTTAAAATCATCCTTGCTTGATTTACTCAAGGGATATGGCGGTGAAACTAGTGATGTTATAAGAGACGAAAAAGAGGAGAACAATACAAAACTTGAAACAAAAATTACTTCTAATCAAAAGAAAAGATTTACAACTAACTCTTTGTAACCAACTTTTCTTTAACTAACTTTTTCAAGATCTTGGAAAGAAAACCTGAACCGTATTTTCGCTTGACTAAAAGCTACTTATGTTTCAAGAAATCGATAAAGAACTTAAAAAACAAACTCTTTTTCCTTTTTAGCAAATAACCAATGCTAACTACTTTACCAAACTGAAAAGAAAATCTCTTTTTATTTTTATTTTTTTTGAAATTGCTTTAAACAGAAAAAATGCAATAAATCTTTTTTTCTTTTTTTTTAAAGAAAGTGAAAGGGTGTTATAACCCTAAAATGCACCATACAGGTTTACCTGGCATCAGGCCAACTCATGCCTCTTCCTAGCCAAAGCCATGCTGAGTAATTCCTCAAAAACCACTTAAAAACAAGGAACCCGCGCCCTAACTTCTCACTGGGCG
>ML790668.1:44542-101901 GCA_009831015.1 Picea engelmannii | reverse complement strand
AGGATCGTGGAACGGTGACCGGCCTCAGAAATCATTGTAAGTTGATTTGTATTGAAGCTAATGAAAAAGATACTTTTCCCGTCCCGCATACATGAATCTCATATGTGATATTTGATTTTATGTTTTTATCTCTAACCCTATAAAAGATCAGTAGCATGCATGCATAGTATTGTTTGATTGTAGGAATCTTTGTGGAAGGAGCAGCAGCGGCAAAAGGACAAGAAATTCAACGGAGGATCTACTTCAGCCGTCCGGAAAAAGGTTGGTTTATTCTTCTCTTGTATGCATGTGAAGAAAGAGGTTTCAGATTCGGGTAGAAGGTCAAAAGATAAGTCTTAAGGGTCATTTTCTGCGTATAAGTTTAGAGCCCTAGCTTATTAGTCCGTAGGGTATAAATACCCAACAACAAAGGGGTAAAAAGAACACTAAAACAAGACTGAAACAAATCTTTAGCCCACTGCAGATCATATGGAATCACTAAAGAATCCAATAAGGCAGATCTACAATTCAAAAACTTGCTTAAAACCCTATCAAAAGTAAACACAAGAAAATCAAGAAGACAAGTAAAATAAACTCAAAACCCAAGCTATGGTTGTAAGACAGAGAATCTGGATTGATCCTAGAAACCCTGAGAATTGTGAACTTCAATCAAGAAAGAGGCCAACTTCCTCTTTTTCAAATTTTTTCTTGGAACATAGATGCGGGCCGTTGCATGAGTAGCCTGCGTATGTATGTGGGTTGTTTACTGAGCAGAGCGTGTATGTACATGGGTTGACTCAAGATAGGGCACATACACTTCTATATATTTCCAAAAAAGAAAAGATCAAACAAACTTACAAGGAAGGGACAACTGGTATAGCACCCGAAGGTGACCAGAATCCCTTAACAAACTCACAAAACTCGACAGAAACTTGAAGGGAAAAAAAACCAATCAAACAACCCAAAATCCACTAAAAACCCTAGAGGCTTCCCCAGTATGGTCGCCAATTCTGCTAGTGGCAAAAAATCCCCCTTTAACTACACCAGGGTTCATAATGTAGGCAGATCGATTAACCGTCTAAAATTCAATTAATTCTCTATACTACCCCAAACATACCAAAACTCATATGAAGAAAGAAAAGAAAAGGAGATCAGGTAACTATACCTCTAATCCCACGTTTGGTGATGACCTCCTCATGCTTGGAAGTTCCACTGACTGCACACCTCCTCCCAACAGGGATGATTTTAGGGGCTAAATTTCGCTCATGGGCTAATTTTCCATGGTTTTTCCCAAAAAAAGATTCGTTATTCTAAAAATGATTCGCCCAAATTATATAGGATAAAGTTATTTTACCTTAAAAATCACCAAAAATTTATACAAACTATATAAAATCCTTAGAAATTTGAATATTTTTACAAAACAGTCGCCAAACATTTATAGTTGGCATATGAAGGATTACTAACATTCGCCAAGGTTTCTACATTTTAAAATAAATTTCCATCCTTAAAATCATCCATGCCTCCCAAGGATGACCTGCATCCAAATATTGACAAACAAAAAACAACAAGCATGTTATTCCATATATAAGTTAGGGTTAGATGTTAGAATGTCAAGCATAAATCAATAAAAGTATTCAAGACACCATAAATCAATAAAAGTATTTAAGACACCATCATTTGGGATAGGAAAATGTAATTATTTTATTAATAACACGAAGATTATACCTTTAAAATCTAAGTTAGCCATCGTTCCGCGAACCTGGTCTGGGCTCCTCTTCACCAATCTCCAAGTGCACCTTGTATGAACTTCTCTCAACCTTTTGATATCTTCTTGGGAACCGAATGGGTTAAATGGAGGAAGAAGGGGCTAATGAGGGAATGCTAAGGCAATTTCTCACAAAAGTTAGCAATATCTTGGGCAAGGAGGGGAAGTGAAATCGGGTAGAGTTTCACTATTCTTATGCTTAGATTGGAAATGAGACCCGAACACCTCATTTTATATGACAAAAGTATAGTTATTCAGTTGGGTGACAGGCTATAGCAAGTGTATTAGTTGGGAAACTACCAATAGCCCGTGATCTCAACGATTTCCTTGCAACTTTTTATTTTTTGAAACTTTTGCAAGTATACACAGGTTGTAGTGGTGCAACATGCGTATGCAAGCAATTTGTAGTGGTGAAACAAGCATATGTATGTGGGAAATAATGGTACAGGGTGCGTACATCTTCTAAAAATTGGTTTTTTAAGAAGAGCAACTCAATAGTTCTTTGGCAAAAAATGCAGGTAAGAGAGCCAAGTCCATGTATGCATGTGTAGAGAAATTTAGGGTTATAACACTATGCCCTTTTAAAAAATACATAATGGTAACCAAAGAGCCACATGGAAAGCATAAGTTGGTCCACGTGGTGATACTCCTCCTAAGTGTGCCTATAAGTTACTTATGAAGTGTCTGACTTTTATAGAGCAAGTGAGAATCACTTTTACAATGAAGTTAGTTTATAAATGAGAGTTGCATGCAAAAAATAACTTAAAAGAAAATATTTAAAGTTATTTAATAGTGATTCACTTTTATAACTTAAGTGAAATGCACTTTACAATAAATGCATGAACTTTAAAAAAACAAAGTAACAAAAGAGAGACTTGAACTCAATACCTCTTACTAAGTAAAGTAACTTTTAACCAATTGAGTTAGTGAAAAACATATTAGATTGTTTTGAATGAGGATTGTTGTTTTTGTTGTTGTTGTTGTTGTTGAACATGAGTTTGGAAAGCATGCCCATAAAAAAAAAAATTTACACGAGAAAAAAAATTCGCTCTGAATCTAGCTGAAATGGTCGTATCTTGGGAAAAAATAAACCTTTTTGAGCGAAACAAAAAGATTTCTTGACTGAAAAAGTGCTATGGAAGAAATAGAACAGTCCTCTCAACCCAAAAATGTATAAAAATGGCAGAATTCAGAGATGAGAAAACACGGTTTCACGATCTCGATCTACAATGGGAGTGGGTCTTCAAATGCGCTCTGATTCCATGTTCGACAACACAAGTATTCCAATAGATGGAAAACACCTTCAATAACCACTCACACAATTAGATAAAATATCAACACACTGATGTTGTCACATGGTAAAACCCCTATGGGAAACATCTACGGCCCCAACCAATGTGGCCACTCTGAGTAATTTATTAATGCAAAAGAAACATTTATAGAGAGATTTTACAAGAGAGTTTCTCACAATCGATCATTGGAAAATGACCCTCCATGCTCTTTAAATACAGAACATGGACCAACTAAGTGTTAATCCATGGATCAATGTAGTTGTTAATATCAAGGAGAATATGAATTGTCAGATCACTCTATGTGGAGAACATATCATGAATGTCATATTTCCTAACTATAAATGCATACTAATGCATACTAAATAAAATCACTAAGAAACACACTTTTATCTAATGACACATTTGACCAAGTTGATATTAACTAACTCCTAAGTGCCTAAATGTCCTAAAACCCCCCCTTCATAACAATTTGTGATACGATTGAAGGATTTACAAATATGAAAAAATAGGAGAAGGAAGGAGGAATTAGAGCCTATCCCCCCTTAATGGCAACTTCTTGAAATCCTAACATAGATCACAGTTTGGAGAACTTCGCTTCTGTAAGAAAGATTGTGAAAATGTTTGTAACTTGATCTTCTGTAGGGAAAAATAACACTTCAATAAATCGATCATGAATGACATTTCTGATGAAGTGCATGTGTAGCTCAATGTGTTTGTTTCAAGGATGTTGAAATAGGCCTTTGGTAATATTGATGGCACTATGATTGTCCCACCAGAGGGTTGAAGGATTTTGTTGCTAGAATCCAAACTCTGAAAGGATATTTCGAAGCCACAAGGCTTCTTAAATTACATTAACTACTGCTCAGTACTTTGCTTCTGCAGAAGAAAGAAAAATTTTCTATTGTCATGAACCAAGTGACAAGTCCTGAACCAATACTGAAAGCATAACCTACAGTAGAATTTTGATCATCAGGGTCACTTTCCCAATTTGAATAAGTGAAACTAACCAATAAAGGAGTCCCCCCTGAGCTGTAATGTATCTCAAACTGAACTTTACCCCAGACGTACTGAAGTATTCTTTTAACTTCTTTCCAATGAATTTCAATGAATTTCATGGGGTGTTTACATATACTAGGAAACGAGACCAACAAAAAAGGAAATATCAGGATGAGTATGAGTCAAGTACAATAGGCTACCAACTAACTGACAGTACAAAGTGGCATCAATTTCTAGAGAAGTACAGGTGGCAACAAGTTTGACTCCAGAAAGGAAGAGAAAAGGGGATGGTTTACAATCTTCCATGTGAAAGCGATAAACAAGGTCACAAGCATACTTATATTGGGAAAGAAAAATTCCTTCCTAGGTTTGCAAAACTTGGAGGCCAAGGAAATAATGTAAAAATCCTAAGTATGTCATTTAAAATTTCTTCTCAAGGCTAGTTTTCACATGGTTTAAAATTTTTGCGTCACTGCAAGTGAGGATAAGGTCATCAACATAAAGAGAAAGGATTATCATATGGATATCTAATTTCTTGGTGTAGACATTAGGGTCAGAATGGAATCTAGAAAATATGGTGTCAAGAAGAAATTTTTCCATTTTTTCATACCAAGCTTGGGGAGCTTTCTTAATACCATAAAGAGATTTCTTAAGGTGATAAACAAGGCTAGATTCATTCTAGACATAGCTAGGAGGTTTTTCCATGTAGATTTCTTCTTGCAAATCCCCATGCAAGAAGGTGAATTTGACATCCATCTAATCGGCCTCCCATTTATGTGAGGATGCAAGGGCTAGAAAGAGGTATATGCAATTCATTTTGGCTACAGGGGAAAAGGTTTCATTATAGTCAATTCCTTCAACTCAGGAAAATCCTTTGGAAACTTACCGAGCCTTATGTATTTCAACACTTCCATAAGAGGAATACTTAGTTATGTAGACCCATTTACATCTAAAAAGTTTTGTTCCTTTTGGAAGAGGTACACGATCCCAAGTATCATTCACTATTAAGGAAAGATATTCTTCATTCATTGTTGTATCCCAACTTGGATTACTTGAAGCTTATGCAAATGTCTCTGGATCATGAGTGTTTGAAACTTCATCCAAAATAGAAGAGGCTTACTAGAACTATGAAGGTGTTTGACGCTGATCTGAAGGATCAATGACAAGATCACCAACTACTTCTCGTGTTCAACGAACCCATATAGGAAGTGGTGGTTTTGGTTCAGGTTCATGTTCAATGGACTCATCTGGAGGAAGGTGAGCAAGCGGGGGTGGATTTTCATCCTCACTGTCATCATTTGAAGAAGAATAAACCAGAATAGGAACAATAGATGGAACAAACTCCGAAGATGGCTCACATGATGAAGAGGGCACAAAAATTGAATTATGAGTGAAGGCCAAGATATTTTCATAAAATTTAACATCTCTTAATAATAATTTCATTACAATGTGGTTGAAGAAGTCTGTAACCTTTGACAAGTTTAGAATAACCAACAAATATAAACTTATCATTTTTAGGCTACAATGGTTTCCTTTTCTCATCGGGAATGTGAGCCCATGATACACTTCCAAATACACAAAAGTGACTTACATATGGCTTAAGTTTATTCCATGATTCTTTTAGTGTTATATTTTTAAGAGCCTTTGTGGGAGTGTGATTTACTATGTAATTTTCATAGTTAATGGCTTTCACCCAATACTTTAGACTTAATTCCTTAGATTGGATCACACAATTATCCATTTATTTTAATGTGAAGTTCTTTCTATCAACAACACCATTTTTCTATGGTGTATATGCAACAATGTTTTACATTTGGATTCCCTGTATAATGTAGTAACTTGTAAAATTATTATTCACATATTTTCCTCCATTATCCGTTCTTAACATTTGAATTTGATGTCCAAATTGCGTTTCTACAAGGTTCTTATAGGCCAAGAACTTGTCAAAAACATTGCTCTTAAGTTTTAATAAGTAAATCAAAGTGTGTCTGGAAAAGTCATCAATGAAAGTTAAGAAAAGCTTGCACCTAGAAAAAGAAGGAGAAGAAAGTGGACCGTACAAGTCACTATGAACAAGATGAAAAGGGAACGAGGTGTGTCAAGGGGAACATTCATCAAAATTGTCCTGATAAGTTTTTCCGAGACCGACACAAACACCATATCTACAAGAAACAAGAGGAAGAAGAATCACCATCTGTTAATTACATAGTTGATGCAATGAGCGATAGTTTAGATGACCAAAATTCTCATTCCAAAGTTTACCCAAGTCATCACTATGAGAAACAAAAACTGATGGAAACGATGATGAACCAAAGTTTTCAAACTTGTACAACCTGGTAATATCATCAACAATTTCAGTTGCAAGAACATGCTGAGGATATTTTAGATTCTTGATTACAACTTGGTGAGGTGAAAACTCTAAGTTTTTACCTTCACCTAAATGAGTGATTTGATTTATTGATAGAAGGTTGCAGGAAATATTTGGAGCACATTATACATCATTGAAATGACCATTATCTACCTGACATGTTCTAGACCCTACAACACTAAGTGATTTGTCATCACCAAAAAATATTTTCTTGGTGTTACATTCATTTAGAGCAGAAAATATGGCTTTATCCTTAGCCATATGATAAGATGATTTAGAATAAATAAGCCACTCATCAGAAGAACAACTAAAATTTGCATTGAAGGAGAAACCAAAAGAAGAAAGTGCATGTCCATGAGAAGAAGAAGAAAAACAATTAATATTGGTGTTGTGCTTCTTCATCGTTGCTTCTAAATCTATCACATTCTTAAAAGTTTTCAACTCATCATTACCATATTTCCCACAAAAATTGCAATGTTTGCCAGTCTTCTTACTTTTAGATTTTGCTCATTTATCACCATTAGGAGCTAAAGTTGGATGAAAGTTTGGGACCCTTGTTTTTTTTGTTGTTGTGGTGAGTATGTTGTGTCTTAAGATTCTTGTATTTATCTTTCTGTTGGACCACTAAGGCTTTGTTGGATGTACCTATAGTGTTGATCAATCCAAGTTGCACAAGATTATCTTTCTCTCTAATTGGAGCATCACAAAAGGAATCAAGAGAGGGTTCTTTATAATAACTCCCTAGAGATTCTCTAGTGGCATAAAATGTAGATACAAAAAATAATATGCACTACCTATCTTAGCAAGAATAACATATATACATCGATCTTCCTTCAGATCTAGTTCACATTATATACACAAAATTATAATAATTTTAAACTTAGATAAGTAGTCTTCAATGCCAGAAACATCATTTGGAATTAAATTCATTAACCAATTTCCCAACTAGTGGGCTCGAAAAATATTGTGTTTACCAAATACAACTATAAGTGTTTCCCAAGATTTATTGTGGGCATCAAGTCCTTGAAGTTGAAACCTTAAATAAATAGAGATGGACATTATGATTAGTCCACATACTTCATCATTCCTATTAATCCATTTGGAATACTTGTCATCATGAGTGGGTTATTTGTGTTTTCCCAAGCTAATCCAATATAGTCATTTACTTCTTAATAAATCCTCCATATGGGATTTCTATTAGAAGTAGTTGGTGATAGTAAGAAAAATATCACTGGAAGAATCTATATTAAATATGTTTATAATATGTATTTAAAAACTAAAATTGATGGTTTGGATGGAAAGATCTCAAAAACTTAGGCTGTTTAAAAAAACACGATACTGAAAACAGACTTTGGATGTGAAAGTTAATCCCTTTTGAAAAAATGAATAAACAATAACCAAAGATCCACATGACAAGCAGAATTTGGTCCATGTGGTGATACTCCTCCTAACCGTTCCTACAAGTTACTTATGAAGTGTCTCACTTTTATAGAACAAGTGAGAATCACTTTTACATTGAATTTACTTTATAAATGAGAGTTGCATGCAAAAAATAACATAAAATAAAATATTTAAAGTTATTTAATAGTGATTCAGTTTTATAATTTAAGTGAAATGCACTTTACAATGAATGCATGAACCTTTAAAAAAAAAAGTAATAAAAGAGAGAATTGAACTCAAGACCTCTTACTAAGTAAAGTAACTTTTAACCAAGTGCAATAGTGCAAAACATATTATATTTTTTAGGAGGAGGATTTTTGTTGTTGTTGTTGAAGGTGTCCCTAGAGAGAATGCTCATAAAAAACTCCTTTCACACAAGATAACAATTTCACTCTAGATCTGAATAAAATGGCTGTATCTTGGAAAAACGACAACCTTTTTGAATGAAACGAAAAACTTTTTGACTGAAACGAGTGCTCCAGATGCAATAGAACAATCCTCTCAACCCAAAAATTTATGGAAATGGATGAAAACTAGAGATGAGGAAACACATCTTCGTGATATTGGTCTACAATGAGAGTGGGTCTTCAAATGTGTTGTGATACAATGTTCAACAACATAGGTATTCCAATATAGGACGAACACCTTCACTAGCCACTTGCACAACCATATCAAAGATAAACACACTAATATTTTTAGGTGGTAAAACCCCTACGGGAAAACATCCATAGACTGAGCCAACGTGACCACTTGGAGAATTTTAATAATGCAAAAGAAAAATTCACAAAGAGATTTTACAAGCAAGTTTATCACAATCGATCATTGACAAATGACCCTCTATGCTCTTTAAATATAGATCATGGACCAATCGGGTGTTAAGCCATGGATAAATGTAGATGTTAATATCAAGGAGAATATGAACCATCAGATCACTCTATGTTGGTAACATATCATGACCATCAAATTTCCTAACTACAAATGCATACTAATGCATACTAAAGAAACACACTTTTACCTTATGACACATTATACCAAGTTGATCTTAACTAACTCTTAAGTGTCTAAATATCCTAACATAAAATACTTACAAAATGATACTTTGTAATTCAACCTAAGACAACTCACTGCAAATGATACTGACAATCACAATGGTGTTACCCTCTTCCATGACCATAATCTCTCAGTGATGCCACCCAATGTCAGTTCCAAGGATCAAATCATGAAATTTAAACAAATATGCATAAAATCAATTCCATTCATGATAGATAAAAATTGATCATCAACAAATTTTATCACTATGAATAGCTTGGGAAAGAATGGAGAGTCGCTACTAGGTGGAGTGCGTGGTTGTACAACCTTCTCTAAGGAAACATCTGTAATGAACCAAATGTTTAAAATATCATAACAAAACAAAAATACACAGCATGTACATAATGTGAGAATGAAGCACAAATCCAAGATAAATAAGTTATACAATAGATCCTTAAAGAATAGGGGAACCTCCTCCAAATATCCAAATACATTGATACATAACAATTCACATGTCTATAATAATGAATACATGATCTCTATATATACTTATTCACACCTACACATGAGGCCCCTTTACTACTAGGCCGCAACTATTACATATATATTTACATATTACATGTGCATTTACCCCACATATACCCCCTTATGGGGTCATATCATATATATTTAACCATGTATATTCCCCCTTTGGATCGTAGCATAGTACCATCCTTCAAAACACTTTTTTCTCAAAGCTTTGCAATTAAAGGCTTCAAATGTGATGAAACCATGTAATATGATTTTCTTATGTTCCTACTTTCTTCTTTCCATTGATGATTATCCATCCATCCAAAATCAATTATTTTCAATTGTAATCATTGGTGGCTAGTTGTTGCATAATTTTCTTTCCCTTGATTCCATGTATTGTTGTTGAAGCTTCTCCAATTTCTAGTTTTTGTGATTCCATATTCCATGAATATTGATGAGTATTATATCTTCTTCCTTGATAATGTTTATATTTATCTTCTTGTCTTTCTTGAAATATTTCATGATAATGAGGGTATCGATATAGTTTCACATTTGATGGTTTTTCTTCATTATGCACACCCATTTCATCTATCTTATTTTCATATATAATGTAATCATTTTTTCTCTTGTCTTGGTATTTGATTCCTCTATCCTTGGAGATAATACCATCATATTTGGCATGTACATCCTCTAGATGAAGTTAAACATCTTCAATTATCTTTTGGTGACCTTCTTGAATCTTGTATTCTTTCTCTTTTTGGAGCTGCAATGTCACACTATTTCTCAAATTCTGATGTCCTTCAATTTTGGATTGCATTTTTGTTTATACCTTATTGGTATCTAGGGATTCCTCAACCTTCTTAAAAAAATTATCTTCAATTATTTTGGTATATTATTCATACAAGATCATCATTCATTCTTGATTTTGATATTTCTTATATTCTTCTTTCAGTCTCTTAACCTAATTCAGTAATTTTTTTATTATCATTTCGTAATATACATATTTCTTCATATTTGTTTTTCAATTCTTCCCTTGACTCATCCTTTTCCCACTTTCCTTTTCTAGGCTTTTCTTGTTTTAATTTTTGAACTTCTTTAACAACTACTTCATTAAGGTCTTATATCTTAGATATCTCATCACCCTTCTTCTTAATCTGTTCTTTTTCTTCTTTTAGCTCCTCTTAAATTTTGTACATCTCCTCCCTGTTTGTATCCTCTATCCATTTATTTTAGAAGAGTTTTCAAAATTTTCCCATGTGGGGGAGAGTTTAGTACTTTAATCAAGGTTATCCCACCACTTAAAAGCTTCACACTTGAAGTAAAATCTTGTCATGAAAGGTCTCAAATAATTTTGATTTATCATCCTCAACCATTCCCCGAGATTGATTTCATCTCTATCTTCATCTCATGTAAATTTAGTTATTTCCATTGATTCTTACATTAAGTCTAACCCCAAACATCAACTTACAACCTCAGTATATTAAGTATATGTTGAGGGGGATGGATTACCTTTAGATCAACAATAGGAATCACAACCGAAGATGAGGCCCAATTAAACTCTTCTTCATTTGGAGTAGTGTGATTCTCCAAATTTGTTATTCGACAAGTTTTTGATGGGATTTAATGATCAGATATTCATCTCCGAACATTCCTTTCAAACTTCTTTTTTTTTAATTATTATTATTTTTATTTATTTTTATGTAAGAGAATATGATTATTCTAAAGAAGATTGATTTTTTTTAAGAAATATGGGCCAAGGATAACCTTCAACCAACAATATGTAAAGAATACCTATAGTTGAATAATTCAAGAAATAATACTATCATTCATCAACCATGGAATATTCTTTAAGAAACAAAAACAAATGACATGCATGCAAAGATATATAAGAAGAATGTTAGCAAGAAATAATGCTAAGTTGTACTTATAAATGACAAATTAAAACACATTGATTTTCACCAACTTTCATTCAAAGATCAATAAAATACTCAAAATAACTCAAAATAATAACGATCTTACTGAATTCTTGTAGTAGCTGAATGAATGCATAAACAATCCACATATCTGGTCGCATCGACAAGTTTGGAAAAAAAATTATCTGGCTCTCATGGAGCTTCTCAATTAACTATAGTGAGAAACAGATCTTCATCCAATTACAAAATTTCATTCAAAAACCATCGGCCCTTCTTACTTGGTCGATTCCATTATTTTTGAAAGTGGAAATGTCTAAAAATAACTTTAAAGTCTAGTCTAAGTGAAGAAAAAATGATAGCGATGTGGATTGCTCCATGTGTACTCTTCCAGTGATCTTTTAGTTGCTCAGGTGATTACCCAAGTGCATTTTCCTTATCATATTTGGACCATCGGCTGAAGAGATATCCACATGTGTGCATATAGGGGGATTGATGTTGATCCATTAAGGTGCTTAGCACCTCTTTCGTTTTCATTGTGTTTTGTTTGAACTTGTCCAAGATGGAAACCATGTGTTGCAAAACCACTGATGATTTCATGAGGCCTTCCACAAATTTCCTAATATTCCACTTTTCCAAGGTGGTTATTTGGAGAACATTTGACTCATATTTTTTTATCTTGATCCTTGTGCTCTTTTACAATATCATTTAGGTCTCATAAATTCTTCAGTGGGAAGAACTAATGGAATTGAATCTCCCTCATCTTCTCATTTATTTTATCCCAACTTATGAGACATTCTTCCCATCTTTATTACATCTTTTGTTGCGGTTCAACCATAGTCTAGGTCCAGTGTTTGGCTTCTCTTTGTATTCTTTCTATGTTGTCATCCATGAGAATTATGATGCAATTATCCTCTCCTCCTCAACCCTCTTGGATTTCTTTAATGTACTCAATCTAGGCCAAGACATTGTGTGCCCTTTCAGACCACCTCAACATTTATTTTTGTGCTACCATCCCCAATAACATCTCCTCTTGGTAGTTAAAATTCTTGGCCATGGAAATATATCTTTCTAATTTGTACCATCTATACTCTTCTAGGAATTCGACACTCATAATTATGATTGATTGAGTCATGTTCTGGTAATACTCATCCTAATGTCCAATGTGTTGGAAAATTGATTTTCGTTGATGTGAACGATAGAGGAAGTATAGAAGCCTATAGAAGAATTGGGTATAATTTAAGAAGTCTCCAAAGTGGTCCCATTATGGAATAGATTTAAGCATGGCCCTCATGGGAAGACACTTTGAAGAAGTCTACAAGAAACCCATAGGTGTGGTCATGAGGATTGAAGTTGATCAAGAACAATGAGGTTGGAGAATACTTCAAGTGTATACAAAACCCTCATAGATGAATAGTCTTTACATTTCCAACGGTAGGTGGTACATCACGTAATTCATCACGGTTGATAAGTTATGAGGTCATGAAGTTGGAAGCCCAAAATATGGGTTAAGAAGCCCGTAATTGGTTGCAAGTCATTAATGAAGGGTAAAGTGGTTGTAACAAGAAAGTTCAAGAAGCCCTAAACTTAAGGAAAGAGGTTACTTAGAAAATATATATATACACCTCAATAAGTCACTCATAGGAATATTCACACACAAGTTCATTTGAATATCTTCTATGTGAGCAAGTGAACTTTTGACGAGTTTGCGATGGTGAAATATGAGGCAACAAAAGAGTGAGAAGTGCAAGAATTTTGGGATTGTAGAGGAGAGCAGGTTTTGCTGAGAAAACCCTAGTTTGGTTGACCCCTGTGGGTCAGACAACTAGTATCCCATGAGGTAGCCCCACGATTTGTCTAGGGCTCGTCATGCGAGTCCCCTCTAGACAACAGGTCTTATTCTTGTGAGGATAAGATAAATCTGGGAAGACGTGCTTGTATCAGGTTGCAACAAGCTTTGATGGTACAACAAAGTTACTAAAGTACAAGTTGGTATGTATCAATTACTTCTTCATGAGTAAAGGTATGTCATTTATGTTCTTCTTCATGAGTAAAGGTATGTCATTTATGTCATTTATGGTTTCATATGGTAGAGGTCCATGTTTTGGTGTTATTGATACATGCTTGAGACATATCCTTGGTACTTATTTCATGGATGTTATGGTTATTTGTTAGAGGCACATCTTTGTGATATTGGCATATACACTTGGTATATCATCTTGATGGTTATGGTGCATACTTGAGGCACATTGTTCAAACATTGGCACATCTTGGATACTTGTAATATGGTATGGTAAAGGTTCTAGAACATGGTTGATGTATGGTATGGTATAGTTTGATGTACATGGTTGATACATGGTTGATGCATGGTATGGTACATGTTTATGTACATGGTATGGTGATGGTTTTTGTATCCATGTGAGTGGATTAGGTTATGGTTGATCAATGAAAAAGACAGTGATAGGGAGAGCGATAGGTTGGATGATTGGTTGATAATCAGTTACAGGTTTATGTGGTAGTGACAGTGACAATAGAAATGACAGTGAAAGTGGAAGTGATAGTGATAGTGGCAGTGACAGTGACAATGGTAGTGATAGTGACAGGTTGATGTCCTAGTTACAGTGGAAGTTACATGTTGATCAGTGATAGTGACAGGTTGATTTCCTAGTTACAGTGGAAGTTACATGTTGATCAGTGATAGTGACAATGAGTCTACACTTATATTTCAAGGCGATAGGATGGGGTAAGGAAAGGGGGTTGTATCCTCCTTCCGGTTGGTTTTGGAGAACTCAAGGCGTTGGTGCTTCCTTCAAGTTAGTTCCTGTAAATTAGGGAGTCATAGCCTATTTTCAGTTGGTGCTAGAGAATTCAGGGAGTTGGTGCTTCCTTCAGGTTGGTGCCTGTAAATTAGGAGGTTTGTGACTCCTTCTAGTTGGTGCTGGAGAATTTGGAAGTTGGTACTTTCTACAAATATAATCTTTGACATATAAGAAAGCATTATGTGGCTTTCTCCCATTTGGTTTTCCATGTAAATTATGGTGTACTGTATATATGTAGTTATTTGTTATTCTTTGTTGATCGATATTGCTCATTATATATTGATGATATACTTTTGATAAAGTTAATGATTACATGTTATGATTAAAAGTGGTAAAACATTGCAAAATATTGATTCACCCCCTCTCTCAATATACCAAAAATTGGTATTAGAGCAGGTCCTTCAAGAAAATTGTGTAACAAATAGGAGGAGGATCATGGAGTATGCTAAGATTGGAGTACCATAACTTGATGGAAAAAAATATGCCTTCTTGTAATACCCCTAGGATGAACCCCAACTGTAAATGTAAATAGAAATGTACTTAGGCTGGTGAGTCAGGATGCAGAAAGGACAATATATCTATGATGTAAATGTAAATGTATTCACATGAAAATATTAATGAAAAACACATCACTGCGGAAAATAAACCATGTAAAAGAGTATGGGGGACTAAACTCCACTAGTTAGGGAAAGGGGGATAAAATTTACGGATAAGGGATTAAGCTAAGGAGCTTAAGCCAAAAAAGGAATATTATATTAATATTCCTTGAAGTATAAAGTATGGATAATTATTTTATCCTAAGTTCTAAGGATGGGGACAAGTAGGCCAAAGTAATTCTCAACATGACAAGTGTCAATTTGGGAACATGCATACATATAGTTTGGACTTAGTTCATTTTCCCATCATTCTACCATTTTTTCACTCACTGATTTTAGTTGTCCTTCGTAACTTTCTGTTACTATCATTGTACATGTACCGTACCTGAACCAATACCATACCTATACCTGTACGTATACTTGTACCTATTTAGCTTAGGAGTTGGACTGAAGAAGTGGGTTGTCAGGCCCATAGGATATTGAAGACGCGGGTTGTCAAGCCCATGAGCAATTCTCTCTAGGTGAGAGAATTGTTGGGAATTGATTTCCTGAAGGTGCCAAATTGAAACTAAAGGGATTTGAGACTTCCTATCCGGCCTATTGTTGAAGCCCCCAAAAGGAAGTGGGGCAGTCGAGGGACTATTGAGAAGAGAAGGGGCACATTCCTGGGGTGGGATAGGAATGTGGGGAATGAGGGATTGTAGGCTGTTAGTTCAAGTTGGCACCTTTGACAGATTTTTTCTTGTTGTCTGAGGTACATCATCCTGGTTAGGAATTCCTTTACCTGGGTGGATTTTAGTCCCAGCACAGTGGTGACCCACTACTGAGAGTTTTGAGTAATGTGGTATAAGGATGGGAGGAATGTGGAAGGTCTGCACGCAGTTGGTGATATTTTTACCAAGATAAGTGTCAATTGTGTGTTAAATTACATGTTGCATTATTATTTATGTGTTTATTTTTATGGGTTTTTCCGATGTGTGTTGCATGTGTATTTTTATTATTATTCTGTATGAATTTGTGAATTTTCAAAGTTTATATATGCTTTAATTTTGTATACTTTTCAAAAAATTTATGTGGCATGTCCTATTTGGATGATGGGGATGCTATAATATTGTATCAAAGATCCAATTTTCAACAATCAGCCTTGATGGGCCGAGCAAGTTGAATTGAAGCGAAATTTCATAGAGAATTGATTTCTGGCCAAATTTCAAGTTACAGTGTGTCCATGGAAAAAATCAGAAGCAACTGAGTGGAATTGGGCAAAGCCCCAATTTTTGTTGTTAAATTCATGGGAAATTTGACAAATTTGGCTAAGTGGTGAGATATTCTTAATTTAGTATATGTTCTAGCAAATTCAGACCTGGAATTGGTTTAATTTACAGTTACAAGGTTCCAGGAGGGCGCTGAGAGAACACTTTGACTATGTTCAAAATATCAGGAGGTGTAGTAGTTCGAGAAATCAAGAAAAGGCCAAGGAGTTGACCTTGTAGTGGACAGATCAAAGGTCGAGGCTTTGAAATATTGAGAAATCCTTCGCTGGAGGGAAGCAGAGCCACAGAGGAGAGAAACCACAACAATTGTTGATTTTGGATGCAAGATTAAATCTGGGTCATTGGATCAAACCTAGACGAGAGGAGAGCACACGACATAGGAGATCAGATCCCAACTATTGGATATGAGTGCAGGAGAACAAGAATCATCAATCGGAGTAATCAGACTATAAGTCTTGGCCAAAGTGGAGCGGATCTCAGCCATAGATCCGATTATGGAACGTGAGCCATAGATCTCACAATTCAGAGATTCGACACATCAGGAAAAATTGACCATTGTATCTCCCGGAGGATAAATCCATGAAGCTACGAAGTCCTGGAGTGAATCTACATCGTAGATCACTCAGAGAGTGCGATATGTTGGATCCCAGAGTGGTTTGGAGAATTGACACTCTGGGAGAAATTGGTTGTGGTATCACGGAGTGGATAATTCCCTAAAGTCCTAAATTCCAGAGTAAATATCGATTGTCATTTGTTGGGTACACATGTTCATAGATTTCCAAGTATTCAAAAATTCGTCTATCCCGATGATTGTGGGTGAAATTTATTTTGGTGTGAAAAGTCTTGAAGATCTAGCGTACCCGAGTTAATCCTATCTATTGATAAAATGAGAGTCTCAGTCGTAGATCTCCACCCTTCTCCAATTCAGTGTTCAATAGTTCGAGAGTGTGGTGGTCGTCTGGAGAAAGAATCCCCAAAGCCTAAAGCCCGAAGTTAATCACAGTCGTTGGTTGTGGGAGGAGTGTGAGTCGTCGATTTCCATTCGACGTTAGGCTATCTGGGAGGTAGCGTGTGTTGGATTATAGAAACTTCCAAAGCCGGGAGTCCTGAGGTGAATCTCCACCATAGATCATGGAGGAGGGAAGAGAATCCCCGCCAGCCGTTAGATCTGACCGTAAGAGTTTGGAGAGAGGAAGGATAGGGAGAAGACCTACATCCTCTGGTAAAAGTTACTTTATGACCAAATTCGCATGGTAACCACTCCAGGATATTGGAGTGTTGAAAAGGTGAATGTTCACAGAGTGTCGAAGTCCTAGAGCTCCAGATATCTCCTTTTAGTTGAGTGCTTGGTTCTAGCTTGTGGTCATGTGTTATTTCTGCCGAAGAAAAGGGGCTAGTGCCTGTGGTTTTTATTCTATGTGAAAGGAGCTTAGATTAAAGAACCTATGGGTTTTGGGACCCGCATAAAGAAACAAAAAGGGTCTATGTACATTAAGAGAGAATCCAACATGGATCTGAGAGCTAATTTGTCTCTAGAATAAGATCCTAAGACTCAGAGGTCACACAAGCCCCCTAGTATGGGTGGGGGGTTTGCATCACAGAACTTTGACTGAGACAATCAAGAAGGATAAGTACATGTATGAGAAAGGAAAGGGTAGATAATCCATGCAGAAATATTGGAAGGATAAGAAAAAGGAGAAATTTGATCAGAGGAGGAAGGGATTCAAACCTCCTTTCAATATAAATAGCCCTAATAAAAATCATCAATACCAATATCTAAGGATGAATCCAAGAGAGAAGATTCCTTGGGAAAAGTGGAATACCACCAATCCAATGTTGGGGATGCAAATAAGATAAAATGTACAAGGATTTACCTCATAGAAAGGACAAAGTGAATAGCATGCGCAACATCCAAGAGGCTACTACAATAGAAGACATGGGAAGAATTAATGGACAACTTTCAAATAACCATAAAGTTCTTCTCAAGACTCAGAATTGAGCATGGAAGAAGGCGTTGGACAGGTATTGGGCAATAGAATATAACTATTTACCTAGAAAATTGATCTAGGTAGTCAATTTTTCAGAAAACCAGAAGAAAGAATTATGATGCTTTATTGAACTAGAAGTGTACATAATTTCATGAATTTGTTAAATTAATTAGCCTAACAAATTTTGTTGGATGCACATTTTGCAAAGTTAACAACAATTAGATCGTAAAAGGATCAACACAGAGTTTATAATCATGGAAGATACACAGGGGGATTACATCCATGAAGACGAGATCAACGAGATGTATGCCAATATGGGTAATGAAGGTACAAACTCAAATGGACATGGAGAAGGAAATGAAGAAAGCATGAACTTGGTAGAGACAATTAAAAGTTTGTAAAAGGAAGTCCAAAGTTATAAACATGATAATGAGAGGCTTATGAAATACAAGGAGAAACATGAGGGCTTCAACATAAAGTTAATGCGGATCTTGGACAAAATAGAAGAGAAGATGGATAAGGAGAATGACCCAATCAAATAAGGAATTCATAGGTCTTGTGATAAGAGGAGAAGAACAAGAAGTGTTGGAAGACATCACCATCACTCCCCAAGGAATTCCACTAGGAGAGAACATAGTATTTCAAGTCCATCCCCTGTCAAGAAACATAAGAGGAGGTATGGGGTGGATGAGATACAAGGAGAAATGAACCAAATAAAGCCTCCTGCATTTTATGGTGAGCACAAGAAGGATGAAGATGAAGAGACATGGTTGCTAGGCACGAGGAAGTATTTTCAATTGCATAATTACTCTTCACATGCATAAGGAATAATTTCCATCTATCATCTCAAGGGAAAGGAATCCATATGGTGGGACCAATTTTTCCATGTGAAACACATTGATGAGAAAAATGTTACTTGGAGGGAATTCAAGAGGCATTTTCAAAATAAATAGTTGACTAAGAGATACTATGACAAGAAAATGAAGGAGTTATTTGAACACAAGCTTGGGAGTATGACCATAGATGAATATGAAAGAAGGTTTTTAGAACTGCTAAAGTATGTTTATTTCATCAAGGAAGATTCAGTTAAGATTCAAAGGGATTTGAGTGGGTTTCCATCATCTATCAGTGACAGGTAGAATATGATGATCCCAAAACATTGGAGGAGACCATAAGGCAAGCTAAATGCTTTTATGATCAACATACAGGAAGGACAACTTTCCAAAACTCTTGGGAAGACAAGAAGAAAAACAAGATGGAACAGAAGAAAAAGGGGACTAAGCCACCATTATTTATAAATATTCCTCAGGGACAACTAGCTTATAGAGAACCCAAAATGACCAAGACAGTGGGGAAAAGACCAAGACATAGACCTATTCAATGTTGGTATTGTGGGGGAGATCATATGTATAGAGATTGTGCTCACAGAGGTGAAAAGTGAAGACTGTTCATAATGAACAACAAGTTGATACAGTGGAGGACATGGGAAGAAATGTCCCTAGGATCTATGAAACCCTGGACAACAAGCAAGATGAGTTTCAGTCACATATGATTGAAGTGGAAGGTAAGATCATCAACCAAACCATTTCTATTTTAATTGATTCATGAGCTAGTCATAGTTATATAGATCCTAAGATGGTGGAAAGATTGCATTTGTCAAGAACCAAGCTTGGAAAATCTTGGTTGGTGCAGTTGGCTACAAGAGCTAAAAGAAAAATTAATGAGATGGTTAAAGCATGTTCATTGGACATGAATGGACTGAGCATTAGGGAAGATTTGAACATCATACCTTTAGGTTCCTATGACTACCTAATCAGTATGTATTGGTTGGAACAACACCACGATATCCTAGAATATTATAATAAGGAATTTACTTTCTTGGATGAGGAAGGGAACCTAAGGATAGTACAGGGAATTCCCAAGGCAGTAGCTGTTAGAGAAATTTCAACATTGCAGTTGAAGAAAAGTTACAGAAAAGGGTGTCAAATATTTGCAACACATATGGAAGAGAAACCTAAAGATAAGGTGAAAATATTCAATATTATGCAGTCCTAAAAGAGTTTAAAGATGTATTTAAATAAATACTAGGATTACCCCCTAAAAGAGACTTTGATTTCTCCATCAATCTGATCCCTGGAGCAACCCCAATATCCAATACCACTTATAGGATGAGTACACCAGAATTGAAGGTATTGCAAATGCAACTTGAAGAGATTTTGAAGAAGGGGTATATATGCCCAAGTGTGTCACCTTGGGGTACCCAATTATTATTTATGAAGAAAAAGGATGGAACATTGAGACTTTGCATTGACTTCAGGCAGTTGAAAAAGGTAACTGTGAAGAATAAGTATCCTTTGCCAAGGATAGATGACCTCTTTGATCACTTAAAAGATGAAAAAATATTCTCCAAGATTGATCTCAGGTCAGGTTATCATCAGGTAAGAATTAACTTTCAGAACAAGGTATGGGCATTATGAGTTCACAGTGGTTCCATTTGGGTTATCAAATGCACCAGTTGTCTTCATGTGTTTAATGAATGGTATTCTCAGAGAATACTTAGATAATTTTTTCATTGTATTTTTAGATGGCATTCTTATATATTCTAAGTCAGAGGAAGAGCATGAACAACACTTGAGGATGGTATTACAGGTATTAAGGGAGCATCAATTGTATGACAAATTGAGCAAGTGTTCATTTTATCAGAAGAAAATTCATTATTTGGGACATATTATTTCAGAGGAAGGGATAACAGTGGATCCTGAAAATATTGAGGCCATTAGAGGATGGTCAAAACCAAAGAATGTGATAGAGTTAAGATCATTCATGGGCCTTGCAGGATACTATAGGATATTTATTGAAGGATTCTCAAATATTGCACACCGGATCACTTCCTTGCAAAGGAAGCGGGTGAAGTTTCAGTGGACATTGTATTGTGAAAAGAGTTTCCAACACTTGAAGCATTTATTAACAAGGGATCCAATACTAAGGATTGTTGATCCAAATGAACACTTCATTGTATGCATTGATGCATGTAAAGAAGGGCTTGGTGGATTCCTCAGTAAAAATGGGTATGTGGTATGCTATGAATCAAGGAAGTTGAAGGATCATGGAAGGAACTATGCTACTCATGATTTGGAGTTGGCAGCCATAGTGCATGCCTTGAAGATGTGGAGGCACTACCTCATGGGAAAAAGTTTCGAGTCGAGAATAGACCATAGTGGTCTGAAATATTTATTTGGACAACCAACTCTAAATGCGAGGAAAAGAAGCTGGTTAGAATTTCTCAATGAATATGACTTTGATATCAAGCATATCAAAGGGAAAGAGAACAAGGTGGATGATGCACTTAGTAGAAGGGTGCATGAGTTGCATGCTACAACCATTAGATTGTACCAATCAGATTTGAAATATAGAATCTTAGAGGCTGTAAAATATAATTTGCAATACATGGAAATAATAACAAAATTACAGCAAGGTATTTTGCAGCAAAAAATTGAAGACTATAAGCTAGAAAATGATGAAATTCTCATGTACAGGGGCAAAATTTATGTACCAAATTCCCATGAATTGAAAAATATGATATTAAAATAAATGCATAATGTACCTTATGTTGAGCACATAGGTTATCCGAAAACTATTGCAGTTGTCAAGAGCCAATATTATTGGCCAAGAATGAAGAAAGAAGTTGTTGATTATATTTCCAAATGTTTGGAGTGTCAAAAGGTAAAGGTTGTGCATAGAGACCCAATTGGTTTGGTACAACCATTACCCATTACTGAGTGGAAATGGGAAGTTGTAACAATGGATTTCATCACCAAACTTCTTAGAACAAACAAGCAACATGATTCTATCAGGGTAGTGGTGGATAAGCTTACTAAGGCTTCCCATTTTATTCCAGTCAAGCTCACTCACAAGGTAGCCAACATTGATGATATTTATATGGGAGAAATTGATTGACTATATGGCATACCCAAGACAATTGTGTCTGACAGAGATCCAAAATTTACATCAAATTTTTGGAAAGGATTATTTAAGGGATTTGGAACAAATTTGAATTTTAGCACAACTTATAATCCAAAATCATATGGACAAAGAGAGAGGGTGAATCAAGTGATTGAGGATATGTTGAGGATGTATGTGATGGATAAACCATCAAAATGGGAAGACTACCTACACTTAGTAGAGTTTTCTTATAACAATGGGTACCAAGCATCTCTAAAGATGAGCCCATTTGAGGAACTTTATGGCAGAAGGTGAAACACACCGATAAGTTGGGACAACCCAATAGATAGAGCAGTGGTTGGGTCAAAATTACTCAAGGAAATGGAAGAGAAAATGTTGAAAATAAAACAGAATTTAAAGGTTGCTCAAGACAGGCAAAAAAACTATGTTGATAAGGGCAGAACTCACAGGGAATTCAAAGTGGGTGACCATGTATTCTTGAAAGTAAAGGCCAACAAAAGTTCCTTGAAGTTGGGAAGTTATTCAAAGTTTCCAGCTCATTATTGTGGGTCGTTTGAAATCCTAGAGAGGTTTGGGCATGTAGCATACATGTTTTCCTTTCCTGTATCAATGTCTATTCATAATGTATTCCATGTATCATTTCTCAAAAAGTATATACCTAAAGCTAATCATGTCATTGATTGGGATGTGATTCAGGTGGAGTAAGAAGGCGACTTTCAAGTGCATATGATGTGAATATTGGACCAGAATAGAAAGAAGCTTCGGAATCGAGCCATAGAGATAGTAAAGGTCCAATGGACCTGGTATGGTCCTGAAGATGCAACTTGGGAGCACAAGGATGTTATGTGGGCTGAATACTCACATATTTTTTAGGATTGTTTAAATGTTGGTTGTATATGTGTATATATTTCATTGAGGACAATGCATAAATAAGGGGGATGGGAATGTAATACCCCTAGGCCGAACCCCAATTGTAAATTTAAATACAAATGTACTTAGGATCGTGAGTCGAGATGCAGAAAGGACAATATATCTGTGATGTAAATGTAAATTTATTCACATGCAAATATTAATGAAAAACACATAATTATGGTAGGAAAACCATGTAAAAGAGTATGGGGGACTAAACTCCACTAGTTAGGGAAAGGGGGATAAAATTTAGGGATAAGGGGATAAGCTAGGGAGCTTAAGACAAAAAAAGAGTATTGTATTAATATTCCTAAGTTCTAAGGATGGGGACAAATAGGCCAAAGTAGTTCCCAATTTGGGAACATGCATATATATAGTTTGGACATAGTTCATTTTCCCATCATTCGACTATTTTTTCACTCACTAATTTTAGATGTCCTCCGTAACTTTTTGCTACTATCATTGTACTTGTATCATACCTGAACTAGTACCATACCCATAGTTTTACATGTACCTGTACCTACTTATCTTAGGATTTGGACTGAAGAAGCGGGTTGTCAAGCATGTGGGATATTGTAGAGGTGGGTTGTCAGGCCCATCAGAAATTCTGTCTAGGTGAGATAATTGTTGGGAATTTATTTCCCAAAGGTACCAAACTGCAGCTACAGGGCTCTGAGACTTCTTGTCTGGCTTGTTCCTGAAGCCCAAAAAAGGAAGTGGGGCAGCCGATGGATTGCTGAGCAGAGAAGGGGCACATTACTGGGGTGGGATAGGCATGTGGGGAATGAGGAACTATAGGTTGTTAGTTCGAGTTAGCACCTGTGATGAAGTTTTTCCTGTTGTCTGAGATACATCAACCTGGTTAGGAATTCCTTTACTAGGGTGGAGTTTAGTCCCAGCTTGGGGGTGACCCACTACTGAGAGTTTTGAGCAGTTTGGTACAAGGATGGGAGGAATGTGGAAGGTATGCACATAGTTGGTGATATTTTTACCAAGATAAGTGTCAATTGTGTGTTAAATTACATGCTGCATTATTATTTATGTGTTTATTTTTATGGGTTTTTCCTTTGTGTATTGCATGTGTATTTTTATTATTATTCTGTATGAATATGTGCATTTGCAAAGTTTCTATATGCTTTGATTTTGTATACAATTCAAAAATTTTATGTGGCATAACCCAGTTGGATGTTGGGGATGCTACACTTATGGAGCAGAAGAATAAAAAATTATATACAAGAACATGGATTTGATGTTTGGAAAGAAATAGTAGATGGATACACAACACTTGCCACTACTCAAACATATAAATATAGAAAGAAACTCAATGAAAATAATTCAAGGGCCAAAAATGTGATTTTTAATGGCATAGAGCATCCAATATATGTGAAGGTATGCACTGTGACTATACATAATACATTTGAGAAAAAATTCAAAATATCTACGAAGGAGATGCTAAACTAAAGGGGGCCAAGATTCAAACCTACATAAACAAGTTTGAGCAATTGAAGGTGAAGGAAGATGAATAAATTACAACTTACTTTCTACGATTTTATGAAATAGTGAACGCCATTAAAGTTTTTGGAGAATAATTTAAAGAACCATTCATTGTGTAGAAGATACTAAGGTCTCCTTCAATGAGATTTGAACCTAAAATTTCATCCCTAGGAAAAAGAGTATATCTTGGTACGATAACCATGGAGAAGCTACATGGAATATTCACAACTTATTATATGAGAACAGAATAGGAAAATCCATCCAGAAAGGAAGCAACATTCAAGGAATCCAAGAAGAAAAAGAAGAATAAGAAAAAACTAAATTAATACTATAGTTGTAGCGATGATTTTGATGAATATCAAGAGATGGCCAACTTCGTAAGGAAGTTGAAAAAAGGAATTGGCAAGTACAAAGGTAAGTTTCCTTTCAAATTTTTTAATAGTGGTAAAATTGGTCATATTGACGATAAATTTCCATATGCTAAGAACAAATATAATGATGAAGAAGAAGCTCCCAAGAAAGAAAATAAATATCAAAAGAGATATAAGAGAAGAAATAAGAATATTTTTTTCAAAAAAAGCCTCGATTCAAAGGAGGATAGTTCATCATCCGACAAGGAAAATGATAGTGAAAGTGACTCAAACAATCTACTCTTTATGTATTATGAAAATTATGAAGAGGATTATGAATAAGAAGGTGAGGTAGATCTTGAAGTAGAACTAACCATCTCTTTAAGCGAGTTAAATAATTAGAATAAGAAAAATAAATCGTTCAATGAAGAACTAATCAAACTGAAAGAAATATCTCAAAGTCCTAACTCTGAAGAATATCATCATATTGTTTTGAAACTAAAATTCCAAGTTTAAGAGGCCATAAAGATTGAATAAATACTCAAAATCCAATTGGAAGTAAAGGAAAAAGAAATCGCCTCTCTAAGGAAGGAAATTTAGAAAATAGATATGCAACAAAACAACACCAAAATATAGGATGAAATCATCGGTGCTCAAAGGCCGTATAATGACAAGTATGCATTGGGATACAACCAAAAACATACAGATAAGGGTTCGAGCTCTATGACTACAAAATAGGAAGAAGAAAAAAGAACTTATGCAAAAGTCACTAGAGGATTCATTGGGAAGGGAGAATGCAAGCCCTCTCATGAAAATGATTGGGAAGAAGATTACAAAAGGATGGAACCATACAAAAGACCTATGTTTCAGAATCAACAGTCACGCATGGAAAGAAAATAAAGAAAAAAACTAAAGAGGAACAACGCCATTCAGAATATTTCCGAGGTATCAAACTATCCTTCTTGGTTCATGATATTCTTGTAATAATTTCGGGCATGAGGCTATAAAATGAAAGGCTTATGCTAAGAACAAAAACAAATATGAAATTTACTCTATAATTAATCATCCCAGAAAGCCTCATGAAGCATAAAACATAAACTATAATAGTTTTGGATCACTAAATGATTAAGTAGAATGTTATAAATGCAAAACTTTTGGACACATGGTCAAATATTTCATATTGAAAGTTCCTCCAAAGGAAGAAAAACATGAATTCAACAATAATCAAAAGGGACCATCAAGAACTTGGATAAGGAAGAAAGATAAACTAAATTTTGAAGAATGTCCCCTTTCACTACAGGCACAAAGAAAAATAAGTGATTGGTATGTTGATAGTGGTTGTTCAAAACATATGACATTTGACAAGAACAAATTTATAACTCTTAAGAAAGAAATAGATGGATCAGTTTCATTTGGTAATGACAACTCAACAAAAATTATAGGAAAATTGATGCAAGAGCATCGCTATCACATCAAAAGGAGGCGGACGTGGAATTGGAATCGACACCTCAACGCATCGAAGGAGCCAAACCAACCTTAATCAGCTTGGTAGTGGTGTGAAGATCTTTTTGATTTTATCATTAATTTATTAACTGTATGTAAAGTTGGGCCATCATTTGAAATGACAAAATGATTATAAATCCTTTACACGGTTGTAATGTATTACGGGTGTAGGATAAATGATTTGATTAGTCATTAGGTTGCATTAATTGAGTAGGTAATCATTTGAATAGAATGTAATAGTATTTAGATAGGAGGAAGAAGAGAGAAGAGACTCTGGGTTCCTTAGACAAGTTTTCATTATAATAGTGGCGAGGAATAACTACTGTAATTATGTTTTCTTCTGAAATGAATAGAATAGAGGAAATTGACCCAAATACACAATGTAGATATTGTTTACAGTTTGACTATGTTGTTATGTGTTGGTGAATGTATGATGTTCATAGTGAGTGAATGAATGAATACTTGAATAAGTTCAATTGTTTCTCTTCTATAAGATTATGCAAGGAGTGCATGCAGAGCGCAAGGAGTGTTTGTGAAGAAGAATTTTTCGACTTAAAGATTAGAAGAAATAGCAGGGAAATTTTGTATGCAAAGTGTGCATATTGAGTGCAAGGAGTGCGTACATAAAAAAACTTGTGTTAAAGTTTGAAAGCTAAGGAGGTTGAGCACAGAGTATGCCAGAAGGGCATCAGAAGGCCTTTTGAAAAAGACACAAAGTGAAAGTGTGTGCT
The DNA here is from genome assembly GCA_009831015.1 of Picea engelmannii. Classification (NCBI taxonomy): domain Eukaryota; kingdom Viridiplantae; phylum Streptophyta; class Pinopsida; order Pinales; family Pinaceae; genus Picea; species Picea engelmannii. The sequence continues at coordinate 74,988 of ML790668.1, read as the reverse complement.
AGGTACAGGATTTAATTTCAATAACCAGAAGCTCAGGAGGAGTAGTTGTTCTAATTCTCGAGAGGAAACACTTAGAAACATATCTAAGTTTTGAAAAGTTGAAGTTTTCAAAAGGTGAAGTGCAGAAAAATCAAAGTTCGAAGAAGGAGTAAGTACAGAGGATTAAGCGGGAAAAATCCTTTAGAAACGAATTTCGAAGGTTGGATAAGATTGAGGGTTAATATTTACTCAAGAGGAGTCGAAATATTTCAAGACATTAGATCTCAGAGAAGTAGCGCATTGGTTAATCGTGAGGAGCTATCAAAATTTAGCAAAACCAAAAGATTTGGAAGAAGTAGAGTGAAATTCATGAAATCTCGAAACATGAAATCCAGAAATCATCAAGATTGTCCGTTGAAAGGGGACACGTGGAAAACTATTAGAATTTCACTGACTTGCAGAGTGGAAAGGTCAAAGGGTGGAGTCGTGAGAATCCACGAAATCCAAAATCTCGAAATGATCATGGTCGTTCATTGAGGTAGGACACATGGCTACAGATCAATGTTTCGTTGATTCGTGAATTGGGAAGTTGGAGGTAGGAGTTGTGAAAACTCACAAAACGATAAATTGAGACTTGATCACATTTGTTGACTGGAGAGCTATTGTGGACCATTGATCTGATCCAAATATTTCACAATTTCAGGTATCGTAGGATCGGGAGAATGGAGGTGAATTGCATCGAGAATATCTTATGCGTGAAATCACGACACGCCTTTTTGAAAAAGCATGTGGTCACAAGGCGTGGTCATGTGGAGAAGACTGGCACTTAGTGCTTGTACAGGTGGGTAGAATTTTATAAAGACCTGTGGATTGTTTCTTAGAGGTTCCAATAGGGAATCAAAGACTGTTTCAATTCAGTCTTGAGAAGATCGTAGACCAGGAGGTCACACAACGCTTGGAGAGAAGGGGGGGTATGAACCAAGTGGTATCAGAGCCTAAAAAAGGTTTGAATATGAAATCAGTGTGTTAGGAACAGTTGAAGTGATACTGTCGAGGGTACGCACAAGACCACCTATAGCAAACCGTGTTGTAGGAAGAGAATTAAGAGAACTTTGTGTAAGGTTGGAAGTGATGGAAGCAATGCAAAGGAGAACACCTGTCGTTGAAGATGTCAGTGATGCAAAAAGTGAAAAAATAGAAATTGAATAAGTTATAGGGGAAGATGCAGCTGGAGAATGCTTACTGAAATCTTTTGTGAAGTTGGGAGCTAGAGAAAATATGGACATCCCAATGTATGAAGGTAACTTGGATGCCGAAGAGTTATTGGACTAGATAAGTTCACTGGATAAGTATTTTGAATATGAAGATGTCGAGGAAGGAAGGAAGGTGCAACATGTTGTCACTAGATTAAAAGGACACACAGAATTGTGGTGGGATGAACTATAGGCAGAAAGAAGGAGCAAAGGAAAACAAAAGATAAATAATTGGGACAGGATGGTAGCCAAATTGAAGGCTAAATTCATACCTAGGGATTACCAGATAGAGTTGTTTAGAAAATTGCAGAACCTGAGACAGAGGGGTATGACAGTGAAAGAGCATACATAATAATTTTATAGGATGAATATTATGACTGGACAAAGAGAGAAGGATGATGAAAAAGTTTCCAGGTATATAAAGGGTTTGTGGTATGAAATTCAGGGTGAAATCAAAATGATGACTTTGAGGACAGTGGAAGATGCTTATCATCTTGCACTGAAGGCAGAAGAAAACTTGGCCAGAAACCAAAGTCAACGGAACATAAGTAGAGGCTTAAATAGAGGTAAGGGATTTGTCTATGATAAGGCACCGAAAGCTAAGGATGAGAATGAGAAATCATATGGTCTCTTTGGAAGAGGAGGAAGTTCTCAAAGAAGACCGTTTGGTGGGAGAAATTATTTCCCTTGATGAAGAGGAAGAAGTAGAGGACGTGGAGTTAAATGTTATGCCTGTGGAAAGACATGACATGTGTCATGGAAATGCCCAGAGAGAGAGAGATAAGGAGGAGGAGAAGCACACATTTTGGAAGCTCAGAAGAATGTGGAAGCAGAGGCAGTAGAAGGAGGACAACATCTTATGATGAGGAAAGTTCTTCTAAAGCCAGAGACTGAAATAGAAGACCCAGTTCAACGAACGAGGTTGTTCAGGACTGCTTGTAAGACAAAGGAAAAAGTTTGCAATATGATTATAGACAGTGGGAGTACTAAAAATTTAGTATCAACAAAGATGGTGGAGAAGCTATATCTGAAGACAAATGCACACCCAAGTCCATACAAAGTATCATGGTTGCATAAAGGACATCAAGTAAGGGTAAGTCAACAATGCAAAGTCGAATTTAAAATAGGATGCTATAAAGATGAGATTTTGTGTGATGTAATTCCTATGGATGTTTGTCATATTTTGTTGGGGAGACCATGGCAGTTTGATAGGAATGTTATTCATGATGGGAGGAAAAATACTTATACTCTGGAAAAAAATGGTAGAACCCACATGTTACTGCCAACAGAAGAAAAGGAAGAAGCCAACAAAAGAATACTTATCATGAGTGGGAAGGAACTCTTGAAGGAGATCAATAAAGATCAAGAGATGCAATTTATTGTAGTAAGGAAGCCAAGAGTTATCCTTACCAATACTTCTGTGGATGATTTACCTGAAGAAATCCAAGAATTGTTGGAGAATTTTGCTGATATAGTAGTGGATGAGTTGCCTCACTCATTATCACCTATTAGGAGTATTAGTCACCATATTGTCTTGATTCTAGGAGCCCGTTTACCAAATAAATAAGCATATAGGTTGACACCTCGAGAGAATGAATAAGTTAAGAAGCAAGTTCAGGAGTTGTTGGATAAAGGTTTAGTTAGGGAAATTCTAAGCCCATGTGCAGTGCCAACTGTATTAAGTCCGAAGAAAGATGGGGGATGGAGAATGTGTACAGATTCTAGAGCTATCAACAAGATTACCATCAGGTATAGATTTCCTTTACCCAGGATGGATGAATTTATGGATTGTTTGAGTGGAGCAAGCTATTTTTCAAAAATAGACTTGAAGAGTGGATGTCATCAGATAAGAATGAGAGAGGGAGATGAATAGAAAACAACATTCAAGACAAATGAAGGTTTATATGAATGGCTAGTCATGCCATTTGGATTGACAAATGCTCCAAGTACATTTATGAGGTTCATGAATGAAGTATTGAAGGACTTCATAGGTAAATTTTTCATTGTATATCTGGATGATATATTAGTTTTTAGCAAAACAGAGGAAGAACATTTAAAGCACTTGACATTAGTGATGAGGAAATTGTAGCACGAAAAGTTGTTAATAAACTTGAAGAAAAGTTCTTTTATGAATACAGAGCTCATATTTTGGGTTTTTTTATCTCTTCAAATGAATTGAAGATGGATCCAGAAAAGGTGAAAGCAATCAATGAATGGTCGTCACCCAGGAGCATATTTGAGGTGAGAAGTTTCCATGGTTTAGAAAGTTTTTATAGAAAGTTTATCATAAATTTTAGTGGTATATGTGCACCTATGATGGACACTATGAAGAAGAAACACAAGCCTTTTAATTGGATAGAGGAGGATGAGAAAAGATTTAGAGTGTTGAAAAAGAAGATAACAAAATAACCAGTTCTGGTTTTACCAGATTTTGGAAAGACATTTCAGGTGAGGTGTGATGCAAGCGGGATAGCCATTGGAGCAGTTTTGAGTCAAGATAATAGGCCAGTTGCTTATTTCAGTGAGAATTTGAATGATGCTAAGGAGAAATATTCTACATATGAAAAGGAATTTTATGCAATGATTCAAGCTTTGAAAAAATGGAGACATTACTTAATTCCAAAAGAGTTTGTCTTGTATAGTGATAATCAAGATTTGCAATTTATTACTAGGCAAGAGAAGTTGAATCAGAGACATGCTAAGTGGGTAGAATTCATGCAGAATTTTACTTTTATTATTAAACATATTTCTAGAAGTGCTAACAAAGTTGCAGATTCTTTGAGCAAGAGAATTTTGAGTATACAAGAATTTCAAGTGAAGACCTTAGGGTTTGAGCACCTTAAGGAAGTGTATCAGGAAGATTCAGATTTTAAGGAGGGTTATGAAGAATATGAAAATCCTTTGTTGAGGGATAAAAACTCATGGTCATAATATTTGATTCAGGATGGATTGTTGTTTAAAGGAAGCCAATTGTGCATAACAAGATGTTCAATGAGAGATAATTTTTTAAAAGAAAAGCATAGTGGAGGTTTAGCTGGACATTTTGGTCATGACAAAACATTTGCACAACTGAGTAGTTTGTATTATTGGCCAGATATGAGGGCAAATGTGAATAAATTTGTAGACCAATGTAATATTTATCCACATGCAAAAGTGAAGAGAAAAAATATTGGTTTGTATCAGCGATTGCCTATTCCATAAAGGCCTTGGGATGCAATTAATATGGATTTTGTATTGGGATTACCTAGAACCCAGAAGGGAAATGATTCCATATTTGTTGTGGTCGGTAGATTTTCCAAGATGGCACATTTCATACCATGCTAGAAAACAAATGATGCTACACACATAGCCAATCTGTTTTTTAGATAATTTGTAAGATTACATGGATTGCCTAGAAGCATAGTTTCAGACAGGGATACTAAGTTTGTGGGACATTTTTGGAGGACTCTATGGAAGAGGCTAGGAACCAATTTATATTTTAGTTCAACATATCACCCTTAGAGAGATGAACAAACTGAAGTGGTGAACAAGAGTCTAGGAAATTTGTTAAGAAGTTTAGTCACTGAACAAGGTCGTTAGTGGGATCAGATTCTAGCACATGCATAATTTGCATTTAACAATTCAGTTAATAGAAGCACTGGAAAAATTCCATTCGAGATAGTATATGGAAGATATCCGAGAGGGGTCGTAGAATTGAGAGAATTGAAACAAGATGAATTCATGAGTACTGGAGCTAAAGATTTTGCTACAGAAATGAAAGGAATTCATGATCAATTTAGGAGACAGATACATGATAGTAATCAAAAGTATAAGGACAGAGTTGATCAGAAAAGAAGGGAAGTTCAATTTGAAGTGGGAGATGAATTTTTAGCTCATTTGAGGAAGGAAAGGTTTCTGAGAGGAACATATAATAAGTTGAAGATGAAAAATATAGGACCATGCAAGATCCTTAGAAAATTTGCAGCAAATTCTTATGAAATTTAGTTGCTAGATAATGTTGGGATATCACTAATGTTCAACGTTGCAGATTTATATCCTTGTAACAAAGATGACATAGGAGAATTGGATGATAGGGAAGAGATTCATTGGGAAGAACAGATGCCCATAGTAGAAAAACCTCAGATGGAGAAAAGTTTAGAATAGAGAGTTGGAAGGAAAACTAGAAGAAAGATGTATCCTGAATATTTAGTGAAATGGAAGTATCACCCTGTGGAAGATTCAAGTTGGGAAACTGAACCTAATATTTTGAAACATGGGAAAACAATGCGAGAGATCATGGGAAGGAGTCCATGAATATTTTGGCTAGAGGAGTATGATGCGGGAGCATCGCTATCACATAAAAAGGAAGCAGACGTGGAATTGGAATCGACACCTCAACACATCGAAGGAGCCAAACCAACCTTAATCAACTTGGTAGCGGCGTGAAGATATTTTTGATTTTCTCGTTAATTTATTAACTGTATGTAAAGGCAGGCCACCGTTTGAAATGACAGAATGATTGTAAATCCTTTACACGACTGTAATGTACAGGTGTAGGATAAATGCCTTGATTAGTCATTAGCTTGCATTAATTGAGTAGGTAACTATTTGAATAGAATGTAATAGTATCCAGATAGGAGGAATAAGAGCGAAGAGAATTTGGGTTCCTTAGACAAGTTTTCATTGTAATAGTGGTTTGGAATAACTAGTATAATTATGTTTTCTTCTGAAATGAATAGAACAGAGGAAATTGACCCAAATACACAGTGTAGATATTGTTTACAATTTGACTATGTTGTTATGTGTTGGTGAATATATGATATTCATAGTGAGTGAATGAATGAATAATTGAATAAGTTCAATTGTTTCTCTTTTGTAAGATTATGCAAGGAGTGCATGCAGAGTGCAAGTAGTGTGTGTGAAGAATTTTTTTTCGACTTAAATCTTAGAAGGTGAAGCGCAAAAAAATCGATGTTTGAAGAAGGAGTAAGTATGGAGGACTAAGCGGGAAAAATCCTTGAGAAAAGAATTTCGAAGTTTGGATAAGATGGAGGGTTAATATTTACTCAGGCGAAGCCAAAATATTTCAAGCCATTAGATCTCAGAGAAGTAGCGCACTAGTTAATCGCAAGGAGCTATCATAATTTCGCAAAACCAAAAGATTTGGAAGAAGTAGAGTGAAATTTGCAAAATCGCGAAACGCAAAATCCCAAAATCATCAGGACCATCCGTTGAAAGGGGACATGTGGCAAAATATAAACATTTCAATGACTCATAGAGTGGAAAGGTCAAAGGGTGGAGTCGTGAGAATCCGTGAAATCCAAAATCACGAAATGATCACGGTCATTCGTTGAGGTAGGACACGTGGCAACAGATCAACGTTTCGTTGATTCGTAAATTGGGAAGTTGGAGGTAGGAGTTGTGAAAAAACGTGACTTGATCACAGTCATTGGTTGGAGAGCTATTGTGGGCCGTTGATATGATCGAAATATTTCAAAATTTTGGGTATCGTGGGATCGAGAGAATAGAGGTGAATTGCATCGAGAATACCCGATACATGAAATCGCGACGCACCTTTCTGAATAAGCGTGTGGTCAGAAGGCATGGTCACATGGATAAGATTGGTGCTTAGCACTTGTACACGCGGGTGAAATTTTGTAAATACATGTGGATTGTTTCTTAGAGGTTCCAGCAGGGAATCAAAGACTATTTCAATTCAGTCTTGAGAAGATCCTAGACCTGGAGGTCGCACAACCCTTGGAGAGAAGGGGGGGTCTGCACCAGAAAGGCACAATCAAGCTTGGAAGTAAGGATTCCAAGGAAGAAAAATTCCTACTTGTTGAAGACATAAAGAATAATTTATTGAGTGTGAGTCTAATGTGTGATCAAGGGCATAAACGTATATTTGACTCTGAGAAGTGTGAAATAGGAAGGACAGATTAGGAAAATTTGTGGCTATAGCAGTAAGAACTCCAAGAAACATATACATCTTAAATGAGATTGGAAAATAAAGATGTTGGTTGGGAAGGGAAAATGAGATTTGGCTTTGCCATAGAAGAATGGGACACATGAATTTTGACAATCTAGTCAAGGTTAGAAAAAAGGAAGCAGTAAGAGAAATGCTCCAAATCTCAAAACCATCCAATACTATGTGCAAGAATTGTCTACATGGAAAACATAGAAGAACAAAATTCAAATCAAATGAATACTCTACAAAAAAGACATTAGAAATTGTACATACTGATCTATGTGGACCAATGAGAACAAAAAGAATGAATGGTGAACAATACGTCATGTTACTTATTGATGACTATACAAGGATGATTACATTATCTTTTCTCAAAAGAAAATAAGAGGCATTCAAAAATATCAAAGTATTCAAGGAGATGGTTGAAAACGATATGGATTCTAGAATTAAGTGCTTAAGACCAGAAAATGGAGGTGAATTCATATCAAACAAATTCATGGAATTCTGTGAAGACCATGGAATAAAGAAGTAGTTTTCAGCAACTATGACACCTCAGCAAAATGGAGTCGTTGAAAGGAAGAAAAAAAATGTATTAGAGATGGAAAGAACCATGTTGAAGGATTCTAGGTTGAGTACCATATTTTGGGTACAATTAGTGCACATTGTTGTTCATATCTTGAATAGAGGAATTCTCATAAATAACAATGACAAAAATCCATATGAGCTATGGAAGGGAAGACCAACAAATGTCAAAAAATTTAGAGTATTTGGAAGCAAGTGATACATGAAAAGAGAAGATGTCAGAGTTGGAAAGTTCGATTCTCAAGTTGATAAAGGAATATTGGTTGGATACTCAAGAAAAATCAAGGCATACAAGTGTTACAATATGAGACCCAACAAGATAGTGGAAAGCATAAATATAAATATTGATGAAGAAGATGTGCATAAGATCAAAGAAGAAAACAAAAATACTAAAGATAAGGAAAGAGAAGAAGAACTAAAAGAAGAAGAGGTAGAAGAAGAAGAAGAAGAGGAAGAACAATAAGAAGAACAACAACTAGAAGAAAAACATGAAGAAAATGACCAACGTGACTTTCTGATGCCATCCAAGATACCTATCCATCGGGTTAAGAAGAATCATCCACCAGAACGAATTATTGGGGATAAAAATGCAAGAATAGAGACCAGAGGAAGTAAAAGGTTTCATACGCTAGAGCAGAGACACCTTGCACTACTATCCACAGTTGAACCTAGCATCTTTGAAGATGCTAGTAATGATGAAAATTGGGTCAAGGACATGGAAGAAGAAGTACATAATATAGAGAAGAATGAAACATGGGAACTAGTGCCAAGACCGAAGAACAACATTGTGATTGGCACAAAATGGGTGTTGGAGCAAGAATTTTTGGGAGTTAAGCGCAGAATGGACAAAAGGTGGCAGCGGGCGCCAGAAAATAAGGAAGATAAGCACAACAAAGGGAAAAGGAAGTAGTGTGTTGAGAAAGAAGGAAGTTAAAGAAAGGATTAAGACCAACCACACGGAAGGCATTTAGAATGTGGGAAAGTGGATTCCACTTAGGGTTAGGGTTTTTTTCAATGTAAGTGTTTTTACCCACTTTTTGTAGTATAAATAGAGAATGGATGAGGTAGATTGAGGTATCTATCAGTATCATATATTTGAATCTTTTGGTATCCATTTTTAGAGAGAGAACTTACTTTTGGAGAGTACTTTTTGAGTCTGAGGTTTTGTATTGTTGAGAGTTGCAGAGATCAAAAGGAGTCAATGTTGAGATGTAACTAAGGGTCAGGTCGCAATATGTGGAGCTTGGTGTGATGATGGTCAACCTCACATGTACTATTATTAAACCGTATGATGTAATGCACACAAAAATATTTTGATGGAGAATAAGAAATAAACAGAAGATCTTTGTGGATGTAGCCTAGGGGGTGAACAAAGTTAAAATGGTTTCCTTATGTGTGACATGTTCCTTTTATATGATTTATAATGAATGAATGGTTATATTAATGCATCTTTTAGGGTTTATTTACAGGATGCACTAATATGATGAAATGTTTTGAATGGATAAAGTGATAAATATGGTGAATGTTATGCATGTTAAAGTAGAATAGTGTAAAAAAGAACATCCCCAATGATTCCAGACATATGTGTCCAAACAATCACCCATAAATCATCACGGGTGAGACTACACTGTGCACGATGTGCACTGTGTAGCCTTCTAGTTTACCAGAAGCGCTGATGGTGAAAAGGGTTTTGTTGGACAACCCAGGTCACCCCGTTGTTGGGCTCTAAATATGTCCTAAAAACAACCTTAGTTTAACATTAATTTATCAACCTGAGGATTTGTCTTTTATATCAAGAATATCAACAAAGTCTATGCAGGAAGTTGTAAAGGCTAAAATCGTGTAGTTAAAGAAAATTTGAGTTCATCAACAATCAAGTTCCTCACACATTCATTAAAACTCTGAAACTAAGATCTTACTTAATAGAATTGAAATCTAATCTATAACATGTTGTGAATTTAAAGGCATTAATTGAATTGTTGAATTGATCTAATTAAGAAACAATAATTGAATCTATGAAAAGCTTGATAAACTGATCTATCAACTATTAATCAACTTGTTGGAAAAGAAACAATGAATTACTATATATGTGAACTAGAACAATAAATGTAATCTAATCGAAAGAGATAACAACATAATCTAATTGAAAGGAACAACAAATGCTAATTTAAGCGAAAGGAACAACAAATGCTAAATTAAGTGAAAAGGAACAATGCATGTGAAAATGAGAGGAACTGTCAAGAAGTAAACTACAACAATGGAAAATGGAACAATAGTCGACAACATTCGAAATGAAGCATCTATCTTCTGTAAGAAAACATCGTAAAATCATTAACACACTTATGCATTTATTTTAACCATCAAAATAGTATGCTACAGTGCAGATCTAACGGTAGAGATTATGTTAGGGTTTTTTTCCCTAGAAGGCAACCCTCTTTTACGAGGGAAATGTATTGTGGCTATGGATGATGGTGAATATTGTATTCTGAGAGAGGAGACTGTGAGAGAAAGAAGAGGAAGTTACAGCGGGTTTTGCTGTAGGTTGTATCCCTTCATTTGTTGGATAATAATAAAGGAAGGACATGGCAATTTCTTTGGTGGACGTAGCCCACACTGGGTGAACCACGTAAATCTGTGTCTCTCTTGTATTGTGTGTCTTCTGTGTTTTGTTTCTGCATTTGTTTTATTTTATTGCTCCGCGGTCCTGTTTTTCTAACATTAAGTCCCTTTCCCTTTTTATCAAGTTCCTCTCCAAGGTCTAAGAAAGATTCTACAACTTCTTTGAGCATTGTATATCTTCTAGTCCATTTTATGTCTGTGTTAGGGAGGCCTGTAACCTCTGCTACGATTTCCTGAGTGAATGGAATCTGTATATCTCGAACCATGGAGATCCCTTCCTACAAGTTTTGGAAGAATTTGAGTGTAATGTTCGTATCATATCCTTGCAACAGGTTGAAGTACTCCATCCACACTAGCCGGTGTAGGATTTCTCTTGCCTGCTTAGTTATCCGTAGTAATGTTGGCTCCCAGTGCACACTTCGACCACCCATATTTCTGTGAGCAGGTGAGAACGATTATCGTTCCTTGCTGCAAATTAACTCAGCCAGTTTTTGAAACAACAGAAATAGAAAATATAGAACAACATTGTGTATATATAAAAAAAATGTGAATTTCTTCTTATTTACTGCACTCATTGTAATTTATCGGTAATTGTGTCGAGCTTCTGCCCTCCATAAATGGAAAGGTCGACCTCGACCGTCAAAATGTACGAGTGTAACAATGGTAGGTAGTTCCAACGAGGTGTGATTACTATGTCATCATCGCCGCTTGAAAGACAATCATGAATAACTTTTTCAAAAAGCACTTGAACGGTATTTATGATAATCATCACTTTGTGTGGACAATTTGAATTGTCAAACCTATGTTAGAAACCCTTTTGAGGAAAAATATTATGAATGATTTTAAATTTGTTCACGTGTTTAAAATTTTCCACATATCATAACATTGTTACTTTCCCTTTTTATTGGATATATCCAGAATGATAGCTTCATTGTTTAGAAAAGGAAATCTAAGAACACACTAAAACTTGGCATATTTAAAGTAAACTTCGATACCACAAGTAGAGCCACTGCTACCAGCAGGCGTCCATAGCCTCGACAGGGTTTCCTTTTAACCCATAGATGAGCATGTATCCTTAATAAATAGTTTGAATTGTATTTTCCCTAGAAGACCATTATCCTATTTTGGTAGCTAGATGATGATAATGCCACTCACTAGATCGTAACCTAAGTGAACAAGTCGGCTCGTGATGAGACCCCCTATCCTTTATGGAATACGTTTATTACTTTGTTAAAAACTTTATTTTGATTTGTTTGTTTTTTTTTAAGCTCTATCAAGGGAGGCTCATCTACTCCTTAAGAGTGAGGGATGGCATAAGAAGTGTAATAATGCCAAGTAAGAATGTATTTAAGATTCCTTATTATGATATGAAATCAATTATCATTCAAGTATATGTAGATATATAGAGGAAAGAAACGAATTATGGAGGTTAATGAGTTGTGAACAATTTTTAAGATAATTCGGAGAAACTAATCCAAAAAATAGTTTACTAAGGTATGTTAAATGATCCACACAAAATGACAAATGAGAACTAGTGCTGATGAAAAAGGGATCAGTGAATATCATACCCAAAGGAGTGACTAACATAACAATGGCATACTTTGAGAAAGGAACAACAATAAGAAAATAAATCGTGAAAGGAACAACAATTGTTCCTTTCGAATGAACAACATATTAAAAAAAATGAACAACATGCATTATAAGGGGAACAATAGTGTGACAGAAGGAACAACAATCGTTATTTCAAATGGACGATATTAGTTATGAAGGGAACAACAATCGTGAAAAGGTGACAGAAGTTGTGCTTTTCAAAGGAATGACAATCGTTTGTAAAAGAATCAACGATCATGCGAAGGTAACAACAGTCGTTCATTTCAAAGGAACAACAATCATTTCATTTTTAAATGAACAACAGTGATGATGTTCAAATTTTTACCCATCTCATTAAGTGATTGAAAAACTCCCACAAACGTTTTAGTGAATCTATCATTGATTAGTCATCAACTAAATTCATTCAATTTCTATGGGTAAGTTTATGCGATAATCGAAGTATTGGATTGTCTATAAGCATGTTCGTCTTACTGTAGAAACAAGGTTTATATTTGTTGGGTGTTTTCAAAGTGAGATAGGAGCAAGGAACATAAAAGAGTGTTTAATTATATTCATTACAATCATCTTTTCTAGTTCATATTCTCTCAAGTGACTTTCCTATAAAAAGAAAAAAACTAAAAAATCAATCAAATCTGTAAAGAAATCTATATACAATATGTAAAATGCTAAAAAAAAAGTAATCATTTATGGAGTTGAGGCTACTGGGTTACCTTCCGAGCCAACCAAAATCTGAACAGTAGGGTCCTTACTTACTTCTTGGTAGAAGGATTCTTTTGAAGGTGGTTGATGGTAGATTCGTAGTCAGTGTCCATTTACCAGAAAGGGAGAACCAAACTCGTCGATGGTAACTAAAGTGACAGTGCCATTATCATGAACTTCATTAATTTCATATGGTCCCAGCCACCTTGTTTGTAATTTTCCAGAAAAATCCTGAAATCTGGAATCATAGAGAAGCACCCAATAACCTTTCTGGAAGGATTTATTCTTCATATGTTTATCGTGCCAGTTCTCTCTCTGTTTCTGAATAACAGTTGTGCTCTCCAAGGTGGACAAACATGCTTCATCTAACTCATTGAGTTGTTGTAGGCATTGTTTATGTGCCTCTGTAAGATCCAGTCCAATCTCCTAGGCCATCCTTAGAGTCTTGATCTCAAACTCAATTGGAAATATAGGTTCTTTACCATAGACAAAATGGTAAGGAGAGTGGTCAGTGGTGTTACGCCATGTTGTACGATAAGCCCATAAGGCATTTGGAAGCTCAGTTGCCCAATTCTATTGGTTTGTTGAGACTATTTTTGTCAAAATTGCCTCTAAGACTTTATTGGTTCTTTCTACTTATTTGTTTTCTTGTGGGTGGTATGGAGAAGTAACTTTTTGTTTAATATGATAATTGTTTAGGGTGGTCATGATTCTATGAGCTGTAAATTGTGACCCCTCGTTAGTGATTAATTCCCTGGGTAATCCATAGCGTACAAATAATTTGAAAATAAATTTAATGACTACTTCCTCTATTGTGTTTGGTAAGGCTTCTGCCTCTACCCATTTGGTCATGTAGTCCACTGCAACTAGAATATAGGCCTTCTGATTTGACTTCAGGTTGAAGGGGCCAACGAAGTCTAGTGCCCATCTCTCAAACAGTTCTGTGACTTCTTGTGCTTTAAGGGGCATTTCATCATCTTGTCCTGGTCGACCCATCCATTGACAACTATCGTAGTTCTGGACATATTTCTTTTCATCTCTGAATATTGAGAGCCAATAATAACCTATGTGTAAAATCTTATGTCCAATTTTGCGGTCTGCAAAATGTTCTCCACAGGATTCATCATGACCTACCTTCAATATATCGTAGATTTATTCATCTCGTACACATCTGTAGATATGGAGATCAGCCCCTGTGTGAAAGAGATATCCACCAATCCCAGTGAATCGTGCACTGCATTGGACAATCAATTTTCTTTCTCTTGATGATAGATGTGTTGGTAGTTTCCCGGATGCCAAATAATTTTCCACATCAGCATACCAAGGTGGCTTAGTAGTGACAGCGAACAGATGTTCGTCTAGAAATTGATCTTCAACTATCAAGGAATCATCTGTTTTGGGTATGCGAGACAAGAAGTCTGCAACAAGATTCTCTCTTCCAAGTCGATATTTTATGGTGATGTCAAATTCCTGCAATAGTAATAACCATCGAGTAACCTGTCCATTAGTAATAGGTTTATTATCTAGATATTTAATAGCAGAATGATTAGTATACAGAAAAACTGGATAGCCTGTTATATAATGAATAAATTTATTGATGGCATGTATGATGGATAGAAATTATTTTTTTGTTACTGTATAATTTGATTCAACGGGAGTAAGATTTTTGTTGATAAAACAAATAGCATAGGGTTTATTGTCTTCTTCCTATCCAAGGACAATGCCTATGGCGATATCTGATGCATGAATGGAAATGTGAAATGGTATTTTCCATTTTGGTCCTCTCAGCACCAGTGCTGTCGAAATCAACTTTTTAAGTCTTGCGAATGCCACATCACACATATCAGACCACTGAAATTCTGCATTACCAGTTAAAGCATGTAAATGTGTAGCAGTTCTTGAAAATGTTTCCATAAATCTGCAATAGTATCCTGATGCGCCAAGGAAACTACGTACCTCAGTTTGTTTGCATGGTGTAGGTACATTAAGGATTACCTCCATTTTTATTGGGTCTACCTTGATTCCATCTACAAAAATATAATTCCCTAGTACCACACCTTCAGTCATCATCATATGACATTTTTCATGGCTTAAACATATCCTGGTAGCAATGCATCATTCTAGTACCTTCTCCAGATTTCTTAGAGATTGATCAAAGTCATCACCATAAGGGGTGAAATCATCCATGTAAAACTCAAGCCCTTCATTAATCAGATCAGAAAATATGCTCAAAATGGCCCTATAGAATGTGGTTGGAGCATTACATAATCCAAAGGGAAATACTCTGTATGCAACGGTACCCCAGGGACATGTGAATGTAGTTTTATATTGATCTTCTGGGGCAATATGGATCTAATTATAGCCACTAAAACCATCTAGGAAAGAGAAAATCTTCTTCCCTGCTAAAGTATCCAGGACCTGATCGATAAAAGGTAGGGGGAAGTGGTCCTTCTGGGTAGCTTTGTTGACTTCCCTATAGTCTACACAGATTCGCTATTTTCTATTCTTCTTGGGCAGGATCACTAGTGGGGAAACCCACCGATTGTCTGAGATCGATAATATAAAATCTACATACAACAACTTTTGTAATTATTCTTTAAGGATTTCCTTGAGGTGGGGATTCAATTTTCTTTGGGGATGTTGGATGGGTCGGGCATCTGTCCGAGTGTAAATATGATGTGTGCAGAGTTGCGGATCAATGCCCTTCATGTCAAAATACTCCTATGCAAAAGCCTGTTGATATTTATAAAGGATTTCAACCGGTTTTTTTGGTTGTTCCTCATCTAAATTGGCATTAATATTCAGAGACCTCCCTGGTGAAATCTCAACTGATTTGTTGTTATGGATAACGATAGTTGGGATTTCTTGTTCCATCAATTCTTCCAGTGGGTCTCCTTGTGCTTCACTATCTAGAACAACTTTTAGCATTTAGTATGTTGGATTACTTATAATGGTTGGGTTGTTAATGAAGCTACTGATGACATCATCCTCTAATTGGTTCTTGAGTCTGAGAGCTTCTTCTAGTGTGAGAGGGGATCATAGATCCTTTTCTGGATATCTTGGTGGTGGCAACTGCGGATGTATGATAGTCGGGCTTGGTTTAGCTGGAGGATATAGGATGAGGTTATTTGTAACACCTCCTCTAGCAATTGTCATGTTACACGTGCTACATCCTATGTATGCATCTGATATTGCGAGCCATGGTCTTCCAAGTATTAATGGATGCCCATCGAGTCCACTTCTTGGGTTGATGATGAATAAATCTATTGGATATTCCCAAGCATCGATTGAAATTGCTATATTGCGTAATGTGCTGACCATGTTAACCATTGATCGATCAATCGATTGTAACATAATTGGGGTAGGTTCGAAGGATTCGAAACCCAGGGTGTTGTAGGTTTTGATGGCAAGGATATTAATGGCTGCCCCCAAATCTACTAGTGTATTTGGAAAAGAATAGCCTTGTATATGAACTGTTACTATGGGGTTCCCTGGGTCTACATATTTGATGTTTTCTTGTCTACCTAAAATGAGATCAGATAAGGCTCCTACCACATGAACAGTTGATGATGAATTTTTAACTTTCCTAATAGGCTTCCTCCCACATAATTCTTTAATTGTCTTTCCATAAATTGAGATGTCTTGCAAAGCCTGCAAGAGTGGGATCTTAACATATAGATTATTTAGTTCCCCTACAATGTCGAAGTTAGGATACACAATAGGTTTTTCTATCATCAGCCTTTCGAGGAACGGGGGAGGAGGAGTTACATCCTTATCATGATTCTGTTGTTCGATTGTGTTTCCTCCTTGCTTTGTTTCTTCTGTTATGACCACAGTCGAGGGTGTTATTGTTGGTTGTATGTTATTTTCATTCTCCTGTTCTTGGGGAACGTTACTTTCTTCAAGAGAGATTATGCACCCTGACCTCAACCGGAGTTCATTGCACCCCACAGAGTTGATTTCTCCATCCACATTCTCAATAATTTGGACAAGCTGGATTGGTCTATTATTAGGATTTGGATGGGGTTGAGTTGGTAACTGAGGGCGTAATTGTGATTGAGGGTTCTAGGATAATTGCACTGGATCTTGCAAAGTGGTTTGAGTTTGAGGGGCCATCCCCATGGTTTTATTGGTCATTCCCATGGGGCGCTGCCAATTTTGGTTCCAATTAGGGTTTTGGGCAGCTGTATTGGACCACTGTGAAGGATAGGGGTTGTTGTTCGGATTCTACCAAGATTTGGTAGGGTTTTGCGAGCTAGGCCAGGCAGGATTTGCAGCTGGTTGATTTGGCCAAGGGGGATTTACAATTGGTTTATTTGGCCAAGTAGGATTTGCAGCTGGATATTGTTGGGACTGCCAGGTGGGGTTAGAAAATGGTTGACCTTTCCATGTGTTTCCAGAATTTTGTTGTTGATTATACTGCCCAGAAAAGAAAGAGGAAGGATCTTGTAGTGTACCTTGGGGGCGAGCCTTCCATTAGTGATGTTGGGTCATCAGATATATTGGTTTTGTTTCCTCTTCTACCTCTTTGAAGACAAATTTTAATCCTGGGAGCGATGGGCATTTATTTGTTGCATGGTATTTAGCACAGATAGCACACACTCAAGCCACATCCAAAGGAAATTCCCTTGGACCATGTTTTTTTCTGCATCAGTGGAAAAATATGGCCAAAGTCTACTCTGCTTCTGCTTGTTTCTGCTTAATAGGCTACAAGACATCCAATTGTGTAGCCAGGGTGCTCAGAATGTTGGTTTTGAAATTTTCTAAGAGATTACTGACTTCTGATCAGGTAACACCCCCACTGGTAATATTTCTATTTCTCATGAGGGAAGCTCACATCCCTAATCTGGTCCATGAACTTCCACGTGAGCACCTGATGCACAATTGGACAATGTTATCATACGTTTTCTGATAAATATCACCCTTACCCATTAAATTCAATGTTTCTACCCATTCATCTTTCATTCATTTTATCATACTTGCTTTAAGGACCTCACCTGGTAGTGTACCATAAGGAGATATTTGCAAATTATATTGAAACCTTTCAACATATTCTTCTAATGTCTCATTTTCTTTTGCATTCATTTGAAAATTTTCATCTTTTATATCCCTGGTTCTACAATAATCCTGATATTTTTTCAAGAAGGCTTGTTTCATTTCATCCCACGAATTTATAGTTCCTCCTCCCAATCCCATAAACCAGCGTAAAGCTACTCCTTTCAATGTAGAAGGGAACAAATTTAGTTCTTTGGGTTCAGAGGTGTAGTCATAACCTCTACACAGGACATCAAATTCGAATAGGAACACATCACGGTCTTCTGAGATCAATCCATGAAAGGTTGGCAGATGTTGTAGCGGGATGGCTTTCATTGGGTCATTTTCGACTAGATCAACTATAGGATATTCCAAAGTGGAAGTCTGGGATCACGACAGATTTGGTTGCACCATTTGGTCGAAAATATGCCAATAATCTTGAGGAATTTCTTGGCTTGGGTGCTCTATTCGGGGTGATTGGTTATTTGATCCCCTAGGGAATTTGATCGCACTACCTCTATCGGGGATTTTGGGTATGCCCTCTTCTATCACAAGAGATCTAGGATCAGGTTGTGGTGATGGATTTGCCTTAGAAATCCCGCGGTCTCCCCTTCTCCTTCTTCCAGATTACAAGCATTTCCCTCGTCTAAAGGGATGAGAGGTGGAATATCTGTGTTTTGAAAAATTTTCTCAGTCCCTTAATTTTTTCTATGAAACTTAGCATGGGCTACAGTTGCTGAATATGTTTCCTGAGGGATTCGGGTGGATCCTTTTTGAGGTCCAACCGAGGCTTGAGATTCATCTTTTCAGGTGATTTCATCTATGAAAGTTTTTCTTCCAGGGGCCACTCGGACCTGATTTTTTGTAGTTTTTGGTGGGGGGTTTGGTTTTTCAGGTTCTTTCTTCTTAGTCATACACACTTCACACAAAAAATTCTAAGCACCTATAAAGCCTCTATATACCAGCTGGAGGCTTATTACCTGCGTAGGTTCCTACCTTCTGTCTTCAATACCTCATCCTCTAGAGACACAACCTATGCTACCTTTGATAGTCTCCTCGACAATGATGCCAAAATGTTGGGCTCCAAATATGTCCTAAAAACAACCTTAGTTTAACATTAATTTATCAACCCGAGGATTCGTCTTTTATCTCAATAATATCAACAAAGTCTATGTAGGTAGTTGTAAAGGCTAAAATCATGTAGTTAAAGAAAATCTGAGTTCATCAACAATCAATTTCCTCACACATTCATTAAAACTCTAAAACTAAGATCTTACTTAACAGAATTGAAATCTAATATATAACATGTTGTGAATTTAAAGGCATTAATTGAATTGTTGAATTGATCTAATTAAGAAACAATAATTGAATCTATGAAAAGCTTGATAAACTGATCTATCAACTATTAATCAACTTGTTGGAAAATAAACAGTGAAGTACTATATATGTGAATTGGAACAACAAATGTTATCTATCGAAAGGGACAACAATGTAATCTAATTGAAAGGAACAACAAATGTTAATTTAAGCGAAAGGAACAACAAATGCTAATTTAAGTGAAAGGAACAATGAATGCTAAATTAAGAAAAAAGGAACAACACGTGTGAAAATAAGAGGAAATGTCAAGAAGTAAACTACAACAATGGAAAATGGAACAATAATCGACAACATTTGAAATGAAGCATCTATCTTCTGTAAGCAAACATCGTAAAATCATTAACACACTTATGCATTTATTTTAACCATTGCAAAAGAGATTTAAAACACAAAACAAAAATCACACTGATACAATTACAGATTGAGACAGTAACTCCTTCAGATTGGGCCCTCGGTCCTTAGAAGAACTTCTACTAGAAATTCAATATGCAAGAATGGTAAAAAAGACAAAAACTTCTATTAATTCCATGACTGGTACAACATTTACAAAAGACTATTTTTGCAGAGCAATTCTGAATTCTGAATGCTTGGATAAAATTATTAGATGATCCTTTCTAGGATCCATTACCCTATATATATTACAATAATATGGGTAAATTAAGAAATCATGAGGATTGAGAGATCCTCGGGATTTCTTTTTCTATTTATAAAGTTTACAAAATAGAGAATTATTCTCCCTCGAAACTACTTTACGCCCAATATATTTAACCTCCAATAGATTACGTATCTTCAAAATCTCTTTAACTATCTTGGGTTTAACAATATTTATCCACTCCTGTAACAAAATCAAACAATTCCAACCGTATTTTAGAATTTATTAAATACAACTCAATAATATTTATAGAAGACATTTCAATCATTTCATATCATATTTATTCCTAGTTAACAGAAAATTCAATCAAGATTATATCATAAACCGTGGGAATAAGGAGGATATTTGTACCTTTTTCATAACCCAACACCCGTACATCCAACAAATGGTTCCATTTCTGGCTGGATCTCAGAAGGACAACCTGGAAGGGGTTTGGTGAAGAAGATGCAGTGGTAGTAAGGGATGTTTAGGCCATGGAGTCCTACGAAGCAAGATATTGAAATATGGTTGGAGACAAAGCAACTTCAGTTTATGCAGAAAGATAATAAGGGGTCCAGGTACACACTGCGTCGATATCTGCAGAGTTATGTGTTTATTGATTTGCATGAAGCATGTTTCTGTTATTTTCTAGAGTTGTTATAGGAGTGAATATTGAGGTTGAAAGATACCCATCTGAATAATTAGATCAGGCTAGTAGAGTGGACTACTGAAAATATTGGGCAATTGGAAAGGGTTAATAACAAATTCATGCACGCGGTGGATTTATGACTAGATAATATTACTACGAGGTTTATCACTAAGTTTTTAGTAGATACAACAAAGTCATATACTGTTGCAGAGCATGATTTATTCAAAGGACCCATAGAGAGGTACATTAGGTCTCTTTACACGTCGATCAAGATATTATTACATGAAAAAGGTGTGATGACCATGGAATCAGATATCTAGATCATTATGCACGCATGGGGGAGTTGGGGTAAGCACTAAGGAATATCTGATAAATGGAGAAGGCTATGGAGTGTAGCCAGAAGAAGGAAGCAATGGACCCCATCATGATGGATGATGAATATGCCAGGGAAATCATAAGGAAAGAAAGTGTGATGCATAGAGGATGACCCTACCAGTATAGGATGAATAACAAGAAGAGGGCAATAGCCAAGCGAGAGGTCTTGTACATTGATGAGGAAGAGTAGAGGATCTACGCACCATAGGGAATATTGAGGATATATTGTATGCCACATATGAGAGGAAAACCAGGGGTCATGGGTCCGGTGCAAAAGAATGATCTTCATTCCATATCTGAATCAGTGTGGAACCAGAACCCCATATGCGACTAAGACATCTGAAGAAGAAAAAAAAATTAACCAAGAAGTGATTAACGGTAGAAGAATTTGTATAGGATGTGGGTCTAGTAGCAGAAGTGCAAGTTCAACAAGTAGTAGTCAAGTATGTACACCATGCAGAGGTGGAAGTTTAGCAAATTTCACAATGGAAGGAAAGATCCAACTATTAGGGTACCAAAGTTCTGAGGGGACGGGTCAGATGATCTATAAAATAATTTGTTTATCTATGAGAAGATATGGGAAGCAAAGTAGATTACAGATGAAGATACAAAGGTTGTGCATTTGGAATCACATTTAGAGACCGTGCATTAGATTGGTACATGGGTCTCGCAATAAATAACTCAATGGGAATGCGTAAAACTATAGCAGAGGTGAAGAGGCAATTAATAAAGGAATTTCAGAAACCAAGCTCAGAAGTCCTGTTTATGAATGAAATGATAGAGATTAAGAAGAAACCAGGAGAATTAGTCTAGGAAGTGGACCAGAAGTTCAAGAGGCTAAAAGGTAAGTTAAATTACATTATTACTTATACGCAACATAGACATTTTTTTTTTATTCTCTATTTCCACACTTGAAGTATCCTTTGCGACAACAAAAATTCCAAAGTCAGACTGAGTATCTATAGGAAACCTTACAGCTAGAGGAAACATCGTACAAGAATATAGATCCAACTGTGGAAGAGTTGAAGCAATATTTGAATAACTTAACATTCTAGTTGAATCAAAACAAAGGAAATAAGAAAAGAGAATATGTCTGGTGTACAGTGTGTGGGACACAAGGCCATCACAAGAATGAGTGTCCATTATTTGTGAAATATATTGGAGTGGGTATGCCAAACCATTTATCTTTACGAGGACCATGGTGTTATATTTGAAAAACACATGGGCATGATCCCTATCACTACCCCCTGATGCATAAGTATTAGACAGTACTGGAGAGAACATTTTATAATTTTTGCAAGTTAGTTGAACATGAAGACAAGGACTGTAGAACCTTGGAGATGATGAAAGAAATGATTGCAGATACATATGGGGTGTAGGATGAACATGTAACAGGGCAATATGCACACTAGCTGCAGTATAACAACGCGTAATAGCCATAGTATAATCTTGCGCAATAGTATGCAACACAACCACAATATAATGCGCAACAATTTCAAGGGAAACAACATTATAATCCCACGCAACAGTGCGCAACACCACCATAGTACAATAACATGCAATCAAATTATAATCAAGGACCCCAGTATAATACATCACGCGAAGATAATCAAGGAAACAGAGGAGGATTCATAGGAGGAGGAAATGGAGGAAGAGGCTTTGGAGGAGGTCGAGGACCAGTTATTTATCATAGCTATTAGAAACCAGGGAATTATGCAAGAGAATTCCCATATACACCTACGAAATGTATTTATTTTCGCTCAGTAGACCATGAAACAGAAGACTATCCCACACTTTTGATAAAAATGCAGGACAAGAGGAACCATACCAATAAGAATGTACAATGGATCAAGGTGGAAAATAGAGAAGAGGACATGAATAAGATTAACATATTTACTAGAGGTGGATCTAAGACAAAAGAATATGAGGAAAATAAGGATCAATACTAGTACTGGTGGGTTAGGAAGAATACAACGCCTAAACAGAAGTTTGATGCACTCAAAGAGAAAGAAATATTCAAAGAGGCTAGGTAGGAGATTTTGAAAGAAAATATTGCATCTACTTCAGGGAAAAAACTAAAAGATGAGATACCAGTGTATGGCATGCCTTCATTATTTGATCAAACCAATCAAGAGGAGTCTTCAGAACAAGTAAAAACTTTAATAAAAAAATTGGGAGCCTATGTCAAATTGTTGAATGATAAAAATTCCTTACAAGTACTGCAGAATTTGTTAGAAAAGTGTAATTTTGGGGAAGAAGGGGTAAAAATAGTAAATCAAGTCCATAAGAAGAGAATAACCAATAGGGAATTCAAATTGAATTCCAACATAGTATATTTCAATATGGGGGATATTATACTAGACTTAGGGTCTAAAGTCAATCTTCTTCCAAAGAAGACTTGGGAAGCTATGGGAGAACCTCAACTGGGGTATTCACCTATTCGATTGAAGTTGGAAAATCAACACAAAGTGGTGCCAATTGATAGGTTGAAAGGGATTCCAGTAGATCTATATGGTGTGCACATCATGGAAGACTTTGAATTCATTAACATAGTGGACAACACTTCGCAATATCCAACATTGTTGAGTTTGGATTGGGATTTTGATAACCAGGATATTATCAATTTGAAGTCTAGAAAGATTATCTTTAAATATGGAGAATACATATTTATTACACCATTAGATCCCTAATAAGTAGGAAGGTATGTGGAACCTGTGACAAACAATATTATTATAGAATATGTGAATTAGTTATAGAAAACAACCACGCGTGAAGAGGATTATATCAACCTAACTGCAGATGGAATGCTCAATTGGAGGAGTATTAGTTATTGTGCTTCAGACTCTAACATAGGACTGGAGAACTGGAAACAATGACTACATGAATTATCTAGAAGAATATGTGCCAGAATGACACGCGCATTGAGATGGATTGGTTCAGAGGTAAGAGAGCCTCCTACTTTTTATGGTATGAATGAATTAGAAGAGTTTTTCATGAAATTTTAACTAGAAGTAGTAGAAAGTTAGAGATTGACAGTATTAGATATTTGTTTAAAATATACACCTTCCTTTTGGTGGGGTACACACAAGGAGAATATCAACAATTAGTTTCAGTGAAAAAGGTTACTGCGCATCAGATTTGGCACAGAGAAGGAGCATAGACATGAGGAGAAATATGAGTGATTTGGACAACCTCAAGAACATGTAGATAAGTTCATGGTTCAATGGATATCACTACCACTAGAAGAATGGCCACACAATTTTTTTCACACATTATAAGGTATTCCAAAGAGCTGGTACACAGAATAAGAACAATGAAGAGAAACTACAAATTGGGAAGAGATACAACATAATTTTGTAGTCACATTTTTCTTTGAGCATGATAATCTAGAGATAGATACAACAATGAAAGTAGTAAGATATAGGATATTTTAAAAACCAGAATTTGAAATAATCCCAGCATATTAGAAGTACGCTAGAAAGACAATTAAGCAATTGCTACATTGTTATCACGTCGTAGAAGAAGAAGATCCAATAGAAGATAATTCGCACAATATACAGATCCCATAAGTGGAAGGTGAAAGGGAAGTACAAGGTCCCAACATTGATTTAGAAGCTTATGATGCACCATTAAATATCGAGAAGGTAAACATTAAAACTATAGAAAACCCAAAGATGGAAAGTGTTGGATATTATTGGGATAATCAGAGAGTAGAAAGGATCACATAGTTACTACACGAGTACATTGACTTATTTCCAACAAAATTCTCAGAGATGAAGGGATTAGTAGGAGAGCTAGGAGAGATGAAGATCCCTTTGAAGCAAGAATCCAAACCTATTAGATAGAGACCTTACAGATTGAATCAAATATATAAAGAGAAAGTGAAGGAATAAATTGACAAGATGCTAGAAGTTGGTGTTATAGAACCTGTGGAAGAGTCAGAATGGATCAGTCCTATGGTAGTGTAGAAAAAGAAGTAAGGAGGGATCATGATTTGTGTAGATTTGAGAAAATTGAATGATTCTTTCCTACACGATCATTTTCCTACCCCATTTACAGATGAAGTTTTGGAGAATGTAGGTCGTCAAGAAGATTATTCATTCACATATGGGTTTTTTAGTATATCATCAGATAAGGAGTGCATCAGAATATAGACATAAGGCCACATATGTGATATAATGGGGGTCATTTCAGTATACAGTTCTTCTAATTGGGTTGAAGAATGCACCAAATTGGTTTTCAAGAGTAGTAGTAGCAGCCTTTAAGGACTTTATTCATAAGTTTTTATAAGTTTACTTGGATGTCTATACAATGTTTAGTCTATTGAAGGACCATGTCAAAGTATTAAGGATGATGTTAGATAGATGTAGACAGTGTCAGACATCATTAAATATCAAGAAATGTATTTTTAGCGCACCTTTTGGGATTTTTTTAGGGCATGTGGTGTGTAAAAAGGGTTTGTTGGTTGATCCTACTAAAATTGTTGTCATAGTTAACTTACCACCATTGAAGTCAATGCACCAGTTGAAGAGTACATTGGGGAATACATGGTATTATAGGAAGTTCATAAGGGTATATGCATAGATTATTGCACTAATGGAGAAGTTATTGAAGAAGGACACTAAGTATCAATGGAATGAGGAATTCCAATAGAGTTTGGATATTTTGAAGGAGAATATGGTCACTACGTCGATTTTAGTGTTTCCATAATAGGAAAAAGAATTTCATGTGCATGTGTAACACCCTGTTTCCCCCAGATTGTAAATATAACTGAACTGGCCAAGGACTATGGAAAAACTCATAAGTATGAATATGTGTTATAAATGGACCTGCAGGAAGAGGTCAATGAATGTAAATGATAGTTTGAATTTATTACAGAACTGCTGAGAGGGGATGTGCGGAAAAGAGACCATGATGGTGGTGGAGGGCACCTTGAAAAAGGGGTGTTAACTTCCACCAAGAATTAAGTACCGTATTTGGACTCCACTGGCTCGGAGAACCAAAAGCGGCTCGCTAGCCCTGAAATAAATGCCTTGCAGGCTGGTAGGTTGATGGCTTGATGAGGGATGGGGAGGTGAACCGCCTATCCATAGAGCCATCATGACTGACCAGCACGAAGGTAATCGTGCCACACGCAACCTCGCGAGAGGATAAGGCGTATGGAAGAAGCGATTGAAGGGGGGAGATGCGAGGGGAACTCTGGAGTTTTACGCAGAGTGAGTGATCGCAGAGAGGGAGGGATTGCAACCTTCGCTCCTGGGCACTAGCAGACAGAGAGACGCAGGTCTTAGGACATCGTGGTCTCAGCTCGGGGGTGGCTAGTGGTAAATCCATTAGGAGTCGCTACGCCTATGGTTGGGATGAAACGAGCACCCCTCTCAGCCATTGCTTCTATTGCTGAAGTTATCTCTGATAAGTGTTTTTCTTATACTGCATTTTGAAATTTATATGCTGTCACATATGTTCATGGGCTTGTGGAATTGTAAATGTTTCCTGTGATGGAATTGTCTGTACAACAATTTTTAATATGGAGTAGATGTTAGCTCATAGAAATTGTGAAATTATAAATGATTTCGGCATGAGAATGACCGGGTAATGCTTGATATGAATGAGTTGATATATGCTTAACATCGAGGAAACCGTGCTTGACTTACGTTGATAACTGAATCTAATCATGCCTAGCCGCTCTCGGGAAGCTGTCTCCCTTTATATGCTTCCAGGAATGCCCCGGTAAGGATCTCTTCACAGAGATTTCCCCCCTCGGAAAGGTTCACCCAGAACCCAGAATAAGGATTCGAACGCACAGGTCTTATTAACCCTGTACGAGGAGGAACGATCCTATTGAGGTTCCAAGGTAGTAGTGTTGTGGGATAAAATAAGTCAACGGATGAGATCTCGTCGGAGGATCCATAGTCATACATGACCATTAGATTGACGAAAGTAACGCAGGTGTTACTTACCTTGCCCCTTTTCCCTCTATCATCGTGAGCAATGAGAAATTGGGATCGTAAACTCCAAGACCCAACAGAATGAATCTAGACCGTTAGATCTCGGTCCAATTACCCGTCAGCCATTGGATCTGGAGAAGTTGCGCAGGGGTAGGCATGTGAGGAAATGATCTGAACCGTCGGATCTTAGATCATAGCCCCGACAACCATCAGATCTCGAGAAGATGCGCTGGAGTTAAACTCTAGTGTGCAAAAGAAGAGTCCTAGCCGTTGATCTCGGAAGGACACGTGTCAACATCCCGGAGAAGTCATCGGGACAACAGGGTCACCGGGGTTTTGTTGAGTCTGAGAATCGAGACCTTGTGGTCCTCGAAATCCCGAAAACAGATCCTAGCCGTTGATCTCGGCAGGACACGTGTCAGCGTTTGGGAGGCGTCGGGATTTTTACCATCGGAGATTTGGGGAGTATAGAACCGTTACATATTGAAATCGCGATACACGATTTCCCGATCATATCTGGAGCGTCCATTGTGTAGGACGTGTGTCAGGAAATCCCGTAAAGTCGGGGATCGGGAAATCGGGGTTTCCGGAAACAAAAGACTCATACATAATGAGATCGCGATACGCGATTTCCCGATAGGATCTGAGTCGTCCAACAACAGGGACACGTGGCAGAGGATCCCAGAGAGTCGGAGTTCGGCATATCGGGGTTTTCGAATACATAGAACTCTTGCCATCCAGAATCGCGATCCGCGATTTCCCGATAGGATCTGAGCCGTCCAACAGCAGGGACACGTGGCAGAGGATCCCAGAGAGTTGGAGTTCGGGGTATCGGGATTTTTGGAGTCATGCAACTTGTGCACAAAGGAATCGCGATACACGATTTCCCGATACAATCTGAATCGTCCATTTGAGGGACAGGTGTCGGAGATCTGGAGTGGGTCAGAGTGTTAGCCATCGGGAAATCAACATTTCCGTGGACAAGTGATCGGGGAAAATCCAAGTGAAAACCTCGACGAGATCTGAGCCGTCCGTTCACATGAGACAGGTGTCAGGGATCGGACGAAAGTCACAGATCGGAAAATAGGAGTTCTCGAGGCCATGAGAACCAGGACATCATAAGTCCCGAAACCCCGAGAATCAATCCGGGCCATCCGTCTGCGAGGAAAGGTGGCAAAGGATCGGGCGCCATCGGAGTTTTGTTCATCGGAGTTTTCGATGGTAAGGAAATTGTACAACAAGAAATCGCGATCCGCGATTTCCCGATGAGATCTGAGCCGTTCATCAGCGAGGATGCGTGGCGAGAGATCCCAGAAAGTCGGAGTTCGGCAAATCAGGGATCGGCGTATCGGGGGTTTCAAGGACATGAAACCGTTACATTACAAAACCGCGATATGCGAAATCCCGACACCATCATAAGCCATTGATTCAAGGGACGTGTGTCGAGCATCCGGAGAGAATCGGGAATCGGGATATCGCGAGTTCCGAGTATATGTGTTCTGTGTCATCGCAAATGCCGAAACCCCGATGGAAGGTTATACGGCGACAGTCATATGGTAAGTGGTCACATGGACCATGGTATAGCCAAGGGGGCTAGCCAGTGTAAAGACGCGTCGAGAGCCCAGGGGACTTGTGCACCATGACATTGAAAGGCACCAAACCCCGACAAGAATTAAGACCGTGGTCTTGTGAACGTTGTGGTCGTATTGACCAGGACTTAGCCCGGAAAGCCAATACGCTAGGAGCACATCGAGGATCGGAGGATCGGGAGTTCCGGGTATACGTGCACCTCGGCACCGCAAACTTCGAAACCCCGACGAGAAGCTGTCGTATGGTCATACAAGAACCAGTCGTGTGGATCAAAGGCTTAGCCATGTGGGGCTGAGGCAACCAAGGAGTGAATCAGAGATCGGAGATCGGTGTTTGTAGTTGCCAAGACATCGTGGGTATCAAAACCCCGATAGAAGGAACCCCGAATCCCGATATAGGACGAGGGAATGGCATTTCGCTAATGCAGGTTTGTGGAGATTTCTCATGTATGGGAGATTAACCCAATTTTTTTTTTAATTATGATAGTGGGTGTGTTACAAAGTGGTATCAGAGCATGGTTACAACACTCGGCCTGACTGGGCTCATGCACCAGTCGCACCAGTCGTGCATAAAGCTCGTACGAAACACTCCTATGAGGAGTACCCCTGACTTAACTATCTTATCCAGGATTAAAAACTTGGAATATGAACACCCGACTGTGTGTGCATGTGAAAGAATTATGGAATTATACACAAATTATGCAATATATTTAATTCTTGACTAATATCCAGCGTTTGTCTTCACACTCAAGCGGACGATCAACCGCGGGAATCTACAAACGCAGAGTATGGTGACTCACCAAGAGGTGGGAGAAGGCTCCCACAGTAGAGACGAGGAGTCTGATGAAAGAAGAGCAATAAGAACCCCTCCAGACTTAGCTGAGACGGTGAGGAGTCTCATGGTCGAATTGCAAAGCTGCAAGGCTGATAATGAAAGGATGATGAAAGAACAAGAAAAGAAAACCGAAATTAATGCAGTTCTACTGCAGAGCCTATCTGACCTACAACAACAAATGCAGCATGAACCTGAGATGAAAAATCGTGGTCGTGTCAGTGGCCACACTGAGAGGAGCACATCCAGAAAGGTCCACCCTAGAGTTAAAGGACCAGTTCCAGACGATACCACTGAGAAGGAATTCGGTGATTCAGAAGGCTCTTCTAGCAGCAGGACCAGTTCCTATTCTCGCAGAAAACAGAAGAAGCAAAAGACTTCCAAGAGTCACACATGTGAGGAATTTAGAAAGGCTAAACCTCCCTCCTTCGACGGTGAGATAAAGAAGGGAGAGGAGGATGAGGTGTGGCTACTTGGGCTGAAGAAATATTTCAGAGTCCATGACTTCTCAGAGAATTTGAAGGCCCGAGTGGCCACTTTCCATCTGAACGAGAAGGCTTCCATCTGGTGGGAAGACCTTAAGAATATAAAAGGGGTCCGTGAGGAGGACCTGTCTTGGAAACAGTTTGAGAAGTACTTCCGGAAGAAGTATTTGTCAGAAAGGTATTTCGACGAGAAGGCTAAAGAGTTTTATGAACTCAAACTGGGCCAACTTACCATGGAGGAATATGTCAACAAATTCCTTGACTTACTAAGGTACGTACCCTACATCAAAGCAGAGAAGGCAAAGGAACAACGCTTCATCAGCGGGCTTCCCAAGGAATACCGAAACCGAATTGAGTTTGATGAACCAAAGACCTTAGAAGATACTATACGATAGGCAACATATTGTCATGAGCAATATGGACATCGGGCAGAGTCCCGTGGAGACTGGAAACAAAAGAATGGTTCAAAATTTCAGAAGAAAGGTATCAAATCCTCGGGATTTAAAAACTACAAGAAGAACCACAGAATGAACTTCCCAACCCGGAGTGTACTCCAGCAGAACTTTCCCTCGGCGGATGGAAATAAAACTTTTGGACCTATACCAGTAAAAATTGATAACCCAAAGAGAAAACCCTTGGAATGCTGGGATTGCAGAGGAGATCATCTCTGGAGAGACTGTCCACTCCGACAAAAGAACAGTCGGAATATTTATAACATGCAGGAAGCTACCACAGTCAACGATGTGGCCAGGAGTGTGCCACAGATTTATGCAGCCTTGGACAATAACCAGGATGACCACCAAGCTTCAGTGGTGGAACTAGAAGGTATGATCTTC
>ML790668.1:0-40955 GCA_009831015.1 Picea engelmannii | reverse complement strand
GAAGTTATCTCTGATAAGTGTTTTGCTTATACTGCATTTTGAAATTTATATGCTGTCACATATGTTCATGGGCTTGTGGAATTGTAAATGTTTCCTGTGATGGAATTGTCTGTACAACAATTGTTAATATGGAGTAGATGTTATCTCATAGAACTTGTGAAATTATAAATGATTTCAGCATGAGAATGACCGAGTAGTGCTTGATATGAATGAGTTGATATATGCTTAACACCGAGGAAACCGTGCTTGACTTATGTTGATAACTGAATCTAATCATGCCTAGCCACTCTCGGGAAGCTGTCTCCCTTTATCTGCTTCCGGGAATGCCCCGGTAAGGATCTCTTCATAGAGATTTCCCCCCTCAGAAAGGTTCACCCAGAACCCAGAATAAGGATTCGAACGCACAGGTCTTATTAACCCTGTACGAGGAGGAACGATCCTATTGAGGTTCCAAGGTAGTAGTGTTGTGAGATAAAATAAGTCGACGGATGAGATCTCGTCGGAGGATCCATAGTCATTCACGACCATTAGATTGACGAAAGTAACGTAGGCGTTACTTACCTTGCCCCTTTGCCCTCTATCATTGTGAGCAACGAGAAATTGGGATCGTAAACTCCAAGACCCAATAGAATGAATCTAGACCGTTAGATCTCGGTCCAATTACCCGTCAGCCATTGGATCTGGAGAAGCTGCGCAGGGGTTAAGCGCAGGGGTAGGCATGCGAGGAAATGATATGAACCGTCGGATCTTAGATCATAGCCCCGACAACCGTCAGATCTCGAGAAGATGCACCGGAGTTAAACTCTAGTGTGCAAAAGAAGAGTCCTAGCCGTTGATCTCGGAAGGACACGTGTCAACATCCTGGAGAAGTCATCGGGACAACAGGGTCACCGGGGTTTTGTTGAGTCTGAGAATCGAGACCTTGTGGTCCTCGAAATCCCGAGAATAGACCCTAGCCATTGATCTCGGCAGGACACGTGTCAGTGTTTGGGGGGCGTCGGGATTTTTACCATCGGAGATTTGGGGAGTATAGAACCGTTACATATTGAAATCGCGATACGCGATTTCCCGATCATATCTGGAGCGTCCATTGTGCAGGACGCGTGTCAGGAAATCCCATAAAGTCGAGGATCGGGAAATCGGGGTTTCCGGAAACAAAAGACTCATACATAATGAAATCACGATACGCAATTTCCCGATAGGATCTGAGCCGTCCAACAACAGGGACAGGTGGCAGAGGATCCCAGAGAGTCGGAGTTCGGCATATCGGGGTTTTCGAATAGATAGAACTCTTGCCATCCGGAATCGCGATCCGCGATTTCCTGATAGGATCTGAGCCGTCCAACAACAGGGACACGTGGCAGAGGATCCCGGAGAGTCGGAGTTCGAGGTATCGGGATTTCCGGAGTCATCCAACTTGTGCACAAAGGAATCGCGATACGCGATTTCCCGATACAATCTGAATCGTCCATTTGAGGGACAGGTGTCGGAGATCCGGAGTGGGTCGGAGTGTTAGCCATCGAGAAATCGGCATTTCCGTGGACAAGTGATCGGGGAAAATCCAAGTGAAAACCCCGACAAGATCTGAGCCGTCCATTCACATGAGACAGGTGTCAGGGATCAGACGAAAGTCGCAGATCGAAAAATTGGAGTTCTCGAGGCCATGAGAACCAGGACATCATAAGTCCCGAAACCCTGAGAATCAATCTGGGCCGTCCGTCTGCGAGGACAGGTGGCAAAGGATCGGGCGTTGTCATAGTTTTGTTCATCGGAGTTTTCGATGGTAAGGAAATTTTACAACAGGAAATCGCGATCTGCGATTTCCCGATGAGATCTGAGCCGTTCATCAGCGAGGACGCGTGGCGAGAGATCCCAGAAAGTCGAAGTTCGGAAAATCGGGGATCGACGTATCGGGGGTTTCAGGGACATGAAACCGTTACATTACAAAACCACGATATGCGAAATCCCGACACCATCATAAGCCGTTGATTCAAGGGGCGCGTGTTGAGCATCCGGAGAGAATCGGGAATCGGGATATCGCGAGTTCCGGGTATATGTGTTCTGTGTCATCGCAAATGCCGAAACCCCGATGGAAGGTTATACAACGACAGTCATATGGTAAGTGGTCACATGGACCATGGTATAGCCAAGGGGGCTAGCCAGTGTAAAGACGCGTCGAGAGCCCAAGGGACTTGTGCGCCATGACATTGAAAGGCGCCAAACCCCGACAAGAATTAAGACTGTGGTCTTGTGAACATTGTGGTCGTATTGACCAGGACTTAGCCCGGAAAGCCAATACGCTAGGAGCACATCGAGGATCGGAGGATCGGGAGTTCTGGGTATACATGCACCTCGACACCGCAAACTCTGAAACCCCGACGAGAAGATGTCGTATGGTCATACAAGAACCGGTCGTGTGGATCAAAGGCTTAGCCACGTGGGGCTGAGGCAACCAAGGAGTGAATCAGAGATCGGAGATCGGTGTTTGTAGTTGCCAAGACATCATGGGTATCAAAACCCCGATAGAAGGAACCCCGAATCCCGATATAGGATCAGGGAATGGCATTTCGCTAATGCAGGTTTGTGGAGATTTCTCATGTATGGGAGATTAACCCAATTTTTTTTTTAATTATGATAGTGGGTGTGTTACAGCATGTGGATGCATCTGCAATAGCATTAGGAGCAGTATTAACCCAAACAGGAGAAGGTGATATAGATCACCCTATAACCTTTGCCAGCAGAAAGTTATCATATTCAGAACATAACTATGACACTACCGAAAGGGAAGGATTAACTATGGTGTATGCTTTGAAAAAATACAAACATAACTTGTTAGGGAAACATTTCATGATGTTTACATATCATTTTTCTCTAAGATATTTATTCAATAAGCCAATGTTGGGAGAAGGATATGCAGATGGATACTTTTGTTCCAAGAATTTTACATTGAAGTTGTGGTGAAGCCTGGAAGATTGAATGTAGGACCAGATCACTTATCCAGGATAACTAATGGAGAAGAACCCAGTAACTTCAAAGAAAACTTTCCAGATGCACAATTATTTTTAGTATAGATAGATCATGAGTATTTTTACGAAATTATTGAGTTTTTGAGTACATTCTTTGCACCAATATAATTTACTACTGCAAAAAAGAAAACTTTGGTGGTGAGAGTTGTATATTATCAATTGATTGCAGGTCATTTATACAAAATGGGAGAAGACAACATCTTGAGAAGATGTGTGATGGAGCATGAAAGGACTATGATTTTAGTAGAGGCACATGAAGGGATTGTTGGAGAACATTACAAAGGAAAATATACCATGTATATGGTATTGCAAGTAGTTTTATAGTGGCCAATAGTTCACAAGGATTCAAAGGAATACCGTCAGAAGTGGGATGTTTGTCAAAGAGTTGGGAAACCATCCAGGGGGGATGAAATTTCATTGAGACCTCAAGTAACATTACAAGTTTTTGATAAGTGGGAAGTAGATTTTGTAGGTCCAATTAATCCACCATCCAGAAGATCAAGAGCCAAATATATTACTACAACAAAAAAGTACTTGACTAGGTGGGATGGGGAAAAAACAGTAAAGGATTGCAGAACAGAGACCGTAGAACGCTTTTTATTTCAACATGTAGTGACAATATTTGGATGTCCAAGAATATTGATGAGTGATCATGGGACTCATTTTATTAACAATACAATTGAGTAAATGCTTGAAGAGTTTAAGATACATCATCAGAAGAGAACTCCTTATAACCCTCAAGCAAATGGAACAGTGGAAGCATTCAACAAGATTTTGGAGAATGCCTTGACAAAGATTTTTAATGTGAATAGATGATTGGGATTTGAATGTACCAACAATACTTTGGGCTTATAGGACTACATGCAATAAAATAACAAGGAAAACACCCTTTAGATTGGTGTATGGACAGGAAACAATAGTTCCCTTAGATTATCTGATACCAAGTCTGTGCATTGCAGCAATTAAAAAAATGATAGAAAGGGGCCCAACGCAATAAATATTGGCTCAGTTGATGGAATTAGAAGAGGAAATAATCATAGTAGGTTTATGCTAGGAGGTACAAAAAACAAAGGATAAACAATGGCATGACATACATATCAAGAAGAAGAATTTTAAGGAAGTAGATCTGGTTCTCCTCTATGAAAGTAAGTATTTGCAGCACCCAGGGAATCTTACAATGCATTGGCTAGGTCCATATCAGATAAAGTATGTCACAGATAGAGGTGTTGTACAACTATTTTTGGATTACCGAGAGGGGGGGTGAATCAGTAATAGAGAATTTTAATCATTTTTCACCATAAAATGAAAGTGTTATATCAATGTAGAATTATCATCCAATAGTTGCAGAGTAAATAAACAATGAACAAATGAGAAATCATATACATACACAATACACCAATGTTTTACATGGAAACACAAAGCGGGAGAAAACCACATAATCTTTTTTATTATATGTATTTAAGAATTACATTCATTGGAAGCACCAACTTCCTTAGTTTTCCAGCTGCAACTGGAAGGAGGCTCCAACCCCCTAGTTTCTCAGGCTACAACCTGAGGGAAGCTCCAACTCCCCAATTCTTTGTCTACAACCAAAAGGAGGCTCCAACCCCCTAGTTTCTCAGGCTACAATATTCAGGAAGATCAAAATCCACAATTCTTTGGCTACAACCAGAAGGAGGCTACAACCCCCTATGTTCTCCGGCTACAACCACCTGTCCTTGCCTTGTCCAACCACCCTGAAATATAAGTAGAATGATGGAACCACTATCACACTATCACTGTGAGATATACTTCTATAAAACAATACCAATCAATCTATAATCAACCTATACCATAAACAAGTGCATCAACCATGCACCAACCTGTACCAAACAACCTGTAATCATTCTGTACAATAAACAAGTGCATCAACCATGCACCAACCTGTACCTCAACCTGTAATCATCATGTACCATAAACAAGAGCATCGACCATGCACCACCTGTACCTCAACCTGTACCATCAATAAGTGCATCATCCATGCACTAAATATGTGCCAATGATGCATCAAATATACATAAACTATGACTCATCGAGATGTACCAACATCATAAACTATACATTGCATGTGTGTGCCAAATCATCAACTACTTATCTCAACCATGTACCCAACATGTACCTCAACCATATACCAAATACATATACCAACATAACCATCAAAATTTATCTAACAATACATCACACTATCCATAACCAAATACCATAAACCGTTACATCAAACCATGTGCCACAACCTCACTGTTATACAACCTCTATCTATAACATACCTCAACCAAAATCCCTCATCAATTTCATCATCCAAATATCATTTATAAATATGTAATAGACATGATGTATATGATCACATACCTACAAAGCTTCCTTAACTTTAACAACAAGAGACTAGCATTTTATCAAACTTTACTTTAGTCTCACATGACTAATTTTGGATTAGTCAACAACCCTAACTTGCAATAATCATAACTATGTAACTCTAATGAATAAATATATGAAAATGGTATACATTGTTCTTCAGTTTCTTTTATGTAATTCCTCCAGATTTCACTACTTGGAACCTCTCAGAAAAGGAGTTATAGCAAAAATGGCATACCTTTTTGAATTCTGGCTTATTCTAGCGATCGGAATTATAGAGAATTCCCTGCATGGAATATGTGTTGTATAGATCTGAAAATGGTACAAAACATACTACAGAATGTACTCTAAACAATACATTTGGTCTTATGGAATTTGGATCTGTTATGAATACATTATCACGTTTTTACCCGAAACACATTTTTAGACTAGTTTCAGGACTAGCCACAAACCCTATTTTCCATGTAGTGTAACTCCAAAAATACAACGACCCACAAGCTGAAATTTTTATCACAACTACTTGGATATTTTTATGCAATGGCCTGCTAATTTCATGGTCTGAATTATTCTATAAAAAAAGTTATTGCGAGAATGGTGAGATGACCTGTAAATAACATACCTTAGAAAGCATCATCAAAATAATTTATTCTCCCTTGAATTTCGGCCTTATTTACTTCACCTTCCCTCTAAAATTTGGCTTATATATTCTTTGGTTACCTCAGTCACTTGTAGATATTCAATATTCTCAAGTGTCATTAAAATGAGAGACCCTTGCCTCTTATTTATACTTTTATGTAGCTTCCTCAAGGAGTTACCTTTTAACCATCTTAAAGCACTTTCCTTATTTTAGGGCTAACCCACTTCTAACCACTTGTCCACTTAGTAATTTTCCCATTAACTCTATTATTTAAATAATTTCTTTTGTATCCACTTTGACTTATAGTACACTCATCACTTCACTTTATTATTTAAATAATTTATTCTTTGCAACCACTAAACCACTTTCCTTATTTTAGGGCTAACCCACTTCTAACCACTTGTCCACTTAGTAATTTCTCCATTAACATTATTATTTAAAAAAATTATTTTTTTTCCACTTTGACTTATAGTACACTCATCACTTCGCTTTATTATTTAAATAATTTCTTCTTTTCAACCACTTTGACTACTTTGACCTTTTGGGGCTTCTAGATGACTCATGAGGGTTCTCCAACTTCACATGGCCATAACTCTCTAACCATGAGGAGTTATGTGACGTTCCACATACCACCAAAAATGGCATGACATGTATTATCCATCTAGAATAGTCTTACCTTAAATATATTAAAACTCATACCATTATACATCAAACAAACTTGGGTCCATTACCCAAACCTTTGTGCTACCGGAATTCACTACCAGACTTTCTTCAAGGGTTGACATCAATGAAAACCAATCCAAATAATCAAAAATATCCCCCTTTGGCATTGATGGAAACACTCTGATGCAATATTGAAGTCATATCACTCATGCTCCCCCTGTTACCATCGCTCCCCCTAGAACCATGCCTCTATTCTGTTTCTCCAAGCAATTCTATCTTTGCATATAATAAATCTCTCCCCCTTTGTCATCAATGGAAAATGTATCTTTTCGTCCAGGGTTGTTCCCCCTGAATGAACTCTTTCTAAAACTGATCTCCCAACCTGAATTGTCCTCTTTATGGTGCTTCCATGTGTAAATCTAATACATATAAGATAAGCATTCAAAAGCATTCATTTTGGAGTAGAAATTACTCTGATTCTATGGTGAATATACTCAAAGGCTTCCCATGGAAGCGGTTTTGTAAATATGTCTGCCACTTGTTCTTTTGTGCCCACATATTCAACTCTGATGTTCTTTTATGCAACATGTTCCTGTAGAAATTGATAATTTATTGGAATGTGCTTTGTCTTGGATTGCATCACTGGGTTCCTTGAGATATTGATGGTGCTTGTATTATCACAATAGATTGGAATGGGCATATCATACTCAACCCATATATCTGTCAAAGTTTTTTTCATCCATAGAACCTAAGTACAACATCTTGTTGCTGTAATGTACTCTTCTTCGGTTGTAGATAAATATAATAATGATTATTTTTTGGTTATCCAAGATACTAAACACTCACCCAAGTAGAACGTTGCCCCATTGGTGCTTCGTTGGTCATCAATGCAACCTGCCCAATCTACATCTGTGTAGGAAATAAGTGATAGATCCTTTCCTTTTGGATACCATAATCCAAACTCTTTTGTTACTTTGAGATATATGAAAATCCTCTTCACTGCTAAGATATGTGATTCATTTGGTGCTACTTGAAATCATGCCACATGTCCAACTGCCTACATTACATCTGGTCTAGATGTTGTCACATATAGTAAGCTACCATTCATTGACCTGTATTGCCTCTAGTCTGTAGACTTTGAATCATCATCTTTTCTCAACTTACAATTGGTTTTCATAGGAGTGGTAACTGGTTTGTAATCTTCCATTTCGAATCTCTTTATCATTTCTCTGATATACTTAGTTTGAGAAATAAAAATTCCTTGGTTACTTTGATGTATCTGAAGACCCATAAAGAAGGATAATTCTCCAAGTAATGACATTTCAAATTCATTCTGCATGTCCTTTGAAAATTTATGTCTTAACCTGTCATTATTACTTCCAAAAACAATATCATCAACATAAATTTCAATTAATAAAATACTACCTTGAGTTACCTTGATGTAGAGATTGTTGTCTGCACTTCCTTTCTATAGTTCGTAGGGAGTTTTGTCATTGTTGTTTCTAAGCATTACTTTGTTTTGAATGTTAACTAATGTATGCACTGCATGTGTCCAAAAAATATCTATCAATTCGGAATCCATTAGCATTGTTCGATCCATTTCCTGTGTAATTATCATCAATTATGATAATGTTCCTTTGTCTCTGAACCACTCTCTGAACCAATATATGAATCCATTCTCTTGTCCATTTTCATATATATGTCCAAACCTGCTAAGTGTTATTACAAATCCATCTATTTCCATACTGTCCAAGACTCTACTTGCACAACTGTCCATAATGCTGACCCATTTATCACTATACTATCATGAATTCTTGATTAATCTATCAAACTGTACTTCTGCTAACTGACTTCTTTGGATCTGTCTTTTCAGACTCTCCAAGCTTCTCGAAGGATGGTTCATTGGTCTGTCACAACTATTACATAGACTCCCCCTGTCTAATATTCATATTACTTGGGAGTCTCTAAGCCAGATGGCTGAGAACAATTCCTGCTCTGAAGTGTATTCATCATCATCTTCATTAGTAGATTCATGATCTCTCTGAGCTCTAACTTCTTTATTTACCCGTCCTTCTTTTCTTTCAGTTATTTTCCAAACCTTTATGTATTTGACATCTTTATTTTTCTCTGTATAATTTTCTTCATCCCATTTTATTACCAATCTTGTGATCTATGGGACCTAGTATTTTTTCACTTGTTCTTCATGTTTTCTTATCCATATTTTATTATATCTGATATCAGTGTTCTCTTTCATGGAAGTATTTCTCATGCTTATACAATCACTAGCTATGTTTCCATTATTATGACATTTGTAACATTCAATGTCATGTGGGGCCACATAGGTATTTCTTTCTTGAACATTTCTTTTATAATCCCTACAATCTGCAACCTTATGTCCAAAATTAGTACAATAAAAAAAATGACCATAAAATAAATTTGCATACCTGGGAGTGAATGATCTTCTTTGTGGTGTAGTCCTTCTGAATTTATGCATTGACTGATCATGATCATGATTGAAGCTTCTTTGTGGCTTGAAAATGGATGGTCTTCTTGAAGATGTATCTTCAATAGTTTTCTTAGATTATGGTTGACCATGATTCTTTCCTTTGAGTACTTCTGCATAACTCTTTTTATTTTCTTCATTCTTCTTTTCTAGCAACCTAGAGTGCTTCTCTTCATTCTCTATAACTAATGTAGATGTTTTTGTCTCTTCAACGTTCTTGTTGAGTTTGACGATTTTATTTCTCAATCTGACAACTTCTTCTTCAAGCTCCTCGACTTCTTCTTCTTTCTTCATTATCTAAGACTTCATGACTTCTTCTGTTCTTTTCGCTTCTTCAAGATGAATTTTTAATGTGACTATTTCTTCTTCAAGTCCTTTCTCTTCTTGACCAAACTCTGCCTCAAGCTGGTTTAGATCGTTAGTTGTTTCCTTGAGATGATCTATCGATATCTTCTCTCTCATTCCTACTTCTTCTTTTTGTGCTACTATGTTGGCTTCCAAATATTTCTTTTGATATTCAATATTTTCTTCGATCTTTCTAGCTTCTTCTAGACGAGTTCTTAAGTTCTCGATGACCTGTTGCGCTTCTTAAAAAATGTGAACACTTTCCTTTTGTTTCATCAATTATTTCTTAAGTGACTTATTTTCTTATCTTAGTTCATCTAAAGCAGTAGTCAATTATGCTTCATAATTGTCTTCCTTTTCAATTAATTTTTCTGTCTCATTTCCTTCATGGCATTCTATTTTCAAGATGTCTGTGTTTTTCACAATTAAAGAAAAACAACATATGTTTGGTGATTATGTACTCTTCAACTTCTAAATCTGTTTGACATGGTGAACACAATTCTTCTTGATCTCTATCTGCATCTTCTTTGGCATTTTCTGAATCTGTGATGGGTGAAGAATATATGTCATGTAACTTATCCCAAAGTTCTTTGGATGATGAACATTTACCAACCTTTTCTCTTACCGGATTAGGTAATCCTTCCCAGATGAAATCCATTGCTATTTTTTATTTTTATCCAATTCATTCTTGGCTACAGTCTTTGCCCTTTTTGAACTATCATATCCTGTAACAACTGATAGCCAAATATAATGTCCATGTGCCTGCAAAAATACTTTCATCCTTCTGATCCACATCTCATACTTTAAACCATTCTGACCATTAAAAATTGGTACTACATTCTCAGAATAGTCTATGATCTCCTTCCAGTGGTTAAACTATTTCCTGAAGGAACCTTCTCTGATACGAATTGTTGGATTACTAAGAGGGGGGGTGAATCAGTAATAGAGAAATTTAATCCTTTTTCACCATAAAATGAAAGTGTTATGTCAATGTAGCATTATCATCTAATAGTTGCATAGTAAATAAAAAATGAACAAATGAGCAATCATACACATACACAGTACACTAGTGTTTTACGTGGAAACCCAAAGTAGGAGAAAAATACAGAAATATTTTTCTTATATGTCTTTAAGATTTACATTCATTGGAAGCAGAAAATTCCTTTTTTTTCTAGCTGCAACTAGAAGGAAGCTCCAACCCCCTAGTTTCTTAGGATACAACTTAAGGGAAGCTCCAACTCCCCAATTCTCTGGCTACAACCAGAAGGAGGCTCCAACCCCCTAATTTCTCATGTTACAACATGAAGGAAACTCCAACTCCATAATTCCCTAGCTACAACCAAAAGGAGGCTACAACCCCCCTATGTTCTTTGGCTACAACCACCTATCCTTGCCTCGTCCAACCGCACTGAAATATAAGTAGAACGATGGAACTGTTGTCACACAATCACTGTGAGATATATTGTTGTAAACCTGTTTCAATCAACCTGTAATCAACCTATACCATAAACAAGTGCATCAACTATGCACCAACCTGTACCAAACAACCGATAATAAGCATGTACCATAAACAAGTGCATCAACGATCCACCAACCTATACCTCAACCTGTAATCATCATGTACCATAAAAAAGTGCATCAACCATGCACCAACTTGTACCTCAACATGTACCATCAATGAGTGCATCAACCATGCACCAAATATGTACCAATTATGCATCAAATACACATAAAATATGATTCATCAATATGTACCAACATCATCAACTATACACCGCATGTGTGTGCCAACTCATCAACTACTTGTCTCAACCATGTACCCAACATGTACCTCAACCATATACCAAATACATATACCAATATAACCATCAAAGGTTCTTTAGCAATACATCACACTATCCATAACCAAATACCATAAACTATTACATCAATCCATGTGCCGCAACCTCATTATTATACAACCTCTATCTGTAACATACCTCATCCAAATTGCCTAATCAATTTCATCATCCAAATCCCATTTATAACTCTGTAATAGACCTGATTTATATGATCACATACATGCAAACCTTCCCTAACTTTAACAACAAGAGACTAGCATTTTATCAAACTTTACTTTAGTCTCACATGACTAATTTTGGATTAGTCAACAACCCTAACATGAAATCATCATAACTATGGACCTGTAATGATTAAAGATTTGAAAATGGTACACATTGTTCTCTAATGTCTTTTATGCAATTCCTTCAGATTTCACTACTTGGAACCTCTTAGAAAATGAGTTATAGCAAAAATGGCATACCTTGTTGAATTTTGGCTTATTCTAGAGATCGAACTTGTAGAGAATGCCCCGCATGGAATACTTGTTTTGTATATCTGAAAATGGTATAAAATATACTAAGGAATGTACTCTAACCAATACATTTGGTCTTACATAATTTGGATATGTTATGAAGAAGTTATGACGTTTTTACCCGAAACACCTGTTTTAAACTAGTTTCAAGACTCGCCACAAACCCTATTTTCCATGGAGTGTAACTCCAAAAATACAACAAACCACAAGATGAAATGTTTATCACAGCTACTTGGATATGTTTTCTCAATGGCCTCCCAATTTCATGGTTTGAATCATTCTAGAAAAAAATGTTATTGCGAAAATGGTGAGATGACCTGTAAATAACATTCCTTAGAAAGCATCATCAAAATAATTTATCCTCCCTTGAATTTCGGCCTTCTTTACTTCACCTTCCCTATGAAATTTAGATTTGATATCCTTTGGTTACCTCAGTCACTTGTAGCTATTCAATATGCTCAAGTGTCATTAAAATGAGAAACCCTTGCCTCTTATTTATACTTTTATGTAGCTTCCTCAAGGGGTTACCTTTTAACCATCTTAAAGCACTTTCCTTATTTTAGGGTTAACCCACTTCTAACCACTTGTCCACTTAGTAATTTTTCCATTAAATTTATTATTTAAATAATTTATTTTTTATCCACTTTGACTTATAGTACACTCGTCACTTCACTTTAT
This sequence comes from Picea engelmannii, assembly GCA_009831015.1. Classification (NCBI taxonomy): domain Eukaryota; kingdom Viridiplantae; phylum Streptophyta; class Pinopsida; order Pinales; family Pinaceae; genus Picea; species Picea engelmannii. Next base: position 28,359 of record ML790668.1, on the reverse strand, counting down.
TATTTAAATAATTTCTTCTTTGCAACCACTTTCCTTATTTTAGGGCTAACCCACTTCTAACCACTTGTCCACTTAGTAATTTCTCCATTAACTTTATTATTTAAATAATTTCTTTTGTATCCACTTTGACTTATAGTACACTCATCACTTCACTTTATTATTTAAATAATTTCTTCTTTGCAACCACTTTGACTACTTTGACCTTTTGGGGCTTCTAGATGACTCATGAGGGTTCTCGAACTTCACATAGCCATAAATCTCTAACAGTGAGCAGTTATGTGATGTTCTACATATCACCGGAAATGACATGACATGTACTATCCATCTAGAATAGTATTACCTTCAAATATATTAAAACTCATACCATTATAAATCAAACAAACTCGGGTCCATTACCCAAACCTTTGTGCTACTGGAATTCACTAGCGGACTTTCTTCAAGCATTGACATCATTGACAACCAACCCAAATAATCAAAAACTGTAAGATTTAGCAGGAAATGAAGTTCAAGGACTGGTGAATGGTAGTCGACTGAAAATGTATAGGGACAGTCAACCCACTAACCCTAAGTAGTTACAACACAACAAATATACTTGTACATATTGTAAATAGTAGGAGTTAAAAGAAGAGAAAGGAAGAAAAAAACTAGAAAAATGAAGAAAAAAACTAGAAAAACGAAGAAAAAATCTAGAAAAACGAAGAAAAAAATAAAAAGAACTAGACAGTGAGCATCAGAAAGAAAGTCAGGGAGACGAGAAATGAAGATACTTTGCACAAAAAAAATAAAACTGAGAGGATAAACATCGCGTTGAAGAAATGAAAACACAACACATAGGGAAAATGGAAAAAGACTGGAAAAAGTAAAACGATGACCAGGAAACCGAAAAAGGACGAAAACTTTAATAACCACAGCTATAAAAAGGGAAAAGATTGGAAACGTTCAACACTTAGAGATTTTTTAGCAATAGAGAACTTAAAAGAACAAGTAGAGGGTAATTGAGAAATAGAGACAATAATTCACGTGCAAAGCAAGCAAGATGGCACCTCCCAAAGTTGGTGGTCCTAGAAAATTCACAAGGGTGACCCGACAAACAAGGAAGAAAAAGGAAAGAATAGTAGAAAAAAAAAATATCATGGAGGTGGAGGATGTTACAATGTCGAAGGTTGAATCCGTTAGTCCAACAAGGGTAGAAGAAGAAAAATCAGCCACAAAAGAGATGGAAGTGGATCAGAGTGTAGGACAACAAAAATCGGAAAACCCTAATGGCAGGGAAAACGCCAATTCATAAAACTCTATAGAAATGGAGGAGATGGAAAAATAGAATGAGGGGACCCTACAAAGGGAATTCATCGTAGAAGAAGTCCTGGTAGAAGACATTACAGGGCATCAAGAAACAGAGGGCGAAGAAGAAGAAGTTGATAAAGAACTTACAGAAGAAAATCGAGTCGTTGTCTAGAAAAGGAAAACACTAGGTTCTCCAAGAAAATAAACCTCGGTGGAGATCATGCTACCTCATATCCGAGACGTCGTAATTTTAGTTGAATACATGCTAGGAAAAGTGAAAAAAATTGAAGCATGCAGATCATGATGTGACAGACACAACAAAGTTTCTTGAACTTGCGCAGGAAATATATTTAGAGAAAAAAGAGGAGGTGGGACCCTCAGGAAATCCAATTTTGGATCCCCTGGAGTGGATCACAGGATTATATAATTCAAGTATAATGAATTTGCTAGAAATACTGCATTTTGGGCACGGTAAGGACATGGGAAATTGTGTGAATAAATTACTGGAAAGGGTACATGGAGGTATCCTGCAGATGGACATGCCGGTCCATATAGATGTTGACCTCATAGAAAAAATCACAAGGTTTCCAAACAACAATGTAAAACCAGAGTATTACTTGGAGAACAAAGCAAGGGACAAGGAGATTGTAGAAGAGGTTAAAGCACAGTTAGGGACAGATGGGGGAAATAGGGGCATAGTGATAAAGGACATCAATGATCTTGTGATGAGGTTTTACACAAATCTTATGTCATGTAAACTCTTGAGGAAGTGTATAAAGGAAGAGGCCCCGACATGAGTCATAGCAGTAGTTGCGCAATGCGCAAAGGGTATAGTATTAAGGTGGGCACCCTATTTATTGAATCAGTTTTTGATAGACTACAGGGATGCATAGGATAATGAGACAAAATTCCATTTCTATTGGCTATTGATATTGGTAGCATTGGTAGGTTGGTAGGAACCCAAATTCACATCCTTTCTAGACATAAAAGGGAAGTTCTGTGCAGAGTGGTATACAACCTTATAAAATGTAAAAGACACTAAGAACAAATAGGAGAACAATGTAGTGTTTGCAATGTTCCTAGAAGTTATGCAACAAAATATAACTAACGTGTGGAGAATCCCAAATTAATTAGTCAAGAAAAATGAAGGAATTGCTAACTTTAAGGATTCAAGACACCACATGTGGATTCAAGCCAGAATAAATCCAAATAAGAAGTGGCTAGAAATGAGGTACTTCATGTTGGTTGTGGAGCCTGATTATCTTCCTAATTCAAAGTTTTGTTTCAGTCGTTCTTGGACCCCATTCCCTAATGGGGGGGTGTGGGGGGAATTCCCCCCCCACAACTTTGGCCTCCCCCCCCCCCCCCCCTTCCCCCCCCTCGGGTGGGTGATTCGGGGGCAGCACCCCTAAAGTGAAGTATTGGGAAAATTTCCCTTCTAAAATATTGTAATTTCATATTCAATCTGGATCGTTCATTATAAGGTCACAGATCTAATGGTAGAAGTTATGTTAGGGCTTTTTTTCCTAGAAGGAAACCCTATTTTATGAGGGAATTGTATTGCAACTATGTATGAGTCTGATTATTGTATTCTGAGAGAAGAGACTATGAGAGAAAGAAGAGGAAGTTGCAGCGGGTGTGTTGTAGGTTGTATCCCTTCATTTTGTTGGATAATGAAAAGGAAGGACCTGAAAAATTCTTTGGTGGATGTAGCCCACACTTGGTGAACCACGTATATCTATGTCTCTATTGTATTATGTATTTTTTGTGTTTTATTTACTCATTTGTTTTATTTTATTGTTCTGTGATCCTTTTTTTCTAACAACTGATATCTGAGTGAAAGGTAACTCGTAGGAAAAGAGGGTTCCTGGTTCAAGTGGGAGCAATGACAGAAGATGGAAATTTTAGGGTAGAGAAATTTAATCTTCGAAACTACCAGTTATGGAAGATGTCAATGGAAGAATATTTATATCAGAAGGATCTATTCCTACCATTGGGAGGAATAGCAATGAAGACGACATCCATGAAGGATGAATAATGGGAGGTTATTGACAGAAAGGCACTAGGAATGATATGGTTGAGCCTAGCAGCGTCAGCGGATTTCAATATGTCAAAATAAAAGACAACGAAGGAGTTGATGGACACATTGTCTAAATTGTATAAAAAAACCCTCAACATCCAATAAGGTATTTCTAATTAAGATATTATTTAATATGAATATATCATAAGGCGGATCTATTGCATATCATTTAAATGAATTTAATACGGTTACTAATCAGCTAAGTTCTGTAAAAGTGAACTTTGATGATGAGGTTAGGGCTCTTATAATCATGTGATCATTTCCAGAAAGATGGAATGGCTTGGTCATGGTTGTAAGTAAGTAACTCTATCTCTAGTTCAAACACTAAAAAATTTGATGATGTTGTTGGTGTTATCTTGAGTGAGGAAATGCGATGGAAAAGCACATGTGAGACATCAGGTAATGCGTTGACAGTGGAGAACGGGAGAAGACAACAGGATAGAGGAAAGGGCTTAGGGAACCATGGAAATTATAGAAAGGGAATATCCAAATCCAGACTATGAAAGATAGAGTGATGGAATTGTGGGAAGAAAGGGAATATAAAGAAATACTGCAGATCTCCAAAGAAACAAAGAGATGGACAAGAGGAGAAAAATCAGGAAGCCAATGTAACAAGTGGTGTGTTACAAGATGCTTTGATTCTTTCTATAGATAATATTTCTAAGTCTTGGGTAGTATATTTAGGGGCTTCGTTTCATGCCACATCCCATAGGAAACATTTTCTAGATTATGTTCAAGGTGATTTTGGACAGGTTCATTTGGGTGATGATGTACCATGCAAAATTGTTGGAATGGCAAAGGTACAAATAAAGAAAAAGAATGGAAACCAATGTTTGTTTAAAGAGGTAAGACACGTTCCATGTGTAAGGAAAAATCTAATTTCAACTATGCAGTTGGCAAGTGAAGCTTGTATATCTGTATTTAGAGATAAGTAGTGGAAGGTCACCAAGGGATCATTGGTGATAGAAAAATGAGAGAAGGTAGGTACATTGCATTTATGTACTGGTAATATTGACTCTATCTCTTTAGCTTCTATAGGAGTGGATACAACACTGTGGCATCATAGGATTGGAAACATCAGTGAGAAGGGGATGCAGATACTTCACAAAAGGAATTTTTTGCCAGATCTTAAACAAATTGATTTGGATTTCTATGAGTATTGTGTTTATGGAAAACATAAGAGAGTTAGATTTCTCAGAGTCAGGAAAGAAAAGAAGAGTGAAAGGTTATATATTGTGCATACAGATGTATGGGGACCATCTCAGGTGTCATGTCTTGGTGGATTTTTTTTATTATCTTACTTTTATTGTTGATGCAACTAGAAAAAATTGGGTTTATTTCATTCGACAAAAATATAATGTTTTTTATACTTTTAAGAAATGGAAAGCTTTGGTTGAGAATGAGACAGGAAAAGTTTGAAGTGTCTCAGATCAGACAATGGAGGTGAATATTGCAGCAACCATTTTGATGATAAATGTTCATACTATGGGATTCGTAGAGAGAAAATAGTTCTAGTAACACCAAAATAAAATGGTGTGTCAAAAAGTATGAACAGGAAAATCATGGAGCGTGCAAGGAGTATGATATTGCATGTTGGGTTGGTCTTACAATTCTAGGAAGATGTTGTAGATACTGTTGTTTACTTAATAAATAGAGGACCTTTAATCTCTTTGGATGGTGGAATTCTAAAGGAGGCATGGATAGGTAAAAAGGTAAACTATTCTTTTTTGAGAACTTTCGGTTGTGAAGCATTTGTCCATATTTATAAATAAAATAGAACAAAGATTGAATAAAAATCAAAGAGGTGTACCTTTATTGGATATGGTGTTAATTATTTAGGTTATCTCTTATGGGATTATGAAAATAACAAAATCATTAGAAGCATAGATTTCACATTCAATGAGAAGGTCATGTATAAATGCTAGTGGGAAAACCCCCCCTTTAACTACACCAGGGTTTAAGATGTAGACAAAGAGAATAACCATCTAAAAGCTAATAAATTATATATTCTACCCCAAACATACCAAAACTAATGTAAAGAATGAAAATGAGAGAATATATTGGGTAATTATACCTTTGATCCCACGTCTAGTGAAGATCTCCTCAAGCTTGGAAGTTCCACTGACTGCACGTCTCCTCCCAAGGTTGACCTGCATCCAAAGATAGGCAAAAAAGAACTACAATCATTCTATTATATCCATGAGTTAGGTTTAGATATTAAATGTTAAGTATAAATCGATAAAAATACTCAAAACACCATCATTTGGGACAAGAAAATGTGGTTCTTTTATTCATCATACAAAGATTATACCTTACAATCTGTGTCAGCCACCGTTCCACGAACTTGGTACATGCTCCTCTTTACCATGCTCGAAGTGCACCTTGAATGGACTTCTTCCCTCAACCTTCTAATCTACTCTATGGAAGGGAATGGGTTGAATGGAGGAAGAAGGGTCTAATGAGGGAATGTTGGGGAAATATCTCACAAAAGGCAGCAATATCTTGGGAAAGCAGGGGAAGTCAAATTGGGCAGAGTTTCACTTTTCTTATGCTTGGATGTGAAATGAGACCCCAACAACTCCTTTTATATGAAAAAATGATGGTTATTCAGTTGGGTGAAGGGCTATAGCAAGTGGATTAGTTGGGAAAATTTCAATATCCCATGAATTTCAATCAATTCCTTGCAAATTTTTAATTTTTGCAACTTTTGCAGGTATACATGGGTTGTAATGGTGCAGCAAGCATATGTACGTGAGATATAGTGGTGCAGAAAGCATATATACGCGGTATGTAATGGTCCAAAGCGCATACATATTCTAAAAAATGGTTTTTTAAGATGAGTTTCTCAACAGTGCTTTAGAAAAAAATGCAAGTAAGAGGGCCAAGGCCATGTATGCATGAGTAGGGAATTTTAGGGATATAACAGATGCCCCCTAATGTGTGAGGTCAAAAGATAAACTGATGGTCAAAATACATTACAATATTTTCACCAATGTACGAAATCAAGTGAGCTTGGGACCAGCATTCGGGAGGTGTCATCTACAAAACAATAATTGTCTCTCTGAGGTGGGCATACACATGCTCAGGATGAACTAAATCATGGTTGTCAATCAAATATACTACATATCAATTTCATGTAACTATACAAAGTGTATCCGTGAGAAATACACATCAGATCTACATCTCAAAATCAATCGAAGATATACAAGTATAGTATCCATATTCAAGAAGCTAGTGATGCCCGATAGCTAGAGATGAGGTCTTCATAGCTTGAGAAAGAAATTCAAGATATTCAAAACTCGGGTAGGAGTACAATGGGAGTGTATAAATCACTACCCTTAGGTCTTCGGTGGCTTGTCAAGAAAAGACATGAGGATATGGATGATCATGCATAGAACTTCGTCGATTTTGAATTATGACTTGACTGGACTCTCAGGATGGCCAACTGATCAAGGGAAAGAAACAAACTGCAGAAAGGCCAACTCAAGTTGAGTGAAACTTCCCTTGGACAAAACCATGAAAGATGATCAAACTCATGAATCGTGACATTGACATAAGTTCACGATGTAGGAGGCAACACAAATTGTCCATGTCTTTGGAAGAGTAACCAAACAGAGGAGGACACAACTCTATCTAGCAAGAACAACTTCCTAAGGTCATACTAGATCCCAATTCTTGATGAACAAATGGAAGGATGTTCTTTGTCCAAGGGTAACTCTCTGTGCTGCTGAAAAAGAATACATACTTCTCGTCCCCTCTTTTTGGAATATCTGATATTTTTGTCTTTCTCAATTTTTTAAGATCTTGAAAAAGAATAAAAGAATGCTACATTACAAAGGATGAAAAAGTGTTGCGAGAAAGCATACTAGTTCTAAGCGCAAGGAACATACTAATGCTCAAAGCAAGGAGACATGTGTAGGAAAAGAACACTCGGGGAAAATTGCTCCATGGGTCAAGGTGTCAAGTCGCAGAGGAAAGAAGTGTTACAAGGCTTGCATGTAAGGCATGATTCAAAGGTTCAATTGAGAGAAACATGGATTCAACATTAGGAAAAAGACACAAAGATGCAAATGCTATTAATAAAGACACACCGATACCCCTTCAATGTAATTTTTATGAGTCCAGAGAAGGTAAGATCAATAGTTTTTTCATGTTTAGAGAGTCTGAAAAAATGTAAAAGAAGACTCTAGGGAGTAACCTTTTCGGAGATAGTCTAGTCAGTTTGAAAAAGGGTTAAACTTGCACCGAAAATATGTCTATTCAAAACCATTTTAACGAGTGTTAGAAAGAAAAGATCACTCGACAATCTTTTGAATTTTAAGGAGTCTGAAAAGAGCTTAACTATGGACTCACAACCTTTTTATGAGTTTAGTCTCCTTAGCCCGAAAAAGTGTAAAGTAATTGAGGAGAACTCTACTGGCGAGATGAATCTCCTGAGTCATACATTTTTCTGGTATAATCTACAAGCTGGAAAAAGGGTTAAACTCATGCCAATAAATATTCTTCTGGACCAATTTGATGAGTGTGAAGGAATAAGGTCGCTTGACAATCTTTTCAATTTTAGGGAGTCTGGAAAGAGCTTAACTATGGACTCTGGGGGGTTCCTTTTTCGTAAGTAATATCCAAGGCCCGAGAAAGGTGATAAACCAAAACCAAGGAGAATGTTTTTCAAATATTTAGTCCCCCAGGCCCGAAAAAGGGTTAAACTTACGCCTGAGAATACTCTTCTAGCAAACCAAAGTTCCTAGAGCATACCTTTATTTGTAAAATTATCCATCCAGACTGAAAAAGGGATAAACTACCACCAGACAGATGTGCCTTCAAATTTGAGTTTGGCGAGCGTGAAGGGAAACAAGATTGCTCTGTAATATTTTCGTGTTTAAAGAGTCTGAAAAGGGCTTAAAGAAGAATCCAAGGAGATAATTTTCTCATTTAATCCAAACAGGATCCAAAGGAATAAATGCAGTCTCATTGGATTTTTATTTTGAATTTCAAAGCGATCTTGAAAGACAACAAAGCATCCTCATGAGGGAGTCTCGTGGGGTAGAGTCAACACAAGCACTAAGAACATATAAAGGGACATATTGAAGTAACGTTGAATTAGGATGGTGATTTTCATATGCCATTTGGTCGACAGTGACAATGCTTCCATTGTGAGGGAAATGCATCACCTGAATGAGCGTAGATGCCACCGCATTCATAACATATACAGAATGACGCCCGAGAAGAATATTGAAATATAACGAGCCTTGCACCACTATAAAATCGACAAGGAAAATATTCCCACCTAATGAGATAGACAACTGAGGAATAACCCCCAAATATTCACTAGGACATGTGCCAAAATCCAACAGCTCATGCGAAGAAGACACAAGCTGGGGAGAACGCAAAGCTTGCCAATTCGAGGAGGATAAAATACTTGCAGAGGCTCCTTCATATACAATACATCGATAAATGTTATTTTATTTAACTTCAACCCTTATTTGAAAGGGTGCAGAAGAAGGAAGACGAGGCTCAACAAGGACATTCCAATCAAAGGAAACCATCCTAGGGCTTGGAGGGGGTGTGCTCGAAGTAAGCGAAATGCCCCCTTGTTCTGAAAGTACTGAACTCAAAATGCTAAAAACATAGTCGATAGACACATCACTTCCTAAGAGAATAATGGGATCAACCGAAGATTTCATCGGCATGACCACTTTGGTAGACTCAACACTCTCCAAGAGAAGAGTGGGATTAGTCGAATATTGCATCGGCGTGACCGATTTGGTAGACTCAACACTCTCCAAGAGAAGAGTGGGATCAACCGAATATTGCATTGGCATGACCACTTTCTCAGCCAATGGTTGAAAAGGCTACGAGACAACATGGTCTATAGGCACATCACCCCCCAAAAGAGGAGTGGGATCAGCCAAAGATTGCATCAGCATGACCACTTCATCAACCAAAGGTTGAATATACTGCGAGGAAACCTCAGAAGACTCAGAATCATAATATATTGCAGACAGGGACCACAATATTCGTACCTCTAGAATGTTAGGGAACATATGAGTAAGGTGATCTCCCTTGCAAATATTACAAGGGAAATTAGGCTTACGTCCTATCCGCCTAGGTTTCTCAATAGAATCAATGCCCCCAACATGACTAGCAGTAGCTGGTTTCACATCTCCAACATGACTTAGAGAGGTTAGTGATTGGTCAATAACATGATTCACAGAGGCTACATACCTATTACCAGTATGACTAGCGGTGACTGGACTTTTTCCCCCAACATGACTTGTAGAGGCTGAGTGCTTGCCCCCAGAATGAATTGCATAGGTTGAGGAGTTATCTCCAACATGACTTGCAAAGGTTGGTGATTGAACTCCAGTATGACTTGCACGGACTATTTTCATTCCCCCAACATGACTTGTAGAGGCTAGGTGTTGGTCTTCAACATGACTTGCATAGGTTGATGACCTATCTCCAACATGACTCGCAGAGGTTGGTGATTTCTTCTTCCTATTCTTCCTCTTTCTATTTCGTTTAGACTTCCAGTTACTAGTAATTATACTTTCACCGGGGAAGGAAGAAGGAGGAGGAGAAGACCTTGTTGACAAAGGAACATCAACATGATTCCCATGACATTAGGTGTTGAACTGAGAAGTGTCAAGAGCATTCGGGACATTTTGAATGGTACCCAACCAAACCGATAATCCCACATTCAACCCAGGAATGTACAAAGTGGCCATCAAAGGGACACCAACGTTTCCGAAAAAAGGAAAAGCACAAGAATCCCCTTTTGAAGAGGTTCCTTGGTTGGTATCATCGAGAAATTTATCCATGAAGATATTATGCATAGGTTCTCCCCTTGTGGGATCGTTCAATTCCGTAAAAGTCTTAGACACTGACTCTAGTGAACCAGTGGTATAAAAAACAACGCCTATAAAGAGGCAGCTCCACATTTTTAAGTGGAAGACAAAAAATTCCTCATGGCCAATAGAGTGGGCGGTCTACCACCTTACGTCAAAGACCCAAAGAAATGACTGAATAAATCACTATGGAAAACTAGGGAGCATAGAGCATACACTAAAAGTTACTAAAGGAAAATCAAGTAGACGACTAACTAGTAGGAAGGATAGTTATGCCAATCGACACTAGAGCAAATAACCGGTGTAAGTGCAACTTGAACACGGAATCACCCTCTAGGTATACTCTGTGAAGCTTGATCTGACGTCTACCCCAAGTACCATGGTATACCCCCGCAGTCACCCGTGTAAGTCTCTAGAATATGGGAAACTAAGTTGCCAGCTCGCGGTCAGTCACCAGGCGGGTACAGTCGACAGTCAGGCAAATCGCAATGAGTAAGATAACAAGTCTAAAGCCTATCAAGGGTATCGAAATCAAATGGTCTGGAAGACAACGGAGGATATCGAACAGATTCGAGGTCCACGAAGCTCCATAGGAAAATGAAATTGATATTACTCCCGAGACAGACCCTCAATATGTGTTCCCCAATATGTTCAGTCTGGCTTTGGAGGGATTATCTTCATTTCCTTTCCTCACACAACCTCGTGTTTATCCCCTATGTTAGAGGAGGGGTTCCAAATAAGTTTTACGACACTGGACTTAAAGCACTACCTAACCTAGACTACAATGTTTGATTAAAGTGGCCTTGAAGAGTTTCCTCTCCAAACCTAATTCAAGGCCCTAAAACCCTAAACTAGTTTGTGAAACCTACAAACAAAAAATTCCAATGTATTTTGAGTTAAGCATTGTTTTTAAGGCTTGATTTAAACAAAGGGTGCGGTAGTGCAACTAATGTTGTTAATACTCTTGCAAAAAATGAAACTTATAAGAACACTGGCAAAGAAGGACTAACTTTCTTATTTTTCTATTTAAATTCTTTCAAGATGAGAAGAAAAAACAACACTATGCTAATTTCTTTTTCTTTTTCAAATAACAATGCAAAGAAAATGCAAATAAAGAAAGAGACCTAAGAAAATTGTTTTTTTTTTATATTTTATGCCAATCAAAGCATAACTAAAAAAACATGCTAAAAGAAACTAATGAACACACGATTCATGGCCCCCCAAAATAAACTAAAGAACACACGATTCTAAAAGAAACTAATGACACATAATTAAAATGCAACTCATTTTTCTTAAAATTCAAGCTAAAAATAAGCTAAAAATGCTATGAAACACAAGAAGATTAAGGAACAAGTAAAACAAAACATATACCCAGGCTATGGACACAAACAAAGACTCTAGAATGATCCAAGAAAGCCCTGAGAAGTGATAAATTCAATCAGGAAAGAGGCAAAATCCCTCTTTTTCAAAAAACTTTCATGAAACAGAGACGCAGGTTGTTGCATCAACAACCTACGTATGTATGCGGGCTATTTACTGTGCAAAGCGTGTATGTACGTGGACTGACCTAAGACAGGGCGTGTACACCTCTGTGTCTTTTCAAAAATGAAAAAGACCAGGCAGTATTACAGGGCAAGGACAACTGGTATGCACACTAGAGGTGACCAAAACCCCTTGAAAGACTCAACAAACTTGAAAGAATCTTGAAAGGAAAACAAACCAATCAATCAACCCAAAATCCCCTAAAAAACCCTAGAGGCTTCCTCAGTATGGTCGCCAGTTCTGCTAACGGGAAAACCCCCCCTTTAACTACACCAGGGTTTAAGATGTAGACAGAGAGAGTAATTGTCTAAAATCTAATCAATTCTCTATTATACCCCAAACATACCAAAACTTATGTAAATAAATCAAATGAGAGAAGAGATCGAGTAACTATACCTTTGATCTCACGTCTGGTGATGATCTCCTCAATCTTGGAAGTTCCACTGACTGCATCCAAATATAGGCAAACAAGAACTAAAAACATGTTATTATTTCCATGAGTTAGGGTTAGATATTAAATGTTAAGTATAAATCAATAAAAATACTCAAAACACCATCATTTGGGACAGGAAAATGTGATTCTTTTATTCATCATACAAAGATTATACCTTACAAACTGTGTCGGCCAACGTTCTGTGAACCTGGTCCAGGCTCCTCTTTACCATGCTCCAAGTGCACCTTGAATGGACTTCTTCTCTCAACCTTCTGATCACCTCTATGGAAGGGAATGGGTTGAATGGAGGAAGAAGGGGTTGATGAGGGAATGTTGAGGCAATATCTCACAAAATGAAGCAATATCTTGGGCAAGGAGGGGAAGTCAAATTGGGAAGAATTTCACTGTTCTTATGTTTAGATGTGAAATGAGACCCCAACACCTCATTTTATATTACAAAAGGATGGTTATTCGGTTGGGTGACAGGCTATAGCAGGTGGATTAGTTGAGAATCTTCCAATAGCCCATGAATTTCAATGAATTCCTTGCAATGCTTTAATTTTTGCAACTTTTGCAAGTATACACAGGTTGTAATGGTGTATCAGGCATATGTACGTGAGTTGTAGTGGTGCAGCAAGTGTATATACGTGATTTGTAATGGTGCAGAGAACATACATCTTCTAAAAAATGGTTTTCTAAGAAGAGCTTCTCAGTAGTGCTTTGGAAAAAAATGCAAGTAAGAGGGCCAAGGCCATGTATGCATGAGTAGGGCATTTTAGGGCTATAAAAATAAAGATCAGTTGCAGGGAAGGAAACATGAAGAATAAAAACCAGAATACAAAGTGCTTGATGAGATCACTGAAAAAGAAATTCCAAAGGTACCATAAAATCAAAATGTATAACAGTAGGAGCAGTAGGTACCTCAAACTCTTGCAAATTTTGATAGAAGATCTACTAGGTTAAGTAGATCCCCTGAAAGATACACTCCTTCATTGTATTATTTATTTTTGAATGATTCTAGTGAACCAGAACGTTATGAAGAGGGAATGCAGGTAAACACTAAAAATAAGTGGGAGCAAGGCATGAAAGAGGAAATGGATTCCTTGGTAAATAGCCAGACTTGGGACTTCGTTCAGTTTCCTACAGGAAAAAGACCATTGCAGAATAAATGGGTTTATAGGTTTAAGGAAGAAGATGGAGGAAAAAAATGGTACAAGGCTAGACTTGTTGTAAAGGGGTTTTCACAAAAGAAAGGTATATATTTTGATGAAATATTTTCTCCTGTTGTTAATATCACTTCAATTAGGACTATTTTAAGTCTTGTGGCAGTAGAAGATTTGCATCTTGAATAGTTATATGTAAAAACACCTTTTTCTCCATGGGGATTTGAAGGAAGAGTTTTATATGCAACAGCCACAAGGGTATGAGGTCAAAGGAAAGGAGAATTTTGTATGCAATTTGAAGAAGATCTTGTATGGACTAAAGCAAGCTCCAAGGCAGTGGTATTTGAAATTTGACATGTTTATGACAGAACAAGGTCATAGTAGATGTCATTTTGATCAGTGTGTTTATTTCAAAAGGATAGAAAATGGAAGCTATATTATCTTGCTATTGTGTGTAGATGACATGCTTGTTGCAAGGTCCAATATGCAAGATATAAATGTGCGCGAGAAGAAATTAGTTAATTAATTTGGGATGAAGGATTTGGGTGTTGCAAATAAAATCCTTGGTATGAGAATAACAAGAGACATGAAAATTCGCAAATTGACATTGTCTCAAGGTGAGTACAAAGAGAATGTGTTGGAGAGGTTTAGAATGCATAATGCAAAACCAATTAGTACATCTTTGGCCAACTGTTTCAAATTAATTAAGGAAATGTGTCCCAAGACACAAGAGGAGATAGAAAACATGTCCAGGGTCCCTTATTCATCAACAATTTGTAGCTTGATGTATGTGATGATTTTCACAAGACCAGATATTGCACATGCACTGGGAGTTGTGAACAGGTATATGAACAATCTAGGTAACGAACATTGGGAGGTAGTAAAGTGGATTCTTAGGTATTTGAGAGGTATTGCTACTCATGCATTATGTTTTGGAGGTTCATGCACTTTTCTACAAGGATATGTTGATTGAGATATGGCAAGTGATAAAGATAGAAGGAGGAGCACCACACAGTATGTTTTTATTGTAGGTGGAACAACAATAAGTTGGATTTCGAAACTGTAAAAGGTTGTTGCACTTTCAACAACGGAAGAAGAGTATGTTTCTACTACAGAGGCTAGTAAAGAGATGATCTGGTTACAGAGGTTTATGGAGGAATCGAAAAAGAAGTAGGAGAATAGCAGGTTGTATTGTGATAGCGAGAGTGGCATTCATCTTTCAAATAAATCAGTCTTCCATTCGAAGACTAAGAATATACATCTTAGGTACCATGTCATACTTGGAAGATGGACATTTGAAATTGGAAAAGATACATACTAGCCAGAATCCTGTAGACATGTTAACAAAGGGAGAAACCAAGGAGAAACTAAGTTCTTGCTCAGTTTCAGTTGGCCTTCAAGCATGAAGGTCAAGATGAGAAATTTTCTAGGTCCAAAGTGGAGCATAGTCCAGCAGGTACAACAACAGTGGAGTTGTTGCGATCAATATACAAGTGGGAAATTGTTGGTTACGAAGCCTGATTATCTTCTTGATTCAGAGGTTTGTTTCAGCCATGCTTGGACCCCATTCCCTAATGGGTAGGTGTGGGTGGGGGATTCCCCCAAAAAAATGTCGCTAGGGGGGTCTAGGGGGGCAGGAGACAATTTTTTTAGCCCCTTTTTGTAGCTCCCCCCTCGGTGAGGGATTCGGGGGCAACGCCCCCAAAGCGAAATATTGGAAAAATTTTCCTTGTAAAATATTGTAATTTCGTAGTCAATATGCATTGTTGATTATAAGTTCGCAAATCTAATGGTAGAAGTTTTGCTAGGGTTTTTTTCCCTAGAAGTAAACCCTCTTTTATGAGGGAATCATATTGCGGCTTTGTATGAGTGTGATTGTTGTATTTTGAGAGAAAGAAGAGGAAGTTACAGCGGGTGTGTTGTAGGTTGCATCCCTTCATTTTGCTGGATAATGAAAATGAAGGACCTAGAAATTTCTCTAGTAGAAATAGCCCACACTCGGTAAACCACGCATATTTGCGTCTCTATTATATTGTATATCTTCTGTGTTTTATTTCTGCATTTTTGTTTTGATGGATTATTGAATTAACAATTTACATTGGACATGTATATTATCTCTAAATTGTTGATGAAGTGTAAGACCCCTAATAGATATCATTTGTCAATTTCAATATTCAAGAATCTAGTGATGCTCGATAGCTAGAGATGAGGTCTTCATAGCTTGAGCAAGAAATTCAAGATATTCAAAACTTGAGTAGGAGTACAATGGGAGTGTATAAATCACTACCCTTAGGTCTTCGGTGGCTCGTCAGAAAAAGACACGAGGATCTGGATGATCATGCATAGAACTTCGTCGATTTTGAATTATGACTTGAATGGACTCTCAGGATGGTTGACTGATGAAGGGAAAGAGACAAACTGCAGAAAGGCCGACTCAAGTTGAGTTAAACTTCCCTTGGACAAAACCATGAAAGATGATCAAACTCATGAATCATGACATTGACATAAGTTCACGATGTAGGAGGCAACGCAAACTGTCCATGTCTTTGGAAGAGTAATCAAACAGAGGAGGACACAACTCTATCTAGCAAGAACAACTTCCTAAGGTCATACTAGATCCCAATTCTTGATGAACAAATGGAAGGATGTGCTTTGTCCAAGGGAGACTCTCTGTGCTGTTGAAAAAAAAATACATACTTCTCGTCCCCTCTTTTTGGAATATTTGATATCTTTGTCTTTTTCAATTTTTTAAGATCTTGAAAAAGAATAAAAGAATGCTACGTTACAAAGGATGAAAAAGTGTTGCGAGAAAGCATACTAGTTCTAAGCGCAAGGAACATACTAATGCTCAAAGCAAGGAGACATGTGTAGGAAAATAACACTCGGGGAAAATTGCTCCATGGGTCAAGGTGTCAGGTCGCAGAGGAAAGAAGTGTTATAAGGCTTGCATGTAAGGCATGATTCAAAGGTTCAATTGAGAGAAACATGGAGTCGACATTAGGAAAAAGACAAAAAGATGCAAATGTTATTAATAAAGACACAATGATACCCCTTCAATGTAATTTATACGAGCCCAGAGAAGGTAAGATCAATAGTTTTTTCATGTTTAGAGAGTCTGAAAAAATGTAAAAGAAGACTCTAGGGAGTAACCTTTTCGGAGATAGTCTAGTCAGTTCGAAAAAGGGTTAAACTTGCACCGAAAATATGTCTATTCAAAACCATTTTAACGAGTGTTAGAAAGAAAAGATCACTCGACAATCTTTTCAATTTTAAGGAGTCTGAAAAGAACTTAACTATGGAATCACAACCTTTTTCTGAGTTTAGTCTCCTTAGCCCAAAAAAGTGTAAAGTAACTGAGGAGAACTCTACTGGCGAGATGAATCTCCTGAGGCATACCTTTTTCCGCTATAATCTACAAGATGGAAAAAGGGTTAAACTCATGCCAATAGATGTTCTTCTGGACCAATTTGATGAGTGTGAAGGAATAAGGTTGCTTGACAATATTTTCAATTTTAGGGAGTCTGGAAAGAGCTTAACTATGGACTCCGGGGGGTTCCTTTTTCGTAAGTAATCTCCAAAGCCCGAGAAAGGTGATAAACCAAAACCAAGGAGAATATTTTTCAAATGTTTAGTCCCTCAGGCCCCAAAAAGGGTTTAACTTATGCCTGAGAATACTCTTCTAGCAAACCAAAGTTCCTAGAGCATACCTTTATTCGTAAAAGTATCCATCCAGACCAAAAAAGGGATAAACTACCACCAGACAGATGTGCCTTCAAATTTGAGTTTGGCGAGCGTGAAGGGAAACAAGATTGCTCTGTAATATTTTTATGTTTAGAGAGTCTGAAAAGGGCTTAAAGAAGACTCCAAGGAGATAATTTTCTCATTTAATCTAGACGAGATCGAAAGGAATAAATGAAGTCTCATCGGATTTTTCTTTTGAATTTCAAAGCGATCTTGAAATACAACAAAGCATCCTCATGAGGGAGTCTCGTGGGGTAGAGTCAACACAAGCACTAAGATCATATAAAGGGACATCTTGAAGTAACGTTGAATTAGGATGGTGATTATCATATGCCATTTGGTCGACAGTGACAATGCTTCCATTGTGAGGGAAATGCATCACCTGAATGAGCGTAGATGCCACTGCATTCATAGCATATACATAATGATGCCCGAGAAGAATATTGAAGTATAACTGGCCTTGCACCACTATAACATCGACAAGGACAATATTCCCACCTAATGAGATAGGCAATTTAGGAATAACCCCCAAATATTCACTAGGACATGTGCCAAAATCCAACAACTCATGCGAAGAAGACACAAGCTGGCCAATCCGAGGAGGATAAAATACTTGCAGAGGCTCCTTCATATACAATACATCGATAAATGTTATTTTATTTAACTTCAACCCTTATTTGAAAGGGTGCAGAAGAAGGAAGACAAGGCTCAACAAGGTCATTCCAATCAAAGGAAACCATCCTAGGGCTTGGAGGGGGTGTGCTCGAAGTAAGTGAAATGCCCCCTTGTTCTGAAAGTACTGAACTCGAAATGATAAAAACATAGTCGATAGACACATCACTCCCTAAGAGAATAATGGGATTAGTCGAATATTTCATCGGCATGACCACTTTGGTAGACTCGACACTCTCCAAGAGAAGAGTGGGATTAGTCGAATATTGCATCGGCGTGACCGATTTGGTAGACTCAACACTCTCCAAGAGAAGAGTGAGATCAATCGAATATTGCATTGGCATGACCACTTTCTCAGCCAATGGTTGAAAAGGTTGCGAGACAACATGGTCTATAGGCACATCACCCCCCAAAAGAGGAGTGGGATCAGCCAAAGATTGCATCAGCATGACCACTTCATCAACCAAAGGTTGAATATACTGCGAGGAAACCTCAGAAGACTCAGAATCATAATATATTGCAGACAGGGACCACAATATTCGTACCTCTAGAATGTTAGGGAACATATGAGTAAGGTGATCTCCCTTGCAAATATTACAAGGGAAATTAGGCTTACGTCCTATCCGCCTAGGTTTCTCAATAGAATCAATGCCCCCAACATGACTAGCAGTAGCTGGTTTCACATCTCCAACATGACTTAGAGAGGTTAGTGATTGGTCAATAACATGATTCACAGAGGCTACATACCTATTACCAGTATGACTAGCGGTGACTGGACTTTTTCCCCCAACATGACTTGTAGAGGCTGAGTGCTTGCCCCCAGAATGAATTGCATAGGTTGAGGAGTTATCTCCAACATGACTTGCAAAGGTTGGTGATTGAACTCCAGTATGACTTGCACGGACTATTTTCATTCCCCCAACATGACTTGTAGAGGCTAGGTGTTGGTCTTCAACATGACTTGCATAGGTTGATGACCTATCTCCAACATGACTCGCAGAGGTTGGTGATTTCTTCTTCCTATTCTTCCTCTTTCTATTTCGTTTAGACTTCCAGTTACTAGTAATTATACTTTCACCGGGGAAGGAAGAAGGAGGAGGAGAAGACCTTGTTGACAAAGGAACATCAACATGATTCCCATGACATTAGGTGTTGAACTGAGAAGTGTCAAGAGCATTCGGGACATTTTGAATGGTACCCAACCAAACCGATAATCCCACATTCAACCCAGGAATGTACAAAGTGGCCATCAAAGGGACACCAACGTTTCCGAAAAAAGGAAAAGCACAAGAATCCCCTTTTGAAGAGGTTCCTTGGTTGGTATCATCGAGAAATTTATCCATGAAGATATTATGCATAGGTTCTCCCCTTGTGGGATCGTTCAATTCCGTAAAAGTCTTAGACACTGACTCTAGTGAACCAGTGGTATAAAAAACAACGCCTATAAAGAGGCAGCTCCACATTTTTAAGTGGAAGACAAAAAATTCCTCATGGCCAATAGAGTGGGCGGTCTACCACCTTACGTCAAAGACCCAAAGAAATGACTGAATAAATCACTATGGAAAACTAGGGAGCATAGAGCATACACTAAAAGTTACTAAAGGAAAATCAAGTAGACGACTAACTAGTAGGAAGGATAGTTATGCCAATCGACACTAGAGCAAATAACCGGTGTAAGTGCAACTTGAACACGGAATCACCCTCTAGGTATACTCTGTGAAGCTTGATCTGACGTCTACCCCAAGTACCATGGTATACCCCCGCAGTCACCCGTGTAAGTCTCTAGAATATGGGAAACTAAGTTGCCAGCTCGCGGTCAGTCACCAGGCGGGTACAGTCGACAGTCAGGCAAATCGCAATGAGTAAGATAACAAGTCTAAAGCCTATCAAGGGTATCGAAATCAAATGGTCTGGAAGACAACGGAGGATATCGAACAGATTCGAGGTCCACGAAGCTCCATAGGAAAATGAAATTGATATTACTCCCGAGACAGACCCTCAATATGTGTTCCCCAATATGTTCAGTCTGGCTTTGGAGGGATTATCTTCATTTCCTTTCCTCACACAACCTCGTGTTTATCCCCTATGTTAGAGGAGGGGTTCCAAATAAGTTTTACGACACTGGACTTAAAGCACTACCTAACCTAGACTACAATGTTTGATTAAAGTGGCCTTGAAGAGTTTCCTCTCCAAACCTAATTCAAGGCCCTAAAACCCTAAACTAGTTTGTGAAACCTACAAACAAAAAATTCCAATGTATTTTGAGTTAAGCATTGTTTTTAAGGCTTGATTTAAACAAAGGGTGCGGTAGTGCAACTAATGTTGTTAATACTCTTGCAAAAAATGAAACTTATAAGAACACTGGCAAAGAAGGACTAACTTTCTTATTTTTCTATTTAAATTCTTTCAAGATGAGAAGAAAAAACAACACTATGCTAATTTCTTTTTCTTTTTCAAATAACAATGCAAAGAAAATGCAAATAAAGAAAGAGACCTAAGAAAATTGTTTTTTTTTTATATTTTATGCCAATCAAAGCATAACTAAAAAAACATGCTAAAAGAAACTAATGAACACACGATTCATGGCCCCCCAAAATAAACTAAAGAACACACGATTCTAAAAGAAACTAATGACACATAATTAAAATGCAACTCATTTTTCTTAAAATTCAAGCTAAAAATAAGCTAAAAATGCTATGAAACACAAGAAGATTAAGGAACAAGTAAAACAAAACATATACCCAGGCTATGGACACAAACAAAGACTCTAGAATGATCCAAGAAAGCCCTGAGAAGTGATAAATTCAATCAGGAAAGAGGCAAAATCCCTCTTTTTCAAAAAACTTTCATGAAACAGAGACGCAGGTTGTTGCATCAACAACCTACGTATGTATGCGGGCTATTTACTGTGCAAAGCGTGTATGTACGTGGACTGACCTAAGACAGGGCGTGTACACCTCTGTGTCTTTTCAAAAATGAAAAAGACCAGGCAGTATTACAGGGCAAGGACAACTGGTATGCACACTAGAGGTGACCAAAACCCCTTGAAAGACTCAACAAACTTGAAAGAATCTTGAAAGGAAAACAAACCAATCAATCAACCCAAAATCCCCTAAAAAACCCTAGAGGCTTCCTCAGTATGGTCGCCAGTTCTGCTAACGGGAAAACCCCCCCTTTAACTACACCAGGGTTTAAGATGTAGACAGAGAGAGTAATTGTCTAAAATCTAATCAATTCTCTATTATACCCCAAACATACCAAAACTTATGTAAATAAATCAAATGAGAGAAGAGATCGAGTAACTATACCTTTGATCTCACGTCTGGTGATGATCTCCTCAATCTTGGAAGTTCCACTGACTGCATCCAAATATAGGCAAACAAGAACTAAAAACATGTTATTATTTCCATGAGTTAGGGTTAGATATTAAATGTTAAGTATAAATCAATAAAAATACTCAAAACACCATCATTTGGGACAGGAAAATGTGATTCTTTTATTCATCATACAAAGATTATACCTTACAAACTGTGTCGGCCAACGTTCTGTGAACCTGGTCCAGGCTCCTCTTTACCATGCTCCAAGTGCACCTTGAATGGACTTCTTCTCTCAACCTTCTGATCACCTCTATGGAAGGGAATGGGTTGAATGGAGGAAGAAGGGGTTGATGAGGGAATGTTGAGGCAATATCTCACAAAATGAAGCAATATCTTGGGCAAGGAGGGGAAGTCAAATTGGGAAGAATTTCACTGTTCTTATGTTTAGATGTGAAATGAGACCCCAACACCTCATTTTATATTACAAAAGGATGGTTATTCGGTTGGGTGACAGGCTATAGCAGGTGGATTAGTTGAGAATCTTCCAATAGCCCATGAATTTCAATGAATTCCTTGCAATGCTTTAATTTTTGCAACTTTTGCAAGTATACACAGGTTGTAATGGTGTATCAGGCATATGTACGTGAGTTGTAGTGGTGCAGCAAGTGTATATACGTGATTTGTAATGGTGCAGAGAACATACATCTTCTAAAAAATGGTTTTCTAAGAAGAGCTTCTCAGTAGTGCTTTGGAAAAAAATGCAAGTAAGAGGGCCAAGGCCATGTATGCATGAGTAGGGCATTTTAGGGCTATAAAAATAAAGATCAGTTGCAGGGAAGGAAACATGAAGAATAAAAACCAGAATACAAAGTGCTTGATGAGATCACTGAAAAAGAAATTCCAAAGGTACCATAAAATCAAAATGTATAACAGTAGGAGCAGTAGGTACCTCAAACTCTTGCAAATTTTGATAGAAGATCTACTAGGTTAAGTAGATCCCCTGAAAGATACACTCCTTCATTGTATTATTTATTTTTGAATGATTCTAGTGAACCAGAACGTTATGAAGAGGGAATGCAGGTAAACACTAAAAATAAGTGGGAGCAAGGCATGAAAGAGGAAATGGATTCCTTGGTAAATAGCCAGACTTGGGACTTCGTTCAGTTTCCTACAGGAAAAAGACCATTGCAGAATAAATGGGTTTATAGGTTTAAGGAAGAAGATGGAGGAAAAAAATGGTACAAGGCTAGACTTGTTGTAAAGGGGTTTTCACAAAAGAAAGGTATATATTTTGATGAAATATTTTCTCCTGTTGTTAATATCACTTCAATTAGGACTATTTTAAGTCTTGTGGCAGTAGAAGATTTGCATCTTGAATAGTTATATGTAAAAACACCTTTTTCTCCATGGGGATTTGAAGGAAGAGTTTTATATGCAACAGCCACAAGGGTATGAGGTCAAAGGAAAGGAGAATTTTGTATGCAATTTGAAGAAGATCTTGTATGGACTAAAGCAAGCTCCAAGGCAGTGGTATTTGAAATTTGACATGTTTATGACAGAACAAGGTCATAGTAGATGTCATTTTGATCAGTGTGTTTATTTCAAAAGGATAGAAAATGGAAGCTATATTATCTTGCTATTGTGTGTAGATGACATGCTTGTTGCAAGGTCCAATATGCAAGATATAAATGTGCGCGAGAAGAAATTAGTTAATTAATTTGGGATGAAGGATTTGGGTGTTGCAAATAAAATCCTTGGTATGAGAATAACAAGAGACATGAAAATTCGCAAATTGACATTGTCTCAAGGTGAGTACAAAGAGAATGTGTTGGAGAGGTTTAGAATGCATAATGCAAAACCAATTAGTACATCTTTGGCCAACTGTTTCAAATTAATTAAGGAAATGTGTCCCAAGACACAAGAGGAGATAGAAAACATGTCCAGGGTCCCTTATTCATCAACAATTTGTAGCTTGATGTATGTGATGATTTTCACAAGACCAGATATTGCACATGCACTGGGAGTTGTGAACAGGTATATGAACAATCTAGGTAACGAACATTGGGAGGTAGTAAAGTGGATTCTTAGGTATTTGAGAGGTATTGCTACTCATGCATTATGTTTTGGAGGTTCATGCACTTTTCTACAAGGATATGTTGATTGAGATATGGCAGGTGATAAAGATAGAAGGAGGAGCACCACAGGGTATGTTTTTATTGTAGGTGAAACAACAATAAGTTGGATTTCGAAACTGTAAAAGGTTGTTGCACTTTCAACAACGGAAGCAAAGTATGTTTCTACTACAGAGGCTAGTAAAGAGATGATCTGGTTACAGAGGTTTATGGAGGAATCGGGAAAAAAATAGGAGAATAGCAGGTTGTATTTTGATAGCGAGAGTGGCATTCATCTTTCAAATAAATCAGTCTTCCATTCGAAGACTAAGAATATACAGCTCAGGTACCATGTCATACTTGGAAGATGGACATTTGAAATTGGAAAAGATACATACTAGCTAGAATCCTGTAGACATGTTAACAAAGGGAGCAACCAAGGAGAAACTGAGTTCTTGCTCAGTTTTAGTTATCCTTCAGGCATGAAGGTCAAGATGAGAAATTTTCTAGGTCCAAAGTGGAGCATAGTCCAGCAGGTACAACAACAATGGAGTTGTTGTGATCCATCTATAAGTGGGAAATTGTTGGTTACAGAGCCTGATTATCTTCTTGATTCAGAGGTTTGTTTCAGCCATGCTTGGACCCCATTCCCTTATGGGGAGGTNGGGGGGGGGGGCGGTTTCCCCTCCACAAATGTCACTAGGGAGGTCTAGGGGGGTAGGAGACAATTTTTTTAGCCCCCTTTTGTAGCTTCCCCCCCCCCAAGTGAGGGATTTGGGGGCAATGCCCCCAAAGCGAAATATTGGGAAAATTTTCCTTGTAAAATATTGTAATTTCGTAGTCAATATGCATTGTTGATCATAAGTTCGCAAATCTAACAGTAGAAGTTATGCTAGGGTTTTTTTCCCTAGAAGTAAACCCTCTTTTATGAGGGAATCATATTGCGGCTTTGAATGAGTGTGATTGTTGTATTCTGAAAGAAAGAAGAAGAAGTTACAGCGGGTGTGTTGTAGGTTGCATCCCTTCATTTTGCTGGATAATGAAAATGAAGGACCTGGAAATTTCTCTGGTAGAAATAGCCCACACTCGGTGAACCAAACATATCTGCATCTCTATTGTATTGTATATCTTCTATGTTTTATTTCTGCATTTGTGTTTTGATGGATTATTAAATTAACAATTTTACATTGGACATGTATATTATCTCTAAATTGTTGATGAAGTGTAAGACCCCTAATAGCTATCATTTGTCAATTTCAATATTTTCTCTTTTAAAATAAAATGCATGGATTGAAGGGTCACAACGATATTTCCCTTGTAATGTTTATGTATTGATTTTATATGCATTAATCGAATGTTGAATGGATAAATTATCCTTATAAATTATTTTCATTGTTATAAAAATTTATGCTTGAATGGATGGAGGAATCAAGGCGTTACCTTCATGTAATTGTAATTTGGTTCACTAAGATAAAACACTTTTTAATTAGTGGATTGATTCTAAAGATTGTAAAAAGGGTTTAGATTTCTTAACGTTTCTTCCCATGACCGAGGCGTACAGACTTGACCCTGGCTATCTTTACAGTGAATTTTCAACAGTCAACTATTACAAAAAGTTTCTTCAAGCCATCCACCTCTGACTTCAGAACTTTTTTTAGAAGAATTAAAACTTACTAATTGACTGTTTCGATACCTTAGACGAGATGACAATCACATATGGAAGGATCAATGTGAACTTTTGCTTGCACATATAATCACAACTTATTGATGTAAATATTTTCTCTATCTATCTTACCACTAACACTCGTTTTTAGACTAAATATT
This sequence comes from Picea engelmannii, assembly GCA_009831015.1. NCBI lineage: Eukaryota > Viridiplantae > Streptophyta > Pinopsida > Pinales > Pinaceae > Picea > Picea engelmannii. Next base: position 3,344 of record ML790668.1, on the reverse strand, counting down.
TCTTGGTTGAGCTTTCGAACGGCCGCTCTTACAATCTCTTATGGAGTATTTTCCTTGTGTTCTGCTCGTCGCAAGTTTTTATTGCACCAGTAAGATATCAAAGTTTAACCCTGCAATTGGTCACTGAAATGCACTTTAGATGGAATTTCTAGGTGAGAACTCCAGTTCTTAGTGTTACTGCCTTGAATTCAAACCATGCCCAGTGAAAAATATTTACCTTAGCACCCGATAGAGTTTTGATTCGTCTACCATAATTGTCGAAGAGAGAACCATATCATTCGACGGTGTTCGAGCTCTGAGTAAAGAAAATAAATCCAACCCAACTACATGCATAGCATTTTGCAGAATGTCTACTGTTATTGTGCTATTAATGATTAATGCTATTAATGATTTATAAATGATTATGCTATTTATTTATTAAATGATATTATTGTTAGTAATATATATATGTTGTAATGAAAATTTATATATATCATTGTGATTAGTGATTGTTGTTAGTGAACTATAATGATTTATATATCTTTGCGTGTTCAATTAATTATTAGCAATAGTTAATTTTAATGGTAATGTATTAATGAATTCATATTTAATAAATAACTATAACTAGCTTATTGACATAAATAAATTAATTGCCCAAGGTGCGCAACCTCAAGTGAAGTAATAAGATTATTTTACATGAACACCATTTTTCTCCTTAGATTGAATCACTTAGAACTAGTGTTAGACCGACAAGAATTTTTTGAGCAATGGAATTGTGTTTGAGTAGGTAAGGTGTTGCTTATTGTATTCTATACTGATGGAAATTAGCTGCATTATGTTACGTTAAATTTGGTTTAAAAAAAATGTTGCTTACACTGTATTCACTTACTAAATAATGTTCGGTGAAAAGAAGGTTGTTACATACCTAGACAAAAATGCAAGGACAAAAAATGACAAGAAATGAGTTCGCCCAAAAAATTCAACAATGAAGCAACTTCCTATCACTCTGCAAACACTCAACAGAATGGATAGAGACCCAAGAAGACTCAGCAACACACAGAACCCACCAAGCAAACACAAAACTGAGCCAAAAAGGCTTAGAAAATGGTGTACGCAACTGTTAAGGGAACATAGGCATGTGTACGCTCCCTAAACATAGATATCCCACGTATGTACGCACCCTAAACACAAACAACTCAAGTATGTATGCACCCTAGACATAGACAGCCTACGTATGTATGCACCCTAAACACAGACAACTCAAGTATGTATGCACCCTAAACACAAACAGCCTGAGTATATGCACACCCTAAAAACAGACAACCCATGTATGTACGCACCCTAAACATAGACAACCCACGTACGTATGTGACTATTGAGGGAAAAATCGCGTATGCCAAGAAAAATAGTAACTAGGAAAGGATTAATTCAAAAAACTAAGATACCAAGAAAAATAAAGGTTGTTAAGAAACATGCAACATAGAAACACAGGAAAACATAGAGCGATGAAAGATAAAAATCACCCAATACCCCAAAAGGGAGATCTTCCCCACTGGAGCCGCCAATTTTGTTACGAGGAAAATCTTTATGGAAAGAGGTAAACCACAAAAGACATAACGACACCCATAAATCAACTCTAAACTCAAGTATGCTAGATAAATGGAAATGTTAACAAGAGAAGGCTAAGTGCCTACCTCGTCCAAACATCTGAAGAAGTTGAGCACCTGACCAAAAGCTTGATTCCTTCAACTTGTCTTCAACAATCAAGATATACAAACATATAGAAATTATATAGAAAGTTAGCATATAGACTAGCATAATCCATTAAAATGTATAACAAATATGCCCATGGAAAGTAATGTAAATATTTGCGACATATAATTTGACAATAAATGAGTATTTATATTAATATAATCAACATAAGTACATAGGTGACAAACTTTTGTAATGGCACATATCAGAACCGAGAAACCAAGTCCCTCCAACGAAGCCTTCACCAGTTCAATCCTCCACAAAGGCAAGATCACAAGTAGTAGGAGTCAATGAGGTTCTCCATCTCAAGATATGAAGAGATTGGGGGGCAGAACATAAAGAGTTCAAAATTTCAAGGAAAAAGCGATGTAGACTCAATATGAAGTGAAATTTCTCCAGAGTGTCTTTTCTCTCAATGATGTGTGTTCAAGGCTCATATATGGCTCAATTTATAGCCTCCAAATGGAACTGAACCATCGGGTTGGAGCGTTTCCATATATGGAAGGTCAAGGATCATGGATCTGGTGACATGGCGTGGAAACCTGACATATTTTTAATTTTTGAGCACAAAACTTATTGTACGCACTCTGTAATGGAGAAACATGCGCATACAAGAGTTGTCTAATTGTGACCCACGTATATGGACAAAAAATTGTATTTTTATCTCTTGAGTGAACAAAATGGGGTCATGTGAGTCTTTAGAGGGAAATGGAATGCCATCAAATCAAGATGCATGGAGTGTGGAAAAAATTTCTATCATAGTATGCCTTTCTGAAGTACCTCTCAAACCGCTTCCAAGTCAGTATGATTTCCTTCAGTCCTTTGATTTCCTTGAGGTCCTCCCACCAAATGTGATAAAATATGGATAATAACAACAACATGATGGAAAAGGCTCACTAGCCAACTCTATCATATTCACACCAATGGTACATATTTATAGTACAATGGGTAATGCCACTTCATAGAGAGATTTTCTCTAGATCCTAAAATCATGCATGATGACTAGGATAGGAAATCTTAACTAACTCATTAGTCATCACTTGAGAATATATTACTAATATCCTAAATGAATAATAAAAATATAGGTGACAATTAAATTTAGTGATTGGTAAGGTAAGTCATAGGCTAACATCCCCCCCCTCAATCACAAGTCCGATCAATAATACCAACAATGAAGCATAAAAAAAATGATATTGTTTCCAAGTCTTCATACCGAAACTCCAGAGTTGAGCCTTAATGAAGAACTTCCTAAAAAGCCACCAATCTTGATGTTGAATGGTTCATCTGAAATGAAGCGGAAGAGAGTTGAGATATAGAGGTGAATAGCTGCAATATCTGAACATTCCATGATTGCTTGACAATTCAATCATTTTTCCAAGTATTTGAGCTTAGAAGAATCTGATGTCTTATGTTAATTGGTGAACATGTAGTATCACCACTCTACTATCAGTGTATCATTGAAGTTCTCTTTGAATCTGTGGTATGGGATAACCACTGACCAATTGATACCATGTATCTGGTGGTTTTGGATGACCACTAACCAATTTTGACACTTTTAGGTGTCCAACAACATCCTAATGTATAATGTGTATGATTCAATTGCAAGTCATTGA
>ML790667.1:315711-339715 GCA_009831015.1 Picea engelmannii | reverse complement strand
CTCATACTTCTCTTGTGTCTGGGAATTTTGGGATAGGAAAAACTATGGCTCATTTACATAGGTTTTGTTATTGGCCTCAAATGAAAGAAATTGTAATTAAATATGTAAAGGGGTGTGTGATGTGTTCTACTTGTAAGACCACTAATAGAAAATTGGGGCTATACTCACCACTTCCTGTTCCATCCCATCCATGGAAAAGAATTTCCATGGATTTTGTAGGGGGTTTATCATTGACCAAAGGGGGTCATGATTATTTATATGTTGTAGTGGATAGGTTCAACAAGATGTGTATCTTGATGCCTTGTAAAAAGAAAATCACTGCTAAGCAGAATGCTAATCTCTTCTTTCAACATGTTTGGGTTCACTTTGGATTACCCACATCTATCGTCCTTGATTGAGATACTCGATTCATTAGGGAATTTTGGACTAGCTTGTGGAAGATGATGGACACCAATTTGAAGAGGAACACTACTTTCCATCCACAGACCGATGGATAGATAGAGGTGGTAAACTGAACAACGGTACTATTGCTTCAAGGCTAGTGCAAAAAGCGTCCCAAGGTATGGGATGAACAGATACCCTATGTACAACATGAGTACAACCAAGATTTACATTCCTCCACACATATTTCACCTTTCGAGACATGTTTTGGGTACTTACCAAAGGTTCCTTTGGACTTGATGTATGGGAGAGATGTCAATGTAAATGAAGAGAGAACCGAGGACAAAGCCCATAAATTCATCTAGAGGATTCAACAGATACACTAGGTAGTCAAGGAACAATTGGAGAAGATTCAAGCACAATATAAGGCTAGGCATGACAAGCACAGGGTTGATCATCAGTTCCAGGTTGGAGATCGGGTATGGCTTCACATCAACAATGAGAGATTGAAGGGTGAAGGAAAGAAACTCAAGCCCATTAATTATGGACCCTTCACTGTCTTAGATAAAAGTGGTACCAATGTTTTTCATTTGGATCTTCTTCCTTATATGCATATTTACTCAGTTGTGAATGTTGAGAACTTGAAGCTTTTTGAGCCTCCCATGATCATGGATCAAGATGAGGAAGTTTCAATTCCATCTATTAATGAGTTTTCACCTCAGTACTTGGATGAGTTATAAGAAGATATCATCCTGGACAGGAGGACGAGGACTTCACACAAGGGTGATGTTGATTATCTTTGAGTAGTCTTAAAAGGCACCCATCCAAGCAAATCAAAGTGGATTGAGAAGGAAAAAGTGAGGGAGCTCTTCCCTCACTTACCAGTTGATTGATGAAATATTTTGGTGGTCCAAAAAGCTCTCAGTGGGAAGGTGTGATCCAAAAAGGATCCAGAGAAGGCTAAGAATAACTTAGAACTCACAGAGGTAGCTCAGAACACTTAGAATGGCTCCAACAGACATAGAAAGGGAAAAAATTTAGAGTTCCCAAAACTCATTGAAAACAACATGATCACGAAGAGTGCATCAAAATCTTTCTAACGACGCAAATGACTCATCAAACATAGTTACAGTTTGAAAAATTTTCATGGTCAAAGATGCCAGGACTAGTCAGCAGGGGACACATCAGTGTCTGTATTGCTGACGTCAGCAACTGACATGGCAGGGTGACATCATCGTACAGATGATGATGTCAACATTCCATGTGGCAACACCACAGGCTTCCACATGTCACCCACTAGTGGACTTTTCATGGGTTCATATGGACCAATAGGAAAGTGCCACGTGGCACCCCTAGGAGACACCATGTGGCACCACCCCAGGAAGTGCCACATTTCAGTACGACAATGATAGGGTGGGCCACATCATCATGTGACTAGGCAAATAAGAAGGCACCACATGGCCCAACCATAGGGCGACACGTGGCATCTCGAGAATTCCCAATATTAGCTTGTGAACAAATTTTGTTTAAAAAAAAAGAATTGGCGGGTCGGCCAAATCTGGCGGACCATGCCAAATCTATGTAATCGTTGGCGGAATTACTAGGTGGACCGCTAAAATTAGAGACGGGTTTAACCATGGATAAACATATTATAATCACTGCCAAAAATGAAGTCTGGCGGGTTCGACCCTTGAACCTCCGCCAGGAACAAAGCCTTTAAAACTCTGCTCTAACCAACGCACCAAGGGGTCTGCCTTGGCATATCTACCTTGTTTAATATTTAAGAACACGTTTCATCTAGAACTCGGGGGGAAAAAATGGCATGAGACTGTACTGTACAATTCGACACAAACTTCGAGGTGGATGCTGTCATTATTGCTAGTGTAAAGGGCACAAAAATCGAGACAAGATTTCCTTTGGGCCTGGGAGTTCCAGAGTCATATTAGAGCGTGGAGATCATCATTTTTGGGTAATTCGACACCACAAATCCAATGGTGATGTTTTTTTTTTTATCTGAGCATTATTTTTACAACTTGATTTCAGAATGAGATATATTCATGTATTTGCCAAATTCTCTTACTAAGTTAATAAAAGAGCCCACCCATTTGAGAGTAGGACCCAGAGATGTAGTCCACCAGGGACGAACTCCGTTATCAAGTTTTTTGTGTTCATATATGATTCTTATGTCTCTTCATTTCTAAATTTCCCTTCTTTAATGGTGCACTTTAATTTATTCTCATTTAATGCAATTCTTTATAAGTCACGACGAAAAGATCATGTATCAGTAAATTCTCTCCTTATTTTAGGGATTCTAGGGTTTTCTTGTTACAACTACTTTACTCTTTCATTAATTACTTGTAAACAACTAGGGGCTTATTGACCACCCTTCGGGGCTTCCAACTTTACAAGGACATATCTCCCTAACCATGAGGAACCACATGACATTATGCATATCACCAAAAAGGGCACGATGAGTACTATCCATCTATGGGGGCCTTTCCTTCATTCACACTATCCTTTCTATCCATATTCTTCATTCAAATTCGGGTACCAAAACCATACCATCGGGGCTATCTAAATTATTCAAGGGTTGACATCAATGACAACCAACTATCCAACAACTTGGTTGAAAGTTACTTTACTTAATACAAGGTCTCGAGTTCAAGTATTTTTTTTGTTACTTAATTTTTTAAGTTCATGCAGTCATTGCAAAGTGCATTTCACTTAATTATAAAAGTGAATCACTATTAAATAACTTTAATATTTTATTTTAAGTTATTTTTTTCATGCAACTTTCATTTACAAAGTAACTTCATTTAAAACGTGATTCCCACTTATTCTATAAAAGTGGGTCTTCATAAGTAACTTATTTAAAAGTGAGCTTATCAACATAGTTAGGAGGAACATCACCACGTGACCCAACTTATAATTTCCACATCGCTCTTTGGTTGTCGTTTATACCTTTTTTAAAAAGGGAATAACTTTCACATACGAAGTCGATTTTCAATGCTGTTTTTTTTAAACAACCTATTTTTGCAAGAATTTTCCATCCAGACCATTTGTTTCAACCTTTAAATCCATATTATCTACATATTTAATATGTCTTCTCCCACTGATTTTTTTCTTACCAGTACCAACTACGTCTCATGGAAATCCCATATGGAGGATGTATTAATAAGTAAAGGATTGTACCAGATTACCTTGGGAAAAGAACTAGAATCCACTGACGATGAAAAGAAAGTAAAACATGCTAATAAGAGTGATGAAGCACAGGGACTAATCAAAATGTCCATCTCTCATGATTTAAGGTTTCACCTTCAAGGAATTGATGGCCCAAATAAATCTTGGGAAAATTTTGAAGCTGTGTTTGGTAAAAAAAGTATTATTCGATCCCACCAGATAGAAAATTAATTAATGACTTTAAGTTCCAATAATTTTCCTTGCATTGAATATTATTTATCTAAGTTCAAAACACTTATAATTTTATGTATAGATTGAAAAATAGATTTGAAGGAAGACTAAAGCATATGTATTACTCTTTCTAAGCTTGGTAGTGCATATTCTATGTTTGTATATACCTTTTATGCCACTATAGGCACTCTAGGGAGTGCTTACCAAAATTTGTGTCCTGATTTTTTCTATGATGCTTTGATTAGAGAGAAATTTAAACTTGTGAAACTTGGATTAATCAACACTGTAGATACCTCCAACAAAGCCTTAGTGGTTCAGCATAAAGATAAATCCAAGAATTCAAAGAAGCAACATCCTCACCACAACAATAAGAAAAACAAGGTTCCCAAACCCTCTCATCCAGCTTCTTCTCCTAATGGTGACCAAGGAATAAAATCTAAAAGTAGAATACTGACAGACATTGCAAATTTTGTGGGAAAGATGGTCATGTGGAGTCCAAATGTTTTAAGAAGATGGAATCTTTAGAAGCAATGATGAAGAAGCACAACATCATTATTTATTCTTCTTCTTCTCATAGACATGCACTTTTTTGTCTCGTTTCTCCTTCAATGCAACTTCTTATTCTTCTTCTTATGAGTGGCTTATTGATTCTGGAGCATATTATCATATGGATAAGGATAAATCCATTCTTTCTTCTCTAAATGAATGTAACACCAAGAAAATATTTGTTGGTGATGATAAATCTCTTAGTGTTGTAGAGTCTGGAACAACTCAAGTAGATAATGATCATTTCAATGATGTATTATGTGTTCCAAGTCTTTCCTGCAACCTTCTATCATTGTATCAAATCACTTATTTAGGTGAAGGTAAAACCATAGATTTTTCACCTCACCAAGTTGTAATGAAGGATTTAAAATATCCTAAGAATGTCCTCACAACTGGAATTGTTGATGATATTACCAAGTTGTACAAATTTGAAAACTTTGGGTCATCATCTTTTCCATCAATTTTTGTTGTTCATAGCGATGACTTGAGAAAAAATTGGCATGAGTGGTTTGGTCATTTAAACTATCACTCATTGCAACAACTATGTAATCAACATATAGTGATTTTTCTTCTTCTTGTTTCTTGAAAATATGGTGTTTGTGCCGATTGTGTTCTCAACAAACATCATCAAGACATTTTTGACGAACATGCCCCTTGGAACGACTCATCCCCTCTGTAGTTTGTTCACAATGACTTGTGTGGTCCACTTTCTAATTATCCTTTTTTTCCCGGGTGCAAGTATTTCTTAACTTTGATTGATGACTTCTCCAGATGCACTTGTGTTTACTTCTTAAAACTTAAGAGAGAGGTGTTTGACAATTTTTTTTCCTACAAGGCCTTTGTAGAAAAACAATATGGACATAAAATTCAAAGGTTAAGAACATACAATGGAGGTGAATATGTGAAAAACAATTTTACAAGTTACTACACTACACAAGGCATCCAAATGCAACACATTGTTCCATATACACCACAAGAAAATGGTTTGTTGAGAGAAAGAATCGCACATTGAAAGAAATGGTTGATTGTATGATCCAATCTAAGGGAACAAGTCTTAATTTTTGGGCGGAAGTCATTAATTGTTCAAATTACATAGTAAATCACACTCCCACAAATTCTCTAAAGAATATAACATTGGAAGAAGTATGGAATAAAATTAAGCCATATGTAAGCCAATTCCATGTATTTGGAAGTGTAGCATGAGATCACATTCTTGATGAGAAAATAAAATATATATAGCCTAAATATCCCAATATAAGTATTATTGTGACCTTCTTCTCCACTTTCACATGGATGATTATAAACTACACCCTACTCCCTTCCAGTCTAGAGTCAAACTTGTTTCCACTTGTACTTCTCCCAAAGTTGATGCCACTTAGTACCGTCAGTTATTTAGTATCCTCTTATATTTGACTCATACCCATCCTGATATTTCCTTTTTTATTGGTCTTGTTGCTCGATATATGAAAAAATGCCATGAAATCCATTGGAAATCAACTAAAAGGATACTTTGATATGTCTAGAGTTTAGTTCAATTTGGGATACATTACAATTTAGGGGGACTCCTTTATTGGTTGGTTTGACTGATTCAGATTGGTCGAGCGACCCTGATGATTGAAAGTCTATTGCAAGTTGTGTTTTCAACCTTGGTTTAGGACCTGCCACTTGGGCCTATAAGAAACAACAGGCTATTTCTCTTTCTTCAATAGAAGCATAGTACCAAGCAATAGTTAATGAAAATCAATAAGCCTTGTGTATTTGAAAGATCCTTTCAGAGTTTAGATTCGAGCAACAACATCCAAAAACCCTCTAGTGTGAGAATCAAAGTTCCATCAAGCTCACCAAAGATCCATTTCAATGTCAAAACAAAAAACACATCAAGCCACACATGCACTTCATAAGAAAAATCATTCAAGATTGATTTATTGAAGTGTTATTTTTACCTACAGAAGATCAAGTTGCAGCCATTTTCACAAAGTCTCTTATAGAAGAGAATTTTTCCAAACTTTGATCTATGTTAGGAGTTTAGGAAGTTGTCATTTATGGGGGATAGGCCCGGATACCTCCTTCCTTATCCTATTGTGTCACCTTTATAAATCCTTCAATCCTACCCCAATTTGTTCTTAAGGGGGGATGTTAGGATATTTAGACACTTAGGAGTTAATTAACATCAAATTTCTCTAATGTGTTGTTAGGTTAAAGTGTGTTTTTTTAGTATGCATTTGTAGTTAGGTAACCTGACGATCACCATAGGTTCCCAACATAGAGTAATCTGACAACTCATATTCTCCTCGATAGTAATGGCTACATTGATATGTGGCTTAGCACCCGATTGGTCCACGATCTCTATTTAAATCTCTTTGTAATAATTTCTTTTTCATTAATAAATTTCTCCAAGTGGCCACATTGTTTGGGTATGTGGATGTTTCTCCATAGGAATTTTACCACGTAAAAGCATTGATGTGTTGATATTTGATCTAGTTGTGTGATTGGTTGTTGAAGGTGTTCATCTTATGTTGGAATACATGTGTTGTCAAAAAAAATATTCAAAATGGGTTTCAAATCTTGTCCTGGTGTGGATCTCAAATGATGTCACTTCTTGATAGTTTCTCAGGATATAGTCAAATATGTGTCAAGAGAGTTGACAAATATAAAACTACTTTAACTACACGTCGGGGCACCTTTAGTTACGAGTGTATGCCTTTTGTCTTGATCAATGTAGGTGATATCTTCCAACGAGCTATGCAAATATATTTTAATGATCCGATCAATAAAAATGTTCAAATTTATCTTGATAACTTAAATTTATATTCAAAAACTGAGAAAATCATTTCAATCATCTTAGACAGGTTTTTCTCCATTGCAAAAAAATTGGTATGTCATTAAATCCTACAAATCCATTTTTGGTGTCACTACAAGAAAAATCCTCAGACACATTGTATCTTATTCAAGCATCAGTATTGATCCTGAGAGAGTTATTTCCATTAAAAATCTTCAAGCTCCAACTTCCAAAAAACAATTCAATCTTTCATGGGTAAGATCAATTTCGTTGAAATACTTATTCTTGATTTTGGTATAATGGTAAAACCTATTAATAATATGTTAAATAAAGTTGGAGATTTTTCCTGGAATGGTACTACTGAAATTTTTTTTGTAGAAATAAAAAATTCAATTTGTTCTTCACTAGTCTTGGTATAAAAGCCTAATTTTGCGAAATATCTTATCATATATACAAATTCCACTGAAGAAGTTATTTATGCAATTCTTCTTGAGAAATATTATCATAATAATGAGAAGACAATAGATTACATGAGTCAAAGTTTATCTGAAGATGAATTCAAATATACTTATTCGAGAAACATACATGTTCTCTTGTTAAAGATATTGATAAATTTCATCATTTTATTCTTGGTAAGCATACCCAAGTAAAAGTCCCTTTGCCTACAATTAATTTTTTGTTTTCACAAATACATCTACCTAGAAATATTGGACATTGGATTGAAAAAATCCAAGTACAAGATTTCACAATCACAACTTATAATACAATCAAGGGACGTTATCTAGCTCTACAACTGGCTCAACGTTTTAAAATAGGATATTCTTTTGAAAATAATGAAGATGTCTTGTCTGCATTATTCCTAATTGAATATGGTAATCTTGTGTTGGACAACTAGTTGTCATTGATGTCAAAAAGCAGTTGTTGTCGTTGATGTCAACATATGTGATGGTTCTATTTGGATAAGTCTCAAAAGTGGTCCCCTTATAGCATAAATCTAAGAATGGCCCTGACAGGAAGACACTTTGAAGAAGTCTACAAGAAACCCCATAGGTGTGGTTATGGAACCCGAAGTTGATCACCTAAAAAGGTCATGAAGAACAGTGTAAATGCAGGTAACTCACTCATGGATGGAAAATCATCGTCATGTTGTTTCCGGTGATGGGTGGTACACCACGTGGTTCCTCACAGTTGAGGAGTTATGGCCTTGTGAAGTTATAAACCCCAAAGAATGGTTAAGAAACCCCTAGTTAGTTACAAGTCAATTAATGAAAGGGTAAAGTGGTTGTAACAAGAAATTGTAGAAACCCCTAAGATTAAGGAGAGATGTTACTTGGAAAAAGTATAAATACACCTCAATGAGTCTCTCATAAGTGTATTCACTCATTCATTATATTGAATATATTCTTGTGAGTAAGTGATCTATTGACAAGTTTGCGACGATAAAATCTAAGGTAGCGACAAGTGAGAAGTGCGATGGTTTTGGGGTTGAATATGAGAGCACAAATTTATGAGGAAACCCTAGTTTGGTTGACCCCCGCAGGTTAGAATACTAGTGTTTTGCGAGGTACCCCCACAGGTTGTTTAGGGATCATGATGCGAGGTCCTTCTAGACAACATGTCTTGGTCCCACAAGGACATGATAGATCTAAGGAGGACATATAGGTTCATGATGTAACAAGATTTGAAGGTACAACATGTTTATTATACATTCTGAGATGGCATGTTATAGGTTTCGTGAGTAAATGTATGTTTATTGTGTTTGTTTGAGGCTTGCTTCATGTATGGTATGACATATGCTTAAGGAATATCTTGGAGGCCTCTTGGGCATATGGATGTTATGGTTGAGGTGATATATGCTTGAAACATATTCTTGTTATTTGGTCTATGGATGTTATGGTTATTTTTTAGAGGAACACCTTTGTGATATTGGCTTGAGGCACATTCTTGTATATCATTGATGATATGGTATAGATACATGGTACATGATTAGCTACTCATCATTGATGTTATGGTATCTAGATTTGGCATATCTTATGGTACATGATTGATGCATGTTATACTACATTTTTTGGTACACAATTGATGCATGGTGTGGTACAAGTTTTGGTACAACATATGTTGATGATCAGTTGCAGGTTGATGGTACAATGACAATTACAGGTTGATGTGACAGTGTTAGTAGCAGTGACAGTGGTTGTGATTGTGGTAGTGACAATTTGGTCTACAGTTATATTTTAGGGTGGTAGGATAGGGAAAGGAAAGGGGGTTGTATCCTCCTTTTCTATTGGTGCTAGAGTACACAGGGAGTTGGATCTTCCTTCAGGTTGGAAACTAAGAATTAGGGGGTTGTAGCCTCCTTCTAGTTGGAGCTAGAGAATTTAGGGAGTTATAGTTTCCTTTAGGTTGGAACATGTAAATAGGGGGTCGTATCCTCCTTCCAGTTGTAGATGGAGAATTGGGAAGTTGGTCCTTCCAATAAGTGTATTCTTTTGATATATAAGAAAAACATTCTGTGGTTTTCTCTCATTTGGGTTTCCATGTAAATTTTGGTGTACTAAGTTTCTATGGATGTATATTCTCTATTGATTTATACTGCTCATGATATATCGATGATATCTTACTGATGAAATTAACGATTACATATTGTGGTTAAAAGTGATAATAAAGTGCTCATATTGATTCACCCCCCCCTCTTAGTATTCCAACAATTTGTATCAGAGAAGGTCCTTCAAAAAAATTTTTAATCATTTGAAGGAGTTCATGGAATACACTAAGATTGGAGCACCAAGTTTTGATTGTCATAACTATGCCTTTTGGAACAAAAGGATGAAAACCTTTTTACCTCCACAGGGATTTGATGTTTGGCAGTCAATAGTAGACAAATATGTAGCACCATCCACTCCTTGCTGGCTATTTATCTCTTGTTACCAATCTTGGGCTGACCCAGGTTCAGATATACTATGATTTCCAGCAAAACCCTCTAAAACTATTGCCCCCCTTGGTAAACCAGAAGGCACTGCAATACACAGGGTGCAGTGTGCAGTCTCACCCAAGATAGTTCTATTGGTGGATGCAATGCTCAGGTGCATTCATCCTGGGAATGAGTGGTGATATGGGATTAGACTTTGTGATCTTCATTTATTTACTCTAACATTCATCTATACTCTACATTCTGTCATACTTATTCATGCATGTAGACACAATCAGTTCTAGCTAACCCATTCATGCATTCATCTACTAGATAACCATTGACAATAAAGAAATATACAATAATCAATACACATAACACATGATCTACTGTGGTCCACCCCCTCCTAGGATACGTCCATAAAGATTTGGTTGATTTATATTTTATTATGGTTTCTCCAAAATTATAGCATTGCGCGCCTTACAATCTTCGGTCATTTGGGTCAATATCTACAATGAGGTGGACTATATCACACCAGGATCCTTAGCTTGTGAGATAACCTTCAAGATCTACCTTATTTTCTCTCTCCAACTGAACAACCTACAAAACAATCTTGGATTTTATAGTCACTCTTACATTCTAGAATTATAGTCACACCAAACCCCTATCCAACTCTTCAAACCCCAACCTAGACCTCCTAGGTACCTATTTATACTTATTTTTGGCTTATCAACCATTACATCCTCTTACCAAAACCCTAACCCTAGAATGTTTAGGTATTCTTGCATGCATGCCTCACATGATTTCCTTCTCTACATGCATGTTTACCTTGAATGTGTTGCTTTTCCTGCCATCTGTTGTTTCCTTCTTTGCGCTTTATTCTCCAAAATTATTCTTTTTCCCAAAATGGGCCTGCTCCCAACAGGATGCCAACACTGACATGTGGCTTTTCCCAAGCCACCTAGTCACTGCAGGCTCCCTTCATAGTCTCTGCTAGAATTTGGAACTTGTCTACAAGTCCCGTTCCTCTTATTTGTACATGCATGGGCTTTTTTGTGAGCGCTTCTAGATTCTGCGCTGTGATTTCCTCTTGGACCATGGTTGTGCATTACGCCTATTTATATGCCATGTTGTTCTTCTCCTCCTCCAATTGCGTGATGAGCTACGCGGCTTGATCTTGAAGAGGTTCCATCTCCACCTGTCTCTCCTACTTTTTTGTCTGCGCTACTATCAGTTCTTCTTGCAGCTTCTTCAGATCTTGTGTCCCCTTGAGGCACTCAGTGATACTCATTGTTCTCTGCCTCTGCTTGAGGTCCTAGATAACTGTGCTTATTTTTCCTTCTTCCTGGTCCCACTGTTAGACCCATTCATCTTCCTCCAACACTTTCCATAATTGCATTGTTCTTTCAAACAATTCTTCTACTGTGTTACCTTGTTTCTCCAACTTTTCTAGTTGGAGTGCAACTTTTGCTTTCCTCTGCTCCCCGACCTCAAGTGGAGTCGTCGGAGTTAATTTTTCCTTCAATTATTCAATCTATTGCCTATATTGGTCGATGGTTTGGGCAATCATATTGAGTTTCTCCTTTGTACTTGAACTCTCGACCTGTGCATTGTCCGGAAGGTGGCTGTAGACTGTTGTCACCCCCTGTTTGATTTTATCTGCATACTCTTTCTCTCCTCTGGTCTCAAACTTCACTTGTTCGACCACGAGCTCCAAGGATTCCTTGTCACCTTTCGTTTCCTACAGTTCTACTGTGTCTGTTCTCACGCGTGACTGCACCTACCGTGTGACACTGACTTGGAGTCTATACAATGCCTTTGTGGGTATTCTGGATAATTTCATGTCGACCTACACCAAATATTTTAGTGGCATCTGTGCTATGGTTTCATCCATGTGCAACATGTCATTTGTTACTCTGAATATTGGACTCGTCGGGGAAATTGTGTGAATTGTGTATTCCTTTTGTGGCATAGTCCTTGTTGTCATTGTTGCTTCTCCCTTGGGGAAGGATTTTGTTCCCCTTTCATACCTCTGCGTGGTTCTGATTTTCTTGAGGACCTACTTTATTCCAGCTAGGATGTCTTGTATTTTCCCTCTTTGGTGCTTGGATTCTTCGAAGTCCTCTCCTACGCACTCTTGCACCTTCTGTGCCAAAAATTCAACCTCATCCTCTATGATTGTGTCCTGCGAAAGTTGTTTATGTTCTTTTTACTTCTTGCATCATCCTGCTTTCTATAAAATTGGTCGCTTAGGTGGCCCTGGTTCCTGTGGATTAGATGCTGAGGGGGTTCCTTGCATTTCCATAGCCCCCTCTCCTTGTTCCTTTTGTTGTGGGGTAGTGTCCTTCTGTGCTGCCTATGTATTTTTCTTCAGTGCACTCCCCTTCATCTTCTGCATCAACTTCTGCATTAGATTTGGCCTTTTGGGTGCAACTTTATCTCTTGCAGGTGTCTTGGTTTTCCATGCGTCTACCTTCGTACCCTTAGGTAATTCTTGAGTTAAGACTGGAATCTTCCAGTCGTCATGCCAATATCTCATGGCCATTTCTAAATCTTCCTCTATGACACAGTATCTTAGTTGAAGCCACTCTTTTCCCAGATCCCTACGTGCTTGGATCCGCATGTTGTGCCTAGACGGTTTGAAGTTGGCTATGTCCTTCAACTGCATAAACAAATTTGGGGTAATTCACCAAGTGTTGGCTATGATTTCCTATATTTGTACAAAGTACTTGGAAAAGGTACCTGTGTTTGTGCTTTTTTTCTTGGGGTCCAAGTTGGTCCCCAATGAGATGTACCGTACTGCGCAACACCGACATATTCGGTTGAAAAAGTATGAATATGGGGGATCCATCCACCCCATCAACGATTATCATGAGTAGCCATGAGTAGTGGAACTCTGTGATGAGGTCCTATGTGTATTTGTAGTCCTCAAGGAATATATTCAGCAGGTAAGGATCCCAACTGAGCGACATGCCATTCACGCACTGTGTTGCAGCTGCGAAGACCCTGATAGGGACTTCCTCCTTGTGACACTTCCCTAGAATTTTATAGACCATGATTTTTGTGGCCATTTGTGTTGCGACTTCGCTGATCCTTTTAATAATAATCCCATGTGATCCCCTCTCTATCCCACATGTCCTCTTCATTTCTTCAACCAAAGTCTTCTCTTTCATTTTTTCGTCCAGGTATTGCGTGAGGTTCTCACCCATTCACGACAGTCTTGTGATTACTTCTATCAGCTCTACGTCTATGGAGATGGTTTGTTCCATCCATAGGAATCCTCCATGGATGACTGCTATCAACTGCTTGATGCAGTTGTTCACCTCTTTCCCAAAGTGGGGAATCTCCAACAGGTTTAGGATCCCTGTTTTTTCTAGGCCAGTTTCCCATAGATTTGGTTGTAGAATGGGATCTCCAAAGGGTCCTATCCCTATGCTATCTAAGTAAAACTGTTGTGTAAATTCCAGTAATTTTCCTATGTCAGCCACATCGTGGTTCGAGTATTTTATCTTCTCCACGCAACCTAGTAGTGTTGGCATGATTTTCATTCCTTCTGAAATGCATGGGAGTACAATTACAGAGTCAAGATGCCTGCATGGAGACCATGCCATTGGTCATTTTCCCTTCCATTTATGTTGTTGTCTTGAGGTCCTTGCCTCCATCTGTGTTATTTCTATGTCAGGGTTTGGTTGACCAGTGATATATTCTACCAGACCCTCTCGTTGCTGCGTATTTTATACTCTGGTGGTTTTGGGTACTACCTCCTTCGTATGCATAGTAGGTTGGCCATTTTCCTATTGGGCCCTCTCATCCATCGCATTGTCTTGTGGGTTTCCTGTGTTATGCACGAGATGTCCCTGTGCGCTACTAGTCGGGTCGACTTCCATGGATGACATGGTTGGACCTTGAATTTATTCAACCACTGGCATAGGGTCTATGGGTTCTTCAAAGGGTGAAGGAATTTTGTCGACGTCGATGAATTCCTCAGGCTGTATGGTTTCCTGTCCAACCTCTGTTGCCTCCCGTGGTGCTCGAATACTCCGTGCTTTCCTCCCTGCTTGGCTCGATGCACCCATATTTGGTGGTGCCATTGTGGGTATTGGTTAGTTTCTGTCGACTAAGTCTTCACTGGTTCACCCTGTATTCTTTGTCAACTCACTTCCTCTCTGTTTGCTCTATTTATCTGTAACTTCACGATTTCACAATGAGTCTTATGTTGCCTGCATTTAGCCTTTATATAGGCAAGTCATGAAACTTCTCAGAGAAGCTTCCCCAACTTTGATTAATGTAATGGTGCTTTATGCATACTTTTTCATTGAATTCCATAATTGCTTCCAGTTGGTGCCTTTTTTTCCGTAACCATCATTTTTCAAATTTCCTCTTTTTTCTGACTGTTGGTCCTTTTTCCAACGCACTGATCTTTCCAAGTGTGTGGTATGTCATGTAGTTGTTGCACATGGACATTTTATTTTCTTCGTGCTAAGTCCATTTTTGTTGTGCATAGATATTTTCCTTTCTTCGCACTACATCCATTTTTGTTGCACGCGGTCTTCTGATGTTTTGCATGGTAACTCTTGTGCACAATTTTTTTTTTTTAACTTCTACTAGAATAGACTATGTACAAGTTCTCTTACTGTGCAGTAACTTTTTAAGTAATAGGAATTCGACTGTCCCTATACAGTTTCAATCGACTCCTGTTGATCATTCCTTTCAATTATGTGCCTTGCAAATCTTTCAGCTATACAAATCCTCCATCCATGACAGTCTTTACTTCATATGGCCCCAGCTGATGCATTCTGAATTTCCCTAGATGTTGAAGAAATTTACTATCATACACCAAGACTAGGTCTCCCTCCTTGAAACTTTTCCTCTTGATATGTATGTCATGCCAAGATTTATCTCTTGCTTTCTGTACTTCTTGGTGAAATACTGCTAGGATCTTATCTTCTTCCATATACATCAACTGATTTATCCTTTATTTTACTGCACCTTGTTCTGTCATGTTGGTAATTGATGCTACGCACAGAGTGGGTACCAGGAATTCTAATGACACCACTAGTTACTATCCACACACCAACCTGAATGGTGTCTATCCTGTCAACTTTTTGCATGTAGTCCTGTATTCCCACAATACTGCAGGTATATTCATGTCCCAATCATCCCCGTTAACATTGCAGATCTTTGTCAAGGCATTCTCTAGGATCTTATTAAAGGCTTCCATGGTTCCATTTGCTTGAGGGTGATATAGTGTACTCTTTTGATGATAGACTTCAAATTCCCCAGTCATAGACTTGATAGTATTATTGATAAAGTGAGTAACTTGGTCACTCATCAAAATATTTGGGCATCCAAATCTAGTGATCACTTGCTCAAACAAGAAATGTTCTATTGTCTCTGCGCTAGAATCTTTTACTGGTGCTTCTTCTGCCCATCTTGTTAATTATTATGTCACAGTAATGATATACCTTGCTCTTGACCTTTTTGCTGGTGGGTTATTTGGTCCCACAAAGTCTATTTCCCATTTTTCAAATACTTGCAAGGTTACTGGTGGTCTTAGGGGCATATCATCCCTTCTATTAGGTTTAGCAACCCTCTGACATACATCACATCGCTGACAATAATCCTTAGCATCTCTGTGAATGTTCGACCACCATAGTTCTGCCCACAATACCTTCTGTGCGATAGCTTTTCCTACATAATTTCCTCCAGCTATTCCCTCATGGGCCTCTGCTAAAATCCTAGGCCTCTCATGTTCTAGTACACATCTTCGCAAAATGTTGTCCACACCCATATTGTATAAGTGTCCTACAATCAATTTATAGTTTGCAGCTATGACTACTAGATTTTTCTTCTGTGCAATGTTAAAAACTTGTGGCATAGCCCCTGTACTCAAGTATTCAATGGTGTCAGCAAAATATTCATCAGATACTTGGACTGAAAATAACTTTGCATCAGGGAAGTGTCCTCCAAGTTGATAGATTATTTTCCATTGGTTACTCTGGACAAGTGATCTGGTCCTGCATTCAACTTCCTTGGTTTGACTATCACTTTGAAATCAAATTCCTAAAACAACAATAACCATCTACAGATCCTCCTCCCCCAACACTGGCTTGTTGACTAGGTATTTGAGGGTTGAATGGTCTGTAAACATTTTAAAGTGTTTGCCAAGTAAATATTTTATGAACTTCTGAAGTGCATATACCATTTCTAAGCTTTCTCTTTCTGTAGTATTGTAGTTATGTTTTGACTCTGAAAGTTTTCTGCTTGCAAATTCTATAAGATGTTCCAAGTCCCCTGCTCCTAGATGCACCATAATAGATCCAAGTGCTATGGTTGATGCATCTACATGCACATGAAATGTATTTTCCTAATATCAGAATACTAGTATAGGTGATGTGACCATTTGTTTTTATTTTAGAGTGTCCAAACCCCAATGAGAGTCCTCATTCCACTAATATATGATGTCTTTATTGAGCAGTTTATCCATCGATGCAGTGATTTGCGTGTACCATTTTATGAATTTTCTGTAGTAGCATGTGTGTCCCAATGTTTCTCTCAACTGATGCACTAATTTGGGTTGTGGTAAATTAACAATGACTACAATCTTGGCAGGATCTACTAGAAATCCTTGTTTGCACACTATGTGTCCCAATAGTATTCCAAAGGGTGTCCCAAAGATGCACTTCTTGATATTTAATGATATATGACATTGCCTGCATATTTCCAACATTATCCTTAACACCTCTACATGGTATTTCAACAGATTGTGTACTGTCTAATCATCCATGTACACTTCTAAAAACTGGTGGATGAATTTTTTGAATGCAGCTATGACTACTCTTGAAAATATTGTTGGTACATTCTTCAGTCCAAAATGCATTACTGTGTATCGATAGGATCCCATTATGTGGAAAATGTAGTCTTATACCTGTCTTCTGGAGCTATTTTTATTTGGTGGTATCCTAAGAATCCATCTGTGAATGAATATGCTTCATGACCTCCCACATTCTCCAGGACTTCATCAATAAAAGGGGTGGGAAAAGGTTCATGTAGGCAAGAATAATTTAGTTTCCTGAGATCCAAACAAATCCTTATCCCTCCTTGTTTCTTTTCCTGCACTACCATAGGGCTTATCCATTCTGATTCTTCTACTGGTTCTATGATACAATCTTCCAACATTATGTCAATTTCTGCTTTTACTTTCTTCTTATATAATGGATTCAGTCTATACGGTCACTGTCTGATAGATCTAGGCTCAGGTTTGAGAGGTATCTTCATCTCTCCTAGCTCTCCTGCAATGCCTTTCATATCTGTAAAGGTTTTTGGGAACAAGTCACTGTACTCGCGCAATAACTCTGTTATTCTTTCTACTGTTTGTTCATCCTAGTAATCTCCAGTGCTGGCCATTTTGGGGTTATCATTTGTCCCAATATTTACTTTCTTCACCTTGATTGGCACAAAAAACACTTTTGATTCCAGAGATGGACCTTCCACCTCTCTTTTTCCAATTTTTGTAATTTGGATATTGCACAGGTCATGTTCATTTGGTGCTTCTTCTTGCACATGATAGCATGACAATATTTCTTCCACTGTCTGCCTATTCTGCTGGTGGTACTATATTATATGTTCAACCTTTGGATCCTTAATAAACATCACCCCTTTGATTTTTTCGAGTGTTGAATCAATGTTGGGGTTCTCATGTTCAAATGACAAAGTGACTATAAAATTATTCTGTAATGATGTCCATTCTGTAGTGTCGTTACGTAGTTCATGGTCTACATACCAGTTTGCTAGAATTCCTTCCAATGTATGAATAAAGTGATGAGTCCATTCCTTTGGTGGTGTCATTTTCCATAGTGTTATGCACTTCTCTAAGTGTTCTACTAGTGTTCCATGTCCCTCATATCTTTGCATCTCATTGCTTCCTTGTTCTGTGCTGAATATAATGAACAATAATCGCTTACATTGGTACCAGTCCTTGACTGTCTCTTTGTGCGTACCCCACCATATTGCAGGTGTTTCCTTGAGTTCTATGTCTAGGGATAAGAGCCTCTAATTTTATAAAACTTCGTCTTCATACTTTGTTAGGAATTATTCTAAGTCATTCACCCCATGAAAACTGGGAGGTTCTCTTATCTATGTACCTACCCATCTTACTGTGCGGTCTATTCTTGTGCACCTTCTTATGGACAATTCATGTAATATTTTCTGCCAATTCTCCAAGCTTGTATCCGAGTCGGACATGAATTATGTGATGCTTCTCCAACTGAGTACTCCATCTGCAGTTGGAGTCACATAATATTCTTCATGCACGGTGGTTTTGTACAACTGGTTGATTTCCTCCAGGTCTAAGCAAGTGGGTTCTACAAACCTTTCTCCTTATGATGGGTCTAGTGGTGCAAAATGACTCTAAATTCTCCTGATTCAAATTCCATCTTCCTTGTCTTCAAATTGATTATGGCCTAGTTTTCAAATGCCTAATCCAAGCCAAGCAATGCTGGATAATGTGTTGTACCATCCACTATTTATATGACTTCAAAGCCTGCCTTAGTGCACACTCCATCTAAGTCGACTGTGAATCCTTTAAGCCTTCCAATTGGTAGAAATCGGTGTTGGTTTGCTAGCTTCAATTGGACAGGTGAATATCCTAGTGCGATCTCTCCCATGCACTGCCATGTCTTCTTGGGTAACACATTTACCTCAGATCCTAAATCTAGTATGATGTCTCCCATATTGAAATCTCCAATGTTAGCATTTAGTCTAAATTCACTGCTTGTCCTCCTTCTTATATGTAAGTGATTGATCATTTTATGCTCTAGATTTCCCTCTACGTCTATGTTACATATTTCTATCATATTTTGTAATATTTTAACAAATGATGGATCATTTAGTAGTCGAACACATGATTGCAGAAAATCCTTTATAATACTTACTTGTCTGAAAGGTTATGCTTCATTAGTGTGATCCAACAATGAAGGAATCTCATACATTGGTACATCCTGATTATGCTGTGAAGTTGATGTAGATGCAACATCTAGCTTCAAGAATTCTTATATTGCTTTCTTGAATGTCTCCTTTTCGTTCTGCACATAAAACTACTTCTGTGGTTTGACATTTTTCTTCACCCATTGGTGTTGTGATGGATCCTGTCATACTACTTCAACTCATGTCTTAGCTCCTCCGTGCATAACTATGTTGATATTTCTTCCATCATCCATTTCCTTTGCATAAATCCACTGAATATTATGATTGTTCTAATTCCTCTTCTCCTGGATATTCCCCAATAGTATCAAACGGTCTTTTGTGTCATGATCTGATGCACGACAATACATACATGTCGCAGGTGGAAGTTGACATTATTGTGCATAGTGTCCTAGTTGTTGAAAGTTATGGCAT
This sequence comes from Picea engelmannii, assembly GCA_009831015.1. NCBI lineage: Eukaryota > Viridiplantae > Streptophyta > Pinopsida > Pinales > Pinaceae > Picea > Picea engelmannii. The sequence goes on along the minus strand of ML790667.1, from coordinate 320,294 downwards.
ACCACTGGTCCTATTCCTCTTCCAAAGCCACCTCTACCTTGTTCTCCACCTTTTTATCTAGCTCGATCTCCTCGTGGTGCGTTGTACTGAGCTACCTGATTATATTATGTGGGATTATACTGTGGATGTGACGTATTGTATTGTGGCTGCACAATGTTATATGACTGCTGTGTAATGTTATATGGGGTTTCTACTTGGTTAAAATTTGGTGCACCTTGTCCTGTCATAATTTCTTCCTGCACCCTATAGGTGTCTGATGTTCTTTCCCTCATTAGATCCATTGTCCTGCAATCTTTTTCATCATGACCCATTGACTTGCAAAAGTTGCAGTATGAACTCTTAGGCATTGTCTGGTATTTCTACATCATTGGACAATGATATGGATCATTCCCTTGTTTCTTATAGATCTCACACCATAGTCCTCCTATTGGCAAAGGGTTTGGCAATCCTATTTCCATGTAGTGCATAAAAGTTGGGCATTCATTCTCGTAGTGTCCTTGTGTCCTACATGTGGTATGCCAAACAACTTCTCTTTTTTCCTTACCCCTATTCTAGTTTAATTGAAATGTTATATTCTTCATATCCTCCTTCAACTCCTCTATTGCTGGGTATGTCTTCTGTTATTGGTTCTTTTCTAGTTGTAAGGCTGTCTGTAGAGCTTCTGCCTGAGTTTGAAACTTCTTCTGTCTCAAAGGGTATTTCAAGTGTGGTATCAATGAATTCACAAATAGATGTCTATTCTGCATATCTGTCATGACATACTTGAGCTTTCCCTTCAATCGTTTGAATCTATGGTCAATATCCCAAAAAAATTATCCTAGTTTTTGTCTGATCTCTATCATCTCACTCATGTACTGATCCTCTAAACTAGGCTTCTGGAATTATTTTATCAGTAGCTTCTTAACATATACAATCGTTCTTGTTGTTCTTGGTGCACTATTTGAAGCTAAGCTCATGTACCAATCCAATGCACGGTCTATTAGCATAATAGCTAGCTGCACACGTTTTGTATCCTCATTTTTGGTCTATTTTTCTTCCCAGATCTTCTCACAGATAAACAAGTGCTTCTCAGGTTCCTCAAATGCCTCTCCCTTTAATTCTGGTAACCTAATGGTGGGATCATGTCCTGCCATTGAAAACTGTGTTGGACTACTACCTCTGCGCGATGTAGATCGGTGACTAATGCTTCTCGAAATGGCTCCCCTATTTGTTGTGTTGTGACTAGATGTACTTCCTGTTATCTTCCTTCTACTAAAATTTGATTATCTAAATGGTGGTGTTATTATTGGTGTATTAGTCACACATGGGTTTATGGGTTCCACACTGACACTGATATGGATAAGAGTGTTTCCTTCTGTTCCTTCCCTTGGACATATTATCTTCCTTTCATATGTTGTGTGCATGATTTTCTCAATCTGCTCCACAACCCAAAGATCCTCTACCTCTTCCTCATCACTTGCCAAGCCTTCCCTCGTGGATAGGAGTCTCTTCTTATTATTCATCTTGTATTGGTAGGGTGCTCCACCGCGTGTTCTTCCAACTGTTTCCATGATCTTCTTGAGCTAGTCTTCCTCCATCATGATTGGGTCCAAGCCCTCCTCCTTTTTTCCTTTATCCATCTCTCCCTTCATCCTTCCGTCTCTAGTCAGTGCTTCCCCCCCTCCCCCATGCACGCAGGGAAGTTTAGTTGTCAGATGCCATTGTAATTACACCTTTTTCATACAGTAAAATCTTGATGGAAGTATACAACGATCTGATATACTTACCTCTAGGTCCCTTCAAGAACTCTTTCTCTACTATGCTATAAGACTTCACGGTATCTACTACAAATTCTGTGATAAATCCTGGAACAATGTTGTCTAACCAGAAATCTACTGCGTGCATAATTTTTTGTCAACTTGTTGTAACTGCACGATCTCCACAGATATCCACTCTAGCTGTCTAATCTGATTTGTAGGGTAGTTGTCTTTCAACCTCAATATCTATTCCTGCAACACATGTGGGAAATCACAGAAAAATACTTCATGCAAGTCGCTAAATACGTATTTGTCCAAGTATTTGCACAGTGTTATTTTAGGGTTTTTGTTGTCTTTTTTCACAAACTCCATCTCCTTTGTCTTCAACCATCTTTCGATCTCTTCCTTCATTGGATTACACGATCTAAACATCCCCTTCTATATTTTCATTATTTTAACGTTTTCTCACCAGATCTGACATTCTTTTCATGATTTTTCAGCATATCTCATTCACTCAATCCCATTCTGTGCTAACTGGCAACAAAACCATTTGTTATTTGTTTCTCTCTTGCTACCAATATTGGACTAACCCAGGTTCAGATCTACTATGTTTTCCAACAAAACCCTTTAAAACTATCGCCCCCCCCTAGTAAACGAGAAGGCAACGCAATACACAAGGTGCAATGCACAATCTCACCCGAGATAGTTTTATTGGTGGATGCAATGCTCAGATTCTTGTAGCTTGGGAATGAGTGGGGATTTTGGATTACACTATGTGATATTCATTTATTTAGTCTAACATTCATATATACTCTACATTATGTCATTATTATTCATGCATGTAGACACAATCAGTTCTAGCTAACCCATTCATGCATTCATATACTATCTAACCATTGAAAGTAAAGAAATAAACAATAATCAATCCACAAAACACATGATCTACCGTGGTTCGCCCCCTACTGGGCTACGTCCATACATATTTGGATTCTTTCTCTTTTATTATGGTCTCTCCAAAACTATAGCGTTGTGCGCCTTACAATCTTCGGTCATTTGGGTCAAGATCTACAATGAGGCGAACTAGATCACACCAGGCTCCTTATCCTATGAGATAACCCTCAAGATCTACCTTATTTTATCTCTCCAACTCAACAACTTACAAAACAATCTCATATTTTACAGCCACTCTTACATTCTATAAATACAGTCGCATTGAACCCCTATCCAACTCTTTGAACCCCAACCTAGACCTCCTAGGTACCTATTTATACTTATTTTTGGCTTATCAACCATTACATCCTCTTACCAAAACCCTAACCCTAGCATGGTTAGGTATTCTTGCATGCATTCCTTGCATGCTTTCCTTCTATGCATGCACATTTACCTTGCACATGCTTCTTTTTATGCCAACTGTCTTTTCCTTCTTTGCGCTTTATTCTCCAAAATTATTCTTTTTCCCAAAATGACCTACTCCCAACTGACAAAGATGGAAAGAAAATCAGTGAAAACAATTCAAAGGCTAAAGAAACCATTCTAAGAAGTCTAGATAATTCATTGTTTTTCAAATTTATGCATTGCATGACCAAAAAGGATATTTGGGATAAAATTCAAAATATTTACGAAGGATATACCAAAGTCAAGGGAGTTAAGAGCCAAACCCTTAGAGATAAATTTTAACAATTGAAGATGAAGGAAGATGAGGACATTGCAACCTAGTTTTTGTGAGTTGACGAATAATGAATACTATTATAGGACTGGGAGAAGAAGTTGATGAATCAATGGTTGTTCAAAAGGTTCTAAGATCTCTACCTATGATATTTTATCCTAAGATATCATCCCTGGAAGAAAGAACCGATCTTGACAGTTTGAGCATGGAAGAGCTACACAGAATATTCACAGCTTATGAAATGAGGATAGAACAAGAGAACCTGGTCATGAAGGAATAGATGTTCAAATCATCCAAGAATAGAAAGAAGCAAAACAAGAAAAATTCAAAACCATATTGTAGTTACAATGATGATTTAGGGAAGATAAAGAAGTGGAAAACTTCGTAAGAAAGTTAAAAAGAGGAATCAACAAGTACAAAGGTATGCTTCCATTGAATTGTTTTTATTGTGATGGTATTGGTCATTTTTATTATGAATGTCCTTATGCTAAGAATAAAGGTAGCGATGAAGAAGAAGATCCTAAGAAGAAAAATAAAAATCAAAAGGGAGACAAGAGAAGGAACAAAAATAATTTATTCAAGAAAATCTTCTAGTCAAAGGAAGACATCTCCTCATTAGATGAGGATGATGATAGTAACAATGATTCATAAAGGGTACTCTTCATGGAAGTAGATGATGATAAAGAGGATTCCGAAGAATAAGGCGAAGTCGATATCAAATAAGAATTAATTAGTGCCTTAGAAGAACTAAGGAAAGAAAGAAAGAAAAAAAAAGTCACTCAAGGAAGAATTAAAGAAGAAAAAAGGATCTCAAAATTCCATCTTAGAAGAAATCGAGCAGATAATAACGAAGTTAAAAATCTAGGTAGAAAAATATATAAGGATTGTAGAAACACTCATAAATCAGTTAGAAGATAAGGAGAAGATGATTGAAATCTTGGAATAAGAAATAGTCACCTTAAGAAAAGATATTGAGAAGAAAGATATGCAGCAGAATAACACCAAGATATTGGATGAGATAGTCAACAGCCAAACATGGATGATTTTAGGGGCTAAATTTCGCTCATGGGCTAATTTTCCATGGTTTTTCCAAAAACGAGATTCGCTATTTTAAAAATGATTCGCCCAAATTCTATAGGATAAAATTATTTTACCTCAAAAATCGCCAAAATTTTATAAAA
>ML790667.1:268723-315611 GCA_009831015.1 Picea engelmannii | reverse complement strand
CAGTTGAAGTTGAAAGTAATATCATCATTCTTGTTTTCCCATTTCGGTGACTTCATTCACTTTAAATGTAAGTGAATTATGAAATAGATCTCATCCAGTTTTTCGACATATGTTGGCTTAATGGTCAGGTTTTCTAGGCAAAGATTTTTGTTTACCCTCATATTCATCTCTTACTCATTTCACTATTAGAATAATTCATAGTATGGAAATATGTAAATGATATTTACCTGGGTTATTTTACCCACATTCTCTTATCCACATGGATGTATCTATAATTTGTTCCACTCTATCAAAAGGTCGACTGTTTGTTTTAAGAAAATTGTGTTGGGAACCACATGATATTTGATATTTCAGGTGTTGGAATGAGTTATAAATGAAATAATCCATGAATTTCAACCGACGCTTGGTCAATATGCCATTTTGAAAATATTATGTCGGAGTCGTTGTGGAAAATGGTATTCGTTCATTTATTTTACAGTTGTAGATTGAAAGGTTTTTACAAGTGCTATTGTGGATATTATAAGGAATGATTCTAGCCTTTCGAATAGGCATTTCAGTTTTTATAAGTTGTTGGTTGACAATTCATATAATTATTGGAATATTATTTGGTAATATATCGACACACATTGGAAGTAATAGCTGAAGTTTGAGTCCTAAATGATTTTCACTTGAACTATTATACATCATTCCTTCATTATTTATTGTTTTTCATGAATATACTCCATTGATTATTTAATAATGCCTGGTCTCATTAAATTACAGAGCTAATATGAATGTATTAAAGACAAAGAAAATTCCCTAGACATTCATTGTTTACATTTTTCATTTTTTTCATTAACTCGTGTTCATGTTTAAGAAAATATATATATTGAAGAGGTGTATATGAGATTGAAGCTTTTCATTGGATAAAATAATTTTTGAAGGAATAATTATTGGTGTTGAATATATTTTGAATTTCTTCCCCTCATATGCATTATCCCCTTTTCATTTATTTCATGCATACATGATCTACCATGTTGTATACATAGCCTTACTAGGTCATATTTAACAAATATTTCTATAAATGTTTATTCACTATGTGATGTATTATACTTGAATGATTTCTTATTGACTAATTGAAATGTAAAATGGAAATAAATGAGCTTCTTTAGAAGAGGAAATAACAAAGGAAACGAAGGAAGAAGAGGAAAAATGACAAATGTGTTTTGGTAGCGAGGGAAGCACAGGAGGATGAGATTTCATATACATTTTGATGCATATTCATATGAGTTTAACTAGATGGTGAAAACTAGTTACCTAAACATTGGTGACCATATTTCTTTACCTCAACCCCCAACTCCTCCTAGTGCACCTTTGCAACCACAAGCCAATATCATGGAATTTATCGAGCCTCTTGTTCAACCAGTGAATGATGGTTGGGATAAAAACCTAATGAATCCTCCTTTCAATATTACATAGTGGCCTATCAATCCCCCTCTACCTCCTCACATAGAAAAATTTGTTACATCAATTAATTCCATAGCCTCTTCTTCTCCAAAGGACCATAAAGTTACCTCTCATGAAATTCATATGGATAAAGGAAAGAAAAATGTTACTTCCCCTAGAACTAATGCATCGCAACCATCCTTTCTACACTAAAAACAACAATAAACAAAATAAGTAAGTGGTAAAAGATAAGTCTCCTTCCATAAAATGCATCCATAAATAAATAAGTATGAAGAGAAAAAGGCTTATTATGAAGGCATACTAAATATTAAACTATATGTGTCTGAAGGCAGGAAAGAAAGAGAAGAATATTTCAAGAATAAATACCCTCATCTTTTTTAATTTGTGATATGCCAGTGTTTTATTCTAGACATATGATACCTTATTTTGGGAAAAACGACAGACATATGATACTTGTTTTTGAAAAACTTTAAATAATATATTATATTGATATATGGGAGGTACAAGTGTTTTTTGATATAGAATTATTTGGATGAATGTCTTATATTGATTTATGTTTTGCTGCTGATATATATATTTTCAAGTTATTGCTTGGAGTTACAAGGGAAATTATGAAAAATAAGGAAATGAATACCTAGTGGGACCCCGCCTATTATTAATTTAAATACAAAAAAAATATTTTAACCCTTATGATAAATAAGGTTGTCCTATATTAAATGAAATTATTATTGGAATATATGTTGAATTTGATGAAAATATCTTGGCCTACAATCCTAATATGAAATTTGTGCCATCTTCGGCCTATGAGTCGTCTTCATCATTTGTTCCATCTTATGTTCCTATTAAGGTTTCTTCTTCAAATGATGATAGTGAGGATCAAAATTCACCTCCACCTACTCACCTTCCTCCATATGATTCCATTGAACATGAACCTACACTAGTACCATCGTTTCTCAGATGGGTCCATTCAACTCAAGAAGCAACTAGTGATCTCGTTGTTGATCCTACGTATCAGTGTCGAACACGTTCACAATTCCAATGAGAATATTCTCTTTTGGATCAAATTTCAGAGACTCATGATCTAGACACATTTACATAATATTTAGGTCATCCAAATTGGGTCAAAAAAATTAATGAAGAATATTGTTCCTTTATGGCGAATGATACTTGGGATCTTGCACCTCTTCCAAAAGGAAGAAAACTTGTTAGATGTAAATGGGTGTAAATAACTGAGTATGCACCAAATGAAAGTGTTGAAAGACAGAAGGCTCGATTAGTTTCCAAACAATTCTCTCAAGTTGAGGGCATGACTATAATGAAACATTTCCCCCCATAGCCAAAATGAATTCCATTTGCCTTATTCTATCCCTTGCTACCTCACTTAAATGGGAGGTCCACCATATGGATGTTAAATATGTCTTCTTGCATGGGGATTTGTAGGAAGAAATTTACATCAAATAAACTCCTGGATATGTCAAGAATGAATCCAAACTTTTTTGTCACCTTAACAAATGTCTTTATGGTATTAAGCAAGCTCCTCGAGCTTGGAATGCCAAAATGGATATATTTCTTCTTGACGCTAACTTTTCTAGATGTTATTATGACCATAATGTCTATAAAAAGAAAATAGGAATCTATTTCATAATACTTGTTCTTTATGTTGATGACCTTATCCTCACTGGTAGTGACCCTAAAAATTTAACCAATGTGAAATCCATCCTTAAAAACAAATTTGAAATGACAGAATTAGGTTATTTGCATTATTTACTGACCTCCAAGTATTGCAAACCAAGGAAGGAATTTTTCTTTCCTAGTCTAAATATGCTTGTGATATTCTTCGTCACTTTCACATGCATGATTCTAAACCATCCCCTTCTCCATTCCACTCTAGAGTCAAACCTGTTTCCACCTGTACTACTACCAAATTTGATGCCTCTTTGTACCATCAATTAGTTTCTAGCCTAGTATATTTGACTCATACCCATCCTGATATTCCTGATATTTACTTTTTTTTGGTCTTGTTGCCCAGTATATGAAAAAAACCCATGAAATCCATTGGAAAGTAACTAAAGGGACACTTCGATATGTCCAAGATATAGGTCAGTTTGGGATACATTAGAGTTCAAGGGGGAATCCTTTGTTGGTTGGTTTCACTAATTCAGATTGGGTCAACGACCTTGGTGATTGAAATTCTACTGCAGGTTATGTTTTCATCCTTGATTTTGGACCTGCCACTTGGGATTGCAAGAAACACCAAGATATTTCTCTTTCTTCAGTAGAAGCAAAGCACCGAGCAGTAATTAATGCAAGTCAAGAATCCTTGTGGCTTCAACAAATTCTTTCATAGTTTGGATTCTAGAAGAAACATCCGACCACCCTCTGGTGAGATAATCAGAGTGCCATAAAGCTCACTAAAGAAGCAGTTCAAAATTAGCACAACAAACATATTAACCTACACATTCACTTCATTAGAAATATCATTCATGATCGAGTTGTTGAAGTGCTATTTTTCCTTACAAAATATCAAGTTGCATACATTTTCACAAAGTCTCTTATAGAAGAATTTTTTTCTAAACTTTGATCTATGTTAGGCATTTAGAAAGTTGTCATTAAGGGGGAATAGGATCTAATGCCTCCTTCCTTCTCCTATTGTGTCACCTTTGTAAATCCTTCAATCCTATCCCAAGTTGTTCTCAAGGGGGGATGATAGGATATTTAGACTCTTAAGATTTAGTTAATATAAACTTGGTCTAATGTTTCATTAGGTTAAAGTGTGTTTCTTTAATATTCATTAGTATGCATTTGTAGTTATATAATCCAATGGTCTTGATATGTTCTAGACATAAAGTGATCCAGTGACTCATATTCTCCTCGATCTTAACGACTACAATGGTTTGTGGCGTAACATTTTATTGGTTTGTGATATCTATTTAAATATAATGGAGGGTCATTTGACGATGATAAATTGTGAGAAACTCTCTTTAAAATATTTTTCTTTTTCATTAATAAATTTCCTCAAGTGTCCATGTTGGTTGGGGTCGTGGATGTTTCCCCAGATTGGGTTTTGCCACTAAAAACATTGGTGTGTTGATATTTGATCTGGTTTTGTGAGTGGTTATTGAAGGTGTTTGTCCTATGTTGGAATACCCTTTTTTGTTGAAAAATCATAACCTACCAATGTAGATATCATGCACCCAACTAAAAATGCATTTTCCATGTTTTTATTCACTAAGTATGCCTTACTTTTCTCCAAGTCATACTTGTAGCCTATACCTTTCAACATTCATTTTGGAAACATTTACTTGAAAGAATATCACTTATAGAAATTAGATTCATAAGCAAATCTTTCCAAGACCTTGCATTCCACTAGAATAATTTGGAATGACATAAAAAGGTTAAATCTTGTTCTTGGTATTGGAAACATATGTAGTGTTTTTAATATTGTCTCCTCACTAGTAATAATATCCTCATCATTAGGAGGAATATCATCCTAACTAACACTATAATCAAAATTGATATGCAACTCAATAAGAGAATGAACACAACCTCGAATGACTGCACTTGAATTACTTAGAACTTGATCTTGATTCCTATGCCCATCATCATCTTCATTTCCTATCTCATCTCTAGGAGGAATATCATATTTAGTAGGACAACGATCACCATCCTAACCATTGTTACTGGAAATTGTTGAAATTATTTTCATTGATGTCAAAAGATTAATGCTGTCATTAATGCCATATTACGACATTACAATACAAATAGTTTTTATGGAGAAAATCCCCTATGGCTATCAGTTAAATCCACAACAGAGCATTGACTATTTAAAGATCAAACCAAATCCCAGAAATGTAATAAAAAAATTGTAACTAACTCGATTAATTAACTAACTACAAGAATCAAGGAAAAAGAGACATATCAAGTGTCCTACGTCTGATGAATATCCTATGGTTGAAGACATGTCATGATCCTTCCAAATTGTTCCTTTGAAAACCTGCAAAACACTCAAGTAGAAAACTAAAAAGGACATTAGTTATACAATAACCAACTTTTATGAAGATGATCGAAAACAAAGATAGTTGCAAGAATTAATGGTATGATAAATAAGATATTCAAACACGATCATTATTTGTTAAAACAAAATTATTTCATGGGAAAGAGGTATGTTTATTATTTAACAATATAATATAGGTAGTTATCACCTACACCTACTGCGACACTACTCTGAAGGCATACCCGTCCATGTCCCTCCACCCGTGCAATTGACTATAAGTTGTACCTCTGACTTCGATGTTTATGCAAACCCAAAGAAGAAAAAATAAACTTCTCAGACAAATATATGAAGCATGGAAAACATTGAAAACATGGGTTGCCAAGTCTAAGGATATGAATCAACAACAGGGAAATAAGGGCTTGAAGACAAGGAGAGAAATTTCTAGCACAATTTTGATTCAAGTATGATTCTAATATCCTCATTCCTTAGGCTCAATTTATACCATATCCAAGTAGTTGGAGTGGTTACAGTTAGTTATGTACAAGAAACAGGGGGTCAGGAACCCCACCCAAAAATATGGAAAATTATATTTGTATGAGAAACAATTAGGTGTACATGACTTTCAATGGAGAAACACATGTATACATGTCGTGCATAGCTATTAGGGAGTGTACATATCAAAAAATATTGTTTTTTGAAGAATCAATAAGAGGTAAATGGGATTGATGTATGGAAATAGGACATGGAAAGGCCAAATAATTCATCAATGCATATGTGGTGGAAATTGATGCTATAACAAATTCCCCCTAATGTGTGAGGTCGAAAGAGAAATTGATGGTTGAAATATATTACAAATATGGGAGGTAAATATGCAATATTTCCAGGTGAAGGTCACCAAAATCCAGTCTAAGAACATAACATAGAATGTAAAACAAGTAAGAGTACTCTCTTCACAAGGAGGCCATACCCATGCTCAGGAGTGACAAAATCATGGCCACCAAATCAAGTACACTACATAACCATGAAATATGTATATATAGAAGAAATGATCATGGACAAAAAAATGAATACATAGTGTATCCATGTCAAAATATATCATAGCCACAAAAGAGATACATAGTGGATCTATGTCTTAGAATTAGAGGAGGATATCTGAAAACAATAAATAAACAAATTGAACCCCCATGGGTACCAATGTCATGAGTGGAATTGGTAATATCCAATACAACTCGGGCAACAACGTAAAAGAGGTGATCCTACTACAAACCCGAGGTGTTCAAATCAACCCTTGATAGTGCGAATCTACACTATGCGAATAAATGTGTTGAATTCAAAAATAGTGAGATACCATTTGATTACCGATCATTGATGTATATTTTTAACAAACATGAGACAACCCACTATTGATAAAAAAGATGATCACTTAGATTTCCTGCTCTTGGAATAAAACACAAATTTGATATCAGGAGAAGGAAATTTTGGTATATTATCATTTCATTTTGTATCCCTCAATATAATCTTCATCACACATTTTACAGATCAAAAATATGATTCTATATGCTTAAGATATCCAGGTTTATGTTTAATCTCCCAAAAAATTCTTTTTCCATGTGCAAAACACCTAATTTTATTGGAACTATGATTTTTCAGAACTATGCCCATGTTTTTGGAACCACATTCAATTCTTGGAACCACACTAATTTTCATGGAACCCCATTTATTATTACTGGTACTATTCTAAGTACTCATTTTCTTGAGTTTCATTTTCTTGGTTCCACTCTTCCATACTTAGTCTCTCTTTTTAATTTCTTGTTTCCATATCCCCATATTTCTTGTTTCTATCACTCACCCCCATTTTCCTTAGTCTCATTTACTTATTGCAGTGTGGACCTACAATCCTTTCTCCCCCATTACCTCCACACTCCTTACCCCCACTCCACATCCCCTTACTCCCTCCTCTCTCTCTTCTCCCTCATGCCCTTCCTCACTCCCTCATGCAGGCCTACACCATATATACCTACACTGCTCTCTCACTCTACATCTACATTCCCTCCCTTATTTCTCCTTCCTCATGACCTCCCTCCTTCCACACTCTCGTTCCATATCCCACTTAACCACTTTATCTTAATTTTCTTCCATTATTCATTAACCAATAAAATTAACCTTGGATTACTGAGAGGGGGGGGGGGAATCAATAATAGAGAAATATAATCCTTTTTAACCATAAAATGTAAGTGTTATATCAATGTAGCATTATCATCCAATAGTTGTATATTAAATAAACAATGAACAAATGAGAAATCATACACATACACAGTACACCCGTGTTTTTACGTGGAAACCCAAAGCGGGAGAAAACCACGGTATGATTTTTCTTATATGTCTTTAAGAATTACATTCATTGGAAGCATCGACTTCCTTTGTTTTCCACCTACAATTGGAAGGAGGCTCCAACCCCCTAGTTTATTAGGCTACAAACTAAGGGAAGATCCAACTCCTCAATTCTCTGACTACAACCATAAGGAGGCTACAACCCCGTATGTTATCTAGATACAACCGGAAGGTGGATACAACCACCTGTCCTTGCCCCGTCCAACCACCCTGAAATATAATTAGAATTATGGAACCACTGTCACACTATCACTGTGAGATATACTGTTGTAAACATGTACCAATCAACCTGTAATCAAACAACTTGTACCAATAACCTGAACCATGCATCAACCTGTACCTCAACCTCAACAAAATTCCCTCATCAATTTCATCATCCAAATTTGATTTGTAACCTTATAACATACCTGGTGTATATGATCACATACCTGCAAACCTTCCTCAACAAGATACTTGCATTTTCATCAATTTTATTTTAGTCTCACATGATTAGTTTTGGATTAGTCAACAACCCTAACTTGCAATAATCATAACTATGTACCTATAATGAATAATGGTCTAAAAAAAGTACAAAATGTTCTTCAATGTCTTGTCTGCAATTTATCCAGGTTTCACTTCTTGGAACCTCCCAGAAAAGGAGTTATAGAAAAAATGGCATACCTTGCTAAATTCTGGCTTATTTTAGAGATCAAACTTGTAGAGAATTCACCGCATGGAATATTTTTTCTATGGATCTGAAAATGGTACACAGAATAATAAATATTGTATTCTAACCAATACATTTGGTTGTACTGAATTTGGATCTGTTATGAAGAAGTTATGACATTTTTAACCAAAACACATGTTTTAGACTAGTTTCGGGACTAGCCACAAACCCTGTTTTCCACGGAGTGTAACTCCAAAACTACAACGACCCACAAGCTGAAATTTTTATCAAAGCTACTTGGATATGTTTCCTCAACGACCTTCATATTTTTCAGTCTGAATCATTCTATAAAAAAAGTTATTGTGAAAATGGTGAGATGACCTTTAAGTAACATACCTTGGAAAACATCATCAAAATAATTTATCCTCCCTTGAATTTCGACCTTCTTTACTTAACCTTCCCTCTAAAATTCGCCTTATATATACTTTGGTTACCTTATTCACTTGTATATATTCAATATGCTCAAGTGTTATTAAAATGAGAGATCCTTGACTCTTATTTATACTTTTATGTAGCTTCCTCAAGGGGTTACCTTCTAACCATCTTAAACCACTTTCCTTATTTTAGGGCTAACCCACTTCTAACCACTTGTCCACTTAGTAATTTATCCATTATATTTATTATTTAAATAATTTCTTTTTTATCCACTTTGATTTATAGTACACTCATCACTTCACTTTATTATTTAAATAATTTCTTCTTTGTAACCACTTTGACTACTTTGACCTTTTGGGGATTCTAGATGACTCATGATGGTTCTCCAACTTCACATGGCCATAACTCTCTAGCCATGAGGAGTTATGTGACATTCCACATACCACCAGAAATGACATGAAATGTACTATCCATATAGAATAGTATTACATGCAAATATATCAAGACTCATACCATTATCCATCAAACAAACTTGGGTCCATTACCTAAACCTTTGTGCTACCAGACTTTCTTCAAGGGTTGACATCAATGAAAACCAACCCAAATAATCAACAATATCCCCCTTTCGCATTGATGACAACACTATGATGCAATATTGAAGTAATATTAATCATTCTCCCCCTGTGACCATTGCTCCCTCTGGAACCATGCCTCTGTTCTCTTTCTCTAAGAATTTCTATCTTGCATCTGATAAATCTCTCCCCCTTTGTCATGAATGACAAATGTATATTTCCATCTGGGGATGCTTTGCCTAACTGAACTGTCCTTGGGGATACTCCCCCTGACTAAACTCTTCCTAAAATTGATCTCCCAACCTGAACTATTCTCTTTATGGTGGTTCCTCGTGTAAATATAAGACATATAAGATAAACATTCAAAAGAGTCTATGGTGAAGATACTCAAAGGATTCCCGTGGAATTTATTTTTTAAAGATGTCTGCCACATGTTCTTTTGTTCCCACATATTCAAATCTAATGTTCTTCTCTACAACCTATTCCCATAGAAAGTGATACTTGACTGGAATGTGCTTCGTCTTGGAGTGCATCACCAGGTTCTTTGAGATACTGATGGCACTTGTATTATCACAATAGATTGGAATGGACTCATCATACTCAACATGTATATCTATCATAGTTTGTTTCATCCATAGAACCTGTGTACAACATTCTGCTGCTGCAATATACTCTACTTTGGTTGTAGATAAAGATACTAATGATTGTTTCTTGCTTATCTAAGATACTAAAAACTCACCCAAGTAGAATGCTTCTCCACTAGTTCTTCGTCAGTCATCAATGAAACTTGCCCAATATGCATCTGTGTAGGAAATAAGTGATAGATCCTTTCCTTTTGAATACCATAATCCAAACTCTTATGTTCCTTTGAGATATTTGAAAATCCTCTTCACTGCTAATACATGTGATTCCTTTGGTGCTTCTTGAAATCGTGCCACCCGTCCAATTGCCTGCATTACATCTGGTATGGATGATGTCACATATAATAAGATACCAATCATTGACTTGTCTGTAGACTTTGAATCATCATCTTTTCTCAATTTGTAACTAGTTTGCATAGGAGTGGTAACTGGTTTGCAATCTTCCATTCCAAACCTCTTTAGCATTTCTATGATATACTTAGTTTGAGAAATAAAAATTCCTCGGTTGCTTTGACATATCTGAAGATCCATAAAGAAGGATAGTTATCCGAGTAATGACATTTTAAATTCATTATGCATATCCTTTGCAAATTTCTGGCTTAACCTACCATCAATACTTCCAAAAATAATATCATCAACATAAACTTCAATTAATAAAATACTAACTTGAGTTACCTTGATGTAGAGGTTATTGACTGCACTTCCTTTTCTAAACCTTTGCTACTGTAGATATTTATCTAGTCTAGAGTACCATTCTCTAGGAGCCTATTTTAGACCATACAAGGACTTCTTCAATTTTCACACATAATCTGCATTCTCTGACAATTGAAATCCTTCTAGTTGTTCAATGTAGACTTCTTCTTCAATTTCCCCATTCATAAAAGATGATTTCATGTCCATCTGACACACTTTAATACTCTTGGAGCATGCATAAGCTAAGAGAAACTAGATTTCTTCCGTTATGACAACTGGGGAAAATGTCTCTTCAAAGTCGATGCCTTCAACCTATGCGTATCCTTTACATACCAATCCAGCTTTGTTCCTTGTAACCTATCCATCTTCATTAAATTTATTTATGAAAACCCACTTTGTGTCAATCACATTCTTATTCTTTGGTATTGGAACCAATTCCCAAGTGTCATTTTTTTCTATTTGACCCAATTGTTCATCCATGGCCTTATTCCATAACTCATCCTTGCTGGCCTCTTCAAAACTGTTTGGTTCAATCATAGATAAGAGTTATAGGTGCATTTGTTCTAGTGAACAGATTCTTCTTCTAGTCCCAACTCCTGCATCTTTTTTTTGATAATCTAATCTGAAGGATGATTCTTCTGTACTTGTTTTCTAGGTGTCTTTGGAGGCACTTGCTGAACTTTCTCTTCTACTTATGTCTAATACTCTTCATATTCCCCTTCTACTTCTTCTTCATAATCTGTTACATTGATTCATTTTCTTCTTCCTTTAATTATCGCCCACCTGTTTCATCAATTGTTACATTAATTATTTCCACAACTCTGTTCAACCTCAGATTGTAACACTTGTATGCTTTTCGTGTACTTGAGTAACCAACAAGTACTCCTTTTTCCACACGAGAGTCAAAATTTCCCATTCTGCCATCTTCTCTTTTGATGTACCATTTGCTTCCAAATACTTTGAAGTGCTTCACATTTGCTGGTCTTCCTTTCCATAGCTCGTAGGGAGTTTTGTCAGTGTTGTTTCTGAGCATTACTCTGTTTTGAATTTGAACTATTGTATGCACTACATGTGTCCAAAAAATATCAGTCAATTTGTATTCCATTAGCATTGTTGGAGCCATTTCTTGTACTTTCATGTTCTTTCTTTCAACAACTCCATTCTGTTGAGGTGTCCTAGCAATAGAGAATTGCCTTTTTATTCCATGACTGTTGTAGTAGTCCATAAATTAATTTGAAGTGAACTCTCCTCCATTATCAGATCTCAAACATTTGATTTTTGAATCCATTTCATTTTCAACCATTTCCTTGTAGACCTTGAAGTTTTCAAAAGCTTCTAACTTATTCCCGAGAAAGCAAACTGCAGTCATTCTTGTATAATCATCAACTAATAACATAAATTATTTCTCACCTTTTAAACCCTTTGTTGTAGTTGGTCCAACTAGATCAATATGCATAATTTCTAGTGGTCTTGTCGTTGAATATTCCTTTGATTTGAACCTGGTCTTTGTTTGCTTTCCTTGTTGACAATGCTTGCATAAAGTGTTAGTTGGTTTCGTGATCTGGGGTATTTCTCTAACTTCTTCCGTTTTTTCTAACTTTGACAAGGTTATTAAAGTGTATGTGACCCATTCTTCTATGCCATAGCCAACCTTCATCTTCCTTTTCTAGACAACACTTTTCATTTCCAATTTCACTTAGTACATATATGTTGCTTGAAGTTCTTGCAGCTGTTGTAATTAATTTTCTTGAACCTTCTTTTCTTATCTCGCACTTCTGTGAATTGAAAGTAATTTTATGACCTTGGTTACACATTTGACTCACACTTAGAATATTATGTTTCATATCTTCTACTAGTAGAAAATTTTATGCCTTGGTATTCTTGTTTCCAATTATGATTGTTCCTTTTCTAATTATTTTAGCTGACTCATCATTTTCAAAGGAGACTGATCCATCTCTTTCCTTTCTTAATGCAAGAAACTTGTCTTTATCACCTGCCATGTGTTTTGAACAACCACTGTCAACATACCAACTACGTTTCTTCTTCTTAGCTTGTAGAGTGAGTGTGCATTCTTCATTGCTATACCAATTCTGCTTTCTTATCCATGTTCTCTTCTGAGGTTCTTGTCTATGACTGTTGTTGTTCTTTTTTGGTTCTCTAGGAGGGAATGCCATTCTACAATCTTTGGCCATGTGTCCAAATTTGTTGCACTTGTAACATTCCACTTCAGTGCTCAATTATTTAAACTTGTTGTAGCTTCTTCTTTGTGTTTCACTAGGCCTTCTTGGATAACCATTTTGTGTATGACTTTCAAAGTTGTTTATGTTCCTTCTATTAGCTTTGCAATTTACAACTTTATGTCCAAAACTATTGCATGCATAACATAAACAAAAAAATATAGTTTGATACCTATGATTTGAAGATCTTCTGAAAGGAGTTACTCTTATGAATTATTCTTCTTTCTGAGGCCTATTTATTTCTGTCAGTCGTTGGTTCTGAAGGGTGGAGGAGTGTCTTTGTAATATTCCTTGTAGATATTCCTATCCCCTTTGATTTTTTTTGCATATCTTTTTGGATATGTTTCTTTTTTTTGTTGCTTTGGAGCTTGATCCCTTTTCTGTATAATTGTATCCAAGTCCAGATTGTCATGATAAGGATTTTGACTGCTGATAATGTCATCCAAAACTTTTGAGTTGTTCTCCATATTTTTCTTTTGAAGATCCTTTCTCAATGTGACAATCTATGCTTCCAAATTTCCAATGATCTTGTCTCTTTCTTCCAACTGTTCTTTGAGTTCTTCTTCAATTCTTTTATCTTATTCTATTTGAACCTTCAATTTCATAATCATTTGTTCTAGTTCCCAAGTGTCTTCTTTCTTGTCTAGTTTTGCTTGTAGCTTCTTGTTTTTATTCTTTTCTCTTCTTATAACTTATATGGCACTCAACAATTCTTATCGGTAGTCAACTTTTGCCTCTTCATATTATTCTTAGGTGTCTTATTTATAATATTATTCTATTTCCATGAATAGAACTCTTTCCGTCTCACTACCACTGACTTCATCTTCATCTGATGAGGACATGTCTTATTTGGTGCATAAGCTTTTCTTGAAAGATTTCTTTTGGTTCTTTTGATTTTATATGTTCGTTTTCTATTTGAGTAATCTTCATCACTCCTCTTATTTTTCTTATGAGGACATTTGTTAGAAAAATGACCAATACCATCACAATTAAAACAAATCAATGGAAGATTACCTTTATATCTTTTGTTGGTTCCCTTGTTCAATCTCCTGACAAAGTTGGCCACTTCTTCTTCATCATCTTTTGAGAAGTCACTACTGCTACTATGTTCCTTTTGCTTTCCATTTTTATTTGACCTTTTGGACGCTTTGAAATTTTCTTCTTTTATATCTGGATTTTCTTGTTCAGTTCTCATTTCATATGCTGTGAATATTCCATGTAGTTCATCCATGCTTATTGAGTCTCTATCTGCTCTTTCTTGTAGTGCTGATATCTTAGTATCAAATCTCATAGGAAGAGATCTTAGTACTTTTTGAACAATTACAGATTCTTCAATTTACTCTCGCAATCCTATGATTGCATTCACTATTTCATCGACTCGTAAGAAGTAAGATGCAATATTCTCATCTTCCTTCATCTTTAGTTGTTCAAATTGACCTCTGTAAGTTTGAATCTTTGTTGCTTTGAATTTTGAATCTCCTTCATAAATATTTTTAAGTTTGTCCCAAATCTCTTTAGTAGATTTACAATGTACAACTTTGGTATATATTGATTCACCAAGACCATTCAGAAGTGCATTTGTGGCTTTGGAATTATTTTTACCGAGTTTCATTGTTTTTTCACTTGTTGGTGGAACTGTTGGTTATTTGTATCCATCTACTACTGATTGCCAAATTTCAAATCCCTGTGCCTATATATATGTTTTCATCCTTCTTCTCCAGAATGCATACTTTTCTCCATCAAACTGTGGTATTCCATTTTTATATATTTTGTTTCTCTCCATGATCTACCTTTCAGTGGTTAAACTGATTTCCGAAGGAACTTTCTCTAATATCAATTGTTGGATTACTGAGAGGGGGGGGGGGGGGGGGGTTGAATTAGTAATAGAGAAATATTATCCTTTTTAACCATAAAATGCAAGTGTGATATCAATGTAGCATTATCATCCAATAGTTGCAGAGTAAATAAGCAATGAACAAATGAGAAATCATACACATACACAGTATACCAATGTTTTTACGTGGAAACCCAAAGAAGAAGAAAACCACATAATGTTTTTTCTTATATGTATTTAAGAATTACATTCATTGGAAGAACCAAATTCCTTTGTTTTCCAACTACAACTAGAAGGAGGCTCCAACCCCCTATTTTCTCAAGCTACAACCAGAGGGAAGCTCCAACTCCCCAATTCTCTGGCTACAATGAGAAGGAGGCTACAACCCCCTATGTTCTCCGGCTACAACCGGAAGGTGGATACAACCACCTGTCCTTGCCCCGTCCAAACACCCTAAAATATAATTAGAATGATTGAACCACTGTCACACTATCACTGTGAGATATATTGTTGTAAACTTGTACCAATCAACCTGTAATCAAACAACATGTACCAATAACCTGAACCATGCATCAATCTGTACCTCAACCTAAAAAAAAATCCCTCATCAATTTCATCATCGAAATCTAATTTGTAACTCCGTAACAGACCTGGTGTATATGATCACATACCTGCAAACCTTCCTCAACAAGAGACTTGCATTTTCATCAATTTTACTTTAGTCTCACATGACTAGTTTTGTATTAGTCAAAAACCCTAAATTTCAATAATCATAACCATGTACCTGTAATGAATAAAGGTCTAAAAATAGTACACAAAGTTCTTCAATGTCTTGTCTACAATTTCTCCACGTTTCACTTCTTGGAACCTCCTAGAAAAGGAGTTATAGAAAAAATGGCATACCTTGCTAAATTCTGGCTTATTCTAGAGATCAAACTTGTAGAGAATTCCCCACATGGAATATTTGATGTATGGATCTCAAAATGGTACAGATAATACTACATACTGTACTCTAACCAATAATTTTGTTCTTACTGAATTTGGATATGTTATGAATAAGTTATTATGTTTTTACCCGAAACACCTATTTTAGACTAGTTTCAGGACTAGCCATAGACTCTATTTTCCATGGAGTGTAACTCCAAAAATACAATGACCCACCAGATGAAATTTTTATCACGTCTACTTGGATATGTTTCCTCAATGACCTCCAAATTTCACGGTCGTAATCATTCTATAAAAAAAGGTATTGTGAAAATGGTGAGATGACCTGTAAATAACATACCTTAAAAAGCACCATCAAAAGAATTTATCCTCCCTTGAATTTCAACCTTATTAACTTCACCTTCCCTCTGAAATTCTCCTTAGATATCCTTTGGTTACCTCAATCACTTGTAGATATTCAATATGCTCAAGTGTGATTAAAATGAGAGACCCTTACCTCTTATTTATACTTTTTGTACCTTCCTCAAGGGGTTACCTTCTAACCATCTTAAACCACTTTCCTTATTTTAGGGCTAACCCATTTCTAACTACTTAGTAATTTCTCCATTAAATTTATTATTTAAATAATTTATTTTGTATCCACTTTGATTCATAGTACACTCATCACTTCACTTTATTGTTTAAATAATTTCTTCTTTGAAACCACTTTGACTACTTTGACCTTTTGGGGCTTGTAGATGACTCATGAGAGTTCTCCAACTTCACATGGCCATAACTCTCTAACTGTGATGAGCTATGTGACATTCCACATACCATCGTAAATGGCATGACATGTACTATCCATATAGAATAGCCTTACCTACAAATATATCAAAACTCATACCATTATCCATCAAACAAACTTGGTCCATTACCCAAACCTTTGTGCTACCGAAATTTTATACCGAACTTTCTTCAAGGGTTGACATCAATGAAAACCAACCCAAATAATCAGAAATTAATCCATGTGGCAACCACTTATATAATGACACATGGCAACTAGTGAGATCATGACACATGACTACATATGGCAACAAGCAACTTGTGACACATGTCATATTATTATTGGTTACATGTGGCATATTATTGACCTATTATGTGATGAAATGTGGTATTATGTGGATTGTTGACTCATGCTGACTGGGCATGGTTGAAATATGTATGGGAATTAAAATATTAATTAATTAATCAATTTTCTAAGGAAAGGTCGAATCTCCATAGTCTTCTCTTCTCTTGTTTCTTACTAAGTGTGTAATAAAATTATGGTTATATACACTAAAAATTCATAAAATCCCATGCATGTGGGATAAATATTTTGAAGACAAGTCGAAATTTTCAAAGGGAAAAACGAAACTTAACCAAGGGCACATATTGCCCGGTGAATATCAAGCAATGGTTGTTGAGCGACAAATCTTTGGAAGCCATAACTTGATATCCGAGAGTCGGATTTGGGAAAACTTTACCTCATTGGAAAGGTAATTCAACAAGGAAGATGATGGAATAGGTTTCAAGAGGTGAAATTGGACATGATTCTCTCAAAAATTGAAAGAAAATTCACCTTAATTTTTATGATTTGATGATATATTTGCTTGGAACCTAAACTTCTCGAGCTCATATATTGAGATCTAGAACTCTGATTTTCACTTAGGAGGAATCGTTGGAAATATGAGAAGATGAATATTGCATATAGAATATTTTCCATGGCTGAAAGGAAAAATATATCACTCAGAAAATTAAAACATAGTCTGCTTTTGTTAAAGGCAGTCGAATTGAAAATTTGAAAATAAATTTTATTAAATAAACTTTATTAAAGGAATAAGTGGGCCCTACTTGGGGGCACAAATTTCAATAGCATAAGTCATTAATGATTTTTTTTTCCATGAAAAAAAGTAATTATATTCATTCGAAGAGAACTGAATTACATTCTGTAGGTTCCTTAAGCACAACCCAATCAAGGGTAACGAGTTTAGAAAATAAAAACCCAAAGGGGGCCAAAAGCAGGCTGATAAGCCACAATGAAAAATACAATAATTGGAGTTGGGGGGAAAAATTAACCCAAAAAATGTTGGGAAAAGACCGGATTCAAGTAACCCCTCCATGATAAAAATCACTAGAAAAACAATCCCAACAAAAAGACTCGAAGGTCGAATGGACCAGGTCAGAGTGGTATGAAGTTCTCACATCAACAGGACCAAATAGAAACAACACCATTGAAAACAAAAATCAACAATAACACCAACAAAAGAGAAGAACAGAAGTTGCACTCCCTCAATAGGACCTCAAAGTGCCTAGACCCCAACACCGCATGCCAAAAAAAAGACCTCAAAGATCTGGCCAAAACTCCTCAGATGATGTGAGGAAGAGAGAGTCATCAACATCCACCAAAAGGAACCAAATTTGAGCATACATAAAACCCTAAAAAATCCAATGAAACTTGAGAGAGGAACCACAAATCCAAGAGTGAACCAGAGCGGAATAACCAAACAATGAACCCAGATCCACGCACACATTGTCTGAACCACCACGCAATCTCAATCATGAATATGAGCCCAACCACAAACACCACACAATCTCCAAAAAAGGAGAAAGGGAGGATCTCCACATCCACCTCTAGCCACCAAGAGATTAGCAGAAAAAACCCCCATGTGCACTACAATAAATAAAGGGCACGCAAAAACTTGCACCGTTAGAAATGTCGACCACACCCTCAACCCAACGAAACAAAAATGAAAAAAAATTAAAAAAGTCCACTACAAGTCACCACAAAGGAATCATAGCTTGGGATGTGGCTAGGAAAACCCTAGCCGCAACTCCCAACCTCTCTTAACATAATTCATTAATGATACTTAAATCAATCATTAATTAAAAGTGGTTTAATAAAAAAAAATTGTGGAAAGTTCTAGAAAGACAAACCCTAACTACTTCAACAACATGGGAAGTAGATTTTAAAAAGGAAAGATAAGGCATTATCAAGGGGTTGGCAGTCAGAATTTTCTACAATGGTGAAGAGTTTGTAAGAAGCAAATTTCTATCTCTCCAAGATTTGGTGGACTATCCTACTAAAACTTTCCTCCCTACATGTTCTTCTTTTTGTTTATTTCCATCAAATATTTCATGTATTTTCATACAAAAAGGAAGATTTGGGTCTGAGCAATTCTTTCTCAAAATTCTTCAGCCATCTTGTAATATTTTATGTCCAAAGGAACAACAACCATCTTTTTAAAAAGAAAATTGCAATTTAATTACAATTTATCAATTTTTCAATGATATTGTTGAGGTTGCTGAGACATTTTTCTTTTTTTGACATTGTTAAATTTGTCACATGTGGGATATTATTATTGATTCCTCAACAAAGAACTATTTTGGGGCATAAATTTAAGGATTTCTAAAGACTCGATATTTTGAGCATGAGATGTTGAAAGTGTGCCTATCACATTATTTATTTATTTTTAATGATGCACTCTTCTAAAGTTCTCTTATGACATCTCCATCTTTTTTTTTTTTCCATTTCTTCATCTTGCAAAAGTAATAGCATATTCTGAGTTTAGTTTATCTTGCCAGAAAGAAAGAATATTTGTTGAATGGAGACTCCAAAACCTTGTAGAAACACGTCTTTGTTGACACACTTTATCTTATCTTTTCTTCAAATGATATGATGTATATTTGTATATAAATATTGTACATTTGTATTTACAAGCTTTGTTGGGATATATTTCATTTATTGCAGAATCATGTAAGGAACCTTCTAACACTTCATCTAAAGAGGAGTACCACCTGTATAAAAATGCAGGGGGATTCTAATCCTCATGAGGTTTACCTTAAGGCAACAATATTTTAGATCAACACCCACTGGTAATGATAATGGGTTTCAAGGTACCTATTACATTCTAGCAAGTGAGAATAAAGGAGTTGACATCGAACACTTGTAGAATCTATCAATCAGGGGACATTTGTGTATTCCCACCATCTATAGTGAGGGAACCTTCCACTGATTATTACAATACCCAAGGTACTAATAAAAACTCTAGATCCCTATCCTAGAGCAAGATGTGTCGAAATTGATAGGAAGAGGTCTACTGGAAGGAGGTAATTAATCCATTCCCCATCATCCAACATGAGGAACAACAAAAGGACAAAGATTTGGAAGAACTCAAATGAAATATTGAAAGGACCCACTACCAAGTATGTCTCTCGTGTGAACCAGAAGGAATATCGCATGAAAGTGACCCTTTGAATAACAACCAATAATGAAAACTGCTGACAGAGGTGAGGAAACCACCAATGGGGACAAATGGAATCCAAGGTACTACAAAAATCCCAATGTGTGAATAATGTTCTTGTCATTGAACACATTGGAAACCAATAAGTCAATGAAGAATGATGAAAAGTCATCTACTGAGCACAAGGTCACCTATCAATGATGTAAATAGGGTCAATGTGCAAGTCCAGGTCAAACTCTCAGAAAAATGTGTCATGGTCAATAAGAGATGACCCAACAATAAGAAGTAAACAAAGACCTTCCATACCAACACGAGTATAAGAAAAATATTCTTGTGATTATGAGGAGTACTTGATATATGAGAAGGACAACTTGCAAAGTTAGGAATTCTGAGGAATGGTTGATACATGATAAAAATTCCCTTGAACAAAAGAATGACACAATAGAGTGACTTAGGAAGCATGAAATGAAAGACGAACGACAACATAAGTCTGTGATATGGAGGCATAGACATGCTCTCCACAATGACTGGAAGAATAACCAACCAAAGGAGTGAAAACTCTGTGTAACTAGTTCATTTTCCCAAATCCATACTAAACCCAAACTATTGAGACATAGAATCAAAACTTTGTGCTTTGTTCAAGGGCGACTTGACTGCTACCAAAATAGTGAAAATAAGACTCTTTCCAATGCTCTTTTTTTGTTATTTGATTTTCTTTTTCTTTTTCATATGAGAAAGCGTGAAAAAGAATGAAAGCATGCTAAAGTAAAACAGAGCAAATGAGTGTCACGGGAAAACAAACTAGTTCCAAGAGCAAGGAACATACCTATTTTCAATGAAAGGAAACATGTGCAGGATATCGACACTCAAGGGAATGTTTCCTCCTAAGATACATGTTTCAAGTCACAAAGAAAAAGATTTCAAGGTTGGAAACTGATGAGAATGCATAAGCAATTGATTAAACAACAAGTTGAAGCCGACATTAGGCTCAAAAGCGCAAACAATAAATATGCAATGCAGTTACAACTCAACACAAAAGTATGGGATCCCCGTGGGTAATAACCAACAAAATATTAAGAAGAATATGAGTTTTGAATTCAATGACATGGCAGGACTAAATAAGACTCTCGAGCCTATGAATATAATTAGGCATGGGAACCAAAAGGAAAAACAAGGTGCTATCTAGGATTCTCATGAGTAGTAGGCTCTATGAAAAACAAGACGCCACTCCAATTCAATGTGAAAAGGACCCTGTCACAAGTAAGTGGGATCAAACCTAAGGCACGTGTATAATTGTTACTGAACATGCAAAATGAAAGGTGAAAACATATTATCCTATATGCCAGGAATCGAAAACACCACCTTTGAAGAGTCAAATTAGTGGATTGACAAGCCAAAAAACACTATGGTACATCATCCTCCTTGAAAACGTTGCACCAAAAATGTCATCTAAGATCCAAAATTAGTTCATTAGGTATATAAAAACATAATTGGGGTGAAAAACTATAAGAAAATGGGTAAAAAACTACGTTAAAAAATAAATAAAAAACAATTTTACCATACCATTTGTATTTTTACACAAAATAGTGAAATTTGGTTTGAAAAATCCCCTAAACTTCATCTAAAGATTGTGGGAGCTACAGAGGATGAAACCGAACACCATCTCGACCAGGTAAGAGTGATCCTCCTCTTCATTTTCATCCAAGAAACTTTCATTTTTTTTCAATTTTTGGCATGGACCACGTACATGAGGTTGTAGGTGTGCCCTCTCTTCATTAAAAGCAACGAATGTCCTAAAAGGAAGTCACATACGAGTCTATTCAAAAGGAAAAAATGAATTACTAACCCCTTTATTTCTCTCAAAAATTGTAGGATGGTTATAGAATGGAGAGAGGGAACATGAGGATATAGATAACCAAGTAATTGATGACCTAAAGTCCATGGAAGACCTTCAGTAATGTGGTATTAAAAAATTCATTGAGACAAGTAATATGTGAGCCCAAAAAATATTATTGTAGCTTCTTATTAACTACTAGGAGCCAGATGTAGATGCATTTATGTTGATGGTTAACCTCTTAAGATGGAGGTGGCGGACACTTAATTTATTAAAGGAATTTTGAGACAAGGTGACATTTCCAAACTCTATACACAAGGAGGAGGCAAAATGACTATTTAAGAATACATTGTCGCTTACTGCACTCTAGGGACTCAAAGGGCTGGGAGTTAAGTCCCAATCCAAAACATAGAAAGTATGATATTAAATATTTCCCTTTTAACCATTTCTAAGATAGCATGATCAACAAAATTGCACCAAGCTTCCATACCAAAAATGTATTATGTGGTGGAGTGCTTGAAACCCAAAATTTATGATTTGAGCTTGTCTTTGCTACAATGCATGAAGACACAATTGACTGAGTGAAAACAAGGGAAGATGAAATTTTTTGGCTATGGAAACATCCTTTTCACCTTCTTATTCAAGAGGTTTTCCAGCCATCAGTCCTAGAGTGTTCATGGGACCACACAAAATTAGAGTTCCATGCATGAAATGATGGGATGGACTCATACAGTGGATGGGAGGCAGGAACCTTTCAAATATGATGTAGGAGCATCACTCCTACACAACAACACATATGTAGCCAACACAACAATGTGCATGGATGGAGAATATCCCGAGGAGAGAGAAGAGATGACCTTCTCATTTTGTTTTAAGTTTATCATTTAATGTAATAAAGTTTGTAAGGCTCTAGGAAGAGAGAGCCATTGTATTGTGTAAGGATACGTGTAAATTTCATTTAATGGGACATAGTTTGTGCATATCCTGAGCATCACCTCAAATATGAAAATTGTAGATGAATATTTACTGTGATGGCTTAGTGATAGGAATACATTTAATTAGACATGATAGCACTAAATTGATATGGAGAGAAGGCTCAAGAATCCAATATTGTATAAATCAATGTATTCTATGATGTAAGTAAGTAGTTAAAAAAAATGTGGTTAGAACAGAGAGAGGAGAGGAGAGAAGAACTAAGACTCTATTGCAGTCCAGTCTTGTAACCATTGTAAACTCTTTTAAAAAGCATCCAGATTTAATAGAAAAGCATATTTCCCTATATATGAATCTCTATGTGTGTTCTCTATGAATGAGTGTTTGTTTCTGAATGTTTATTGTGCATGTTTATGAATTCCATGAGTATATAAATGTTCCCTTTGCAGGAATATATAGAATTCCCTATCTGTGTGAGTTTCTGAGTGTTATGGGATCTCAAGGAAGTGCAAGGAGTGCACACCCAAGTTAGTTAGAACTCTGAGAAGCCAGTGCAAGGAGTGTGATAGAACTCATTCAAGAGTTTTTTGAGGAGCGTGCCCGGTGGGCAAACTAGAACCAGTCACAAGCTCAGAAGGGATAGTGCAAGGAGTACACAGAGCAAGCGCAAGGAGTGCACCTACAATCATAGAAATGTAAAATATCAAGGAAGAGTTAGCGCAAGGAGTGTGCGAGGGAATGTCAAGCTCAAGGTAGATAGTATAAGTTTACACAGAGTGAGCGCAAGGAGTGCGCCTACAGTCATAGTAGTGTAAACTCTCAAAGGGGAAACAAGTGCACAGTGCCCATGTAAGGAGTGCAGAGGATGAACTGTATGTAGGTTTATAAGCTCAAGAGAGATAGAATAAGTTTACGTAGAGTGAGAAAATAGAGTGCACCTATACTCATAGGAGTATAAAAGCTCAGAGGGGAGACCAGTGAAAAGAGTGCACAGAGTCGACACTCCATTAAGTGTTGAAAAATATTAGAGGAGAGATAGCGCAAGGAGTGCGCAGGTGAAATTTTCAAGTCCAAATATTGGAGGATAAATAACGTGAGTAGTGCGTAGGTGACTTCTTTAAGTCCCAATCTTAGGAGGGAAGAACAAAGTGTGTGCCAGGGTTCAAGTCTTTTAAGTGAGAAAAATATTAGGAGGTGAGCGCAAGGTGTGCGCAGAGTTAGAGTCATTCAAATGAAAAAGATCAAGAGGGATAGCGAGAGTAAGTCCCCAAGAGGAGAAATAATTTTTTTTAAATGAGAGTGGAGAAGATCTATTTGGGAGGTATCATAATCCCTCACAGCCATTGGATAAAGGAGAAGGAGTGTGGTTGTTAAAACCTCAAGTCCTTCAGACTTTGTTGCTTTGGTAGTTTTAAGTTGTTGTTGTAAGGGAGGCAAAATCCCTAAATCTTCGAAGTCCCAGAGTGAATCTACATTATATATCACTAGGAGAGTGCAAGCTGTTGGATCCCTAAGTGGTTCGATGATTCGACACTCTGAGAGAAATTTGTCGTTGTTGCGCGAAGTAGATAATTTCCCAAAGTCCAGAATTCCTTAGCAAATTATGATCATCAGTTGTTGGGTACAAGTGTCCATAGATTTTGGACTGTTCTCCAATTCGACTATCCGATGTTGATTAATTGGGTTGGTTTTCATTGATGTCAACCCTTGAATAAAGTCCGATAGCGATTTTCGGTAGCACAAAGGTTTGGGTAATGGACCCAAGTTTGTTTGATGTATAATGGTATGAGTTTTGATATAATTTCAGGTAAGAATATTCTATATGGATAGTACATATCATGCCATTTCTGGTGGTATGTGGAACATCACATAACTCCTCACGGTTAGAGAGTTATGGCCATGTGAAGTTGGAGAACCCTCCTGAGTCATCTAGAAGCCCCAAAAGGTCAAAGTAGTCAAAGTTCTTGCAAAGAAGAGATTATTGAAATAATAAAGTGAAGTGACAAAGTAAAAAAGGATTATTTAAATAATAAAGTGAAGTGACAAAGTCAAAGATTATTTAAATAATAATGTGAAGTGACAAAGTCAAAGAGAATTATTTAAATAATAAAGTGAAGTGACAAAGGAGAATTATTATTTAAATAAGAAAGTGAAGTGAAAAAGTCAAAGAGGATTATTTAAATAATAAAGTGAAGTGACAAAGTCAAGGAGGATTATTATTTAAATAATAAAGTGAAATGACAAAGTCAAGGAGGATTATTTAAATAATAGAGTAAATGGATACATTTCTAATTATGGAAAGTGGTTATAAGAAGGTTAACCCTAAAATGAAGAAAATGGATTAAGTGGTCAAGTGGCTATTGGATACATGGACAAGTGGAAAATTGGGCAAAGTTGGACATAGGTGACTATGTGGACAAAGTGGCTATGTGGGCAAAGTGACCTAGAAGATGCTTTCGAGGAAGCTACTTGGAAAGTATAAATAAGAGGCGAGACTCTCTCATTTTAATCACACTTCAGCATATTGAAAATCTACAGGTGACTGAGGTAAACAAAGGATATCTAAGTTGAATTTTAGAGGGAAGGTGAAGTAAATAAGGCCGAAATTCAAGGGAGGATAATTTCTTTTAATGATGTTTTCTAAGGTATGCTATTTACATGTCATCTCACCATTTTCACAATAAATTTTTTTTCTAGAATGATTCAAACTATGAAATTGGGAGGCCATTGAGGAAACATATCCAAGTAGTTTTGGTATGAATTTCATCTTATGGGTCATTGTACTTTTGGATTTACACTCCGTGGAAAATAGGGTTTGTGGCTAGTCCTAAAACTAGTCTAAAACATGTGTTTCGGGTAAAAACGTCATAACTTATTCATAATATATCCCAATTTAATAAGACCAAATGTGTTGGTTAAAGTACAGTCTATAGTATTCTGTGTACAATTTTCATATCCATACAAAAAATATTCCATGCAGGGCACGCTCAACAATTTCACTCTCTAGAATAAGCCATAATTCAACAAGGTATGCCATTTTTTCTATAACTCCTTTTATGAGAGGTTCCAAGTAGTGAAACTTGGAAGAATTGCATGAAACACACTGAAGAACATTGTGTACTATTTTTAGATATTTATTCATTACAGGTACGTAGTTATGATTATTTCAAGTTAGGGTTGTTGACTAATCCAAAACTAGTCATGTGAGATTAAAGTAAAGTTTGATGAAAATGCTAGTCTCTTATTGTTAAAGTTAAGGAAGGTTTGCAGGTATGTGATCATATATACCAGGTCTATTATAGAGTTACATATCAGATTTGGATGATGAAATTGATGAGGGCTTTTGGTTGAGGTACATGTTGGGTACATGGTTGAGACGAGTAGTTGATGAGTTGGCACATACATGAGGTGTATAGTTGATGATGTTGGTACATCTTGATGAGTCATAGTTGATGAGTAGTTGATACATGATTGGTACATATTTTGTACATGGTTGGAGACACTTGTTAGTAGTATTGTTGACACATGGTTTATGGACGATGTAGCATACTTGTATTGGTATATTATTAGAAGCACATATTGATCTTGGTGATGATTATGAGTTGTTGTGTTATGCTTGGTTGATGCACATATTTGAGAGTTGTATTGGTGATTGATATTGGTAAGTAGATCTGATTTGGTTAATAAGATTGATTAGACAAGTTGTTGTGATAGGTTGTTTGGACAAGTTGTTGTGACAGGTTATTTCTACAGGTTTGGTGCATGGTTGATGCACTTGTTCATGGTACAGATTTGGTGTAGGTTGGTGCATGGTTGATGCACTTGTTCATGGTACAGGTTTGGTGCAGGTTGGTGCATGGTTGATGCACTTGTTTATGTTATAGGTTGATTATAGGTTGAGGTACAGGTCGATGCATGGTTGATGCACTTGTTTATGGTACCGTTTGATTACAGGTTGATTGGTACATGTTTACAACAGTATATCTCATAGTGATAGTGTGACAGTGGTTCCATGATTCTACTTATATTTCAGGATGCTTGGACAGGGCAAGGAAAGGTGGTTGTAGCCATCTTCTGGTTGTAGCTGAAGAACATAGGGGGTTGTATCCTCCTTCTGGTTGTAGCTAGAGAATTAGGGAGTTGGATATTCCCTCAAGTTGTAGCTTGAGAAACTAGGAGGTTGGAGCCTCCTTCTAGTTGTAGCTGGAAAAAAAGGAAGTTGGTGCTTCCAATGAATTTAATTCTTAAAGACATATAAGAAAAATCATTATGTGGTTTTCTCCCGCTTTGGGTTTCCACGTAAAAACACCGGTATATTGTGTATGATTGATCATTTGTTCATTGTTTATTTACTCTGCAACTATTGGATGATAATGATACATTGATATAAAACTTGCATATTGTGGTTAAAAAGGATTGAATTTTTCTATTACTGATTCACCCCCCCTCTCAGTAATCCAACAATTGGTATCAGAGCAGGTTCCTTCAGGAAACAATTTAACCACTAGAAGGAGATCATGGATTATTATGAGAATGAAGTACCAATATTTACTGGTCAGAATGGTTTAAAGTATGAGATGTGGAGCATAAGGACAGAAGTATTTTTACAGGAACAAGGACATTATATTTGGCTATCAGTTGTTACAGGATATGATAGTTCAAAAAGGGAAAACACTGCAGCCAAGAAGGAATTAAAGAAGAATAGAAAAATAGAAATGGATTTCATCTGGAAAGGATTACCTAATTCGGTAAGAGAAAAGGTTGGTAAATTTTCATCATCCAAAAAACTTTGGGATAAGTTACATAATGTTTATTCTTCACCCATCACAGACTCAAAAAATGCCAAAGAAGATGTAGGTACAAAACAAGAAGAAATATGCTCATCATGTTAGATAGATTCAGAAGAGGAAGAGTATGAAGAAGCATAAGTTGATTACAAAGAACAATTGATCAGTTCAATTGAATATCTAAAAAAATAAAGAGAAGAAATCAAGTCATCCAAGAAAGAATTGATGAAGAAAAAGGAAAGTGTTCAAGGTTCCGAAAAAGCTCAGCAAGTCATCAAGAATTTAAGAACTCAGCTAGAAGAGGCCAGAATAATTGAAGAAACTCTAGAATATCAAAAGCAATGTTTATAAGCCAACATAATAGAAAAAAAGGAAGAAGAAGAAAAGAGAGAAAAGATACTGATGAATAATCTCAAGGAAAGAACCGATGACTTAAACCAACTTGAGGAAGAGTTTGGGCAAGAAGAGAGAAGACTTGAAGAAGAAATAATTACATTGAAAATCCAAATTGAAGAAGCAAAGAGAACAAAAGAGGTCATGAAGTCTCAGATAATGAAGAAAGAAGAAGAGGTTGAGAAGCTTGAAGAAGAAGTTTTTACACTAAGAGTCAGAGTCATCAAGATCAACAAGAATGTTGAAGAGACATAAATGTTTACATCAACAATAAAGAATGAAGAGAAGCACTCTAGGTTGCGAGAAAAGAAGAATGAAGAAAATAGAAAGAGTTATGCAGAAGCACTCAAAGGAAGGAATCATGGTCAACCGTAATCTAAGAAAACTATTGAAGATACATCTTCAAGAAGACCATCTGTGCTCAAGCCACAAGGAAGCTTCAATCATGATCATGATCAGTCAAGGCAGAAATTAAGAAAGACTACACCACAAAGAAGATCATTCACTCTCAGGTATGAATTTTTTTTTTATGGTCATTGTTCTTATTGTACTAATTTTGGACATAAGGTTGCAGATTGCAGGGATTATAAAAGAAATGTTCAAGAAAGAAATGCCTATGTGGCCCCATGTAACATTGAATGTTACAAATGTCATAACCATGGACACATAACTCATGATTATAGAAGCATGATCGATACTTCCATGAAAGAGAACACTGATATAAGATATAATAAAGTATGGATAAGAAAACAGGAAGAATAGGTGAACAAAGACCAAGTCCCAGAGATCACAAGATTGACAATAAAACGAGATGAAGAAAAATCTACAGAGAAAAAAAAAGATATCAAATACAAAAAGGTGTGGAAAATAAATGAAAGAAAAGAAGGACAGGAAAATAAGGAACAAGTTCAAGAGATTGTACTTTTAGGCATTGTAGTGAAAGATGAATCCATAGGCATAAAGAAAGAAGCCAGAGCTCAGAGAGATAATGAATCTACCAATGAAGATGATGATGAATCTACCAATGAAGATGATGATAAATACACATCAGAGCAGTAATTGTTCTAATCCATCCGACTTAGAGACTCCCAGGTAATATGAATATTAGAGAGGGAGAGTCTATGCGATAGTTGTGACAGACCAAAGAACCATCCTTCGAGCAGCTTGCAGATTTTGAGAAGACAGATCCAAAATAGTCAGTTAGAAGAAGTACAATTTGATGGATTAATCAAGACTTCATGATAGTATAGTGATAAATGGGTCAACATTATGGAAAATTGCACAAGCATATTCTTGGACAGTATGGACGAGAGCATGGATTTATAAATTGGTTGAAAGAGTGGTTCAGAGACAAAGGAACATTATCATAATGGATGATAATTACACATGAAATGGCTCGAACAATGATAATGGATTCCAAATTGACAGATATTTTTTGGACACATGCAGTGCATACAACAGTTCACATTCAAAACAGATTAATGATCAGAAACAACGACAAAAATCCCTACGAACTACGGAAAGGAAGCACAACAACAACCTCTACATCAATGTAACTCAAGGTAGTATTTTATTAATTGAAATTTATGTTGATGATATTGTTTTTGGAAGTACTAATGATAGGTTAAGCCAGAAATTTGCAAAGGATATGCATAATGAATTTGAAATTTCATTACTTGGAGAACTATCATTCTTTTTGGGTCTTCAGATACATCAAAGCAACCAAGGAATTTTTATTTCTCAAACCAAATATATCAGAGAAATGCTAAAGAGGTTCGGAATGGAATATTGTAAACCAATTATCACTCTCATGCAAAGCAGTTGCAAGTTGAGAAAAGATGATGATTCAAAGTATACATATTAGAGGCAATACAAGTCAATGATTGGTATCCTACTATATGTGACATCATCTAGACTAGATGTAATGCAAACAGTTGGACAGGTGGCATGATTTCAAGCAACATCAAAGGAATCACATGTATTAGCAGTGAAGAGGATTTTCATATATCTCAAAGGAACATAAGAGTTTGGATTATGGTATCCAAAAGGAAATGATCTATCACTTATTTCCTACATAGATGCAGATTGGGCAGGTTGCATTGATGACCAACGAAGCACTAGTAGAGAATCACTCTACTTGGGTGAGTGTTTAGTATCATGGCTAAGCAAGAAACAATCATCAATATATTTATCTATAGCCAAGGTAAAGTATATTGCAGCAACACCATGTTGTATATAGGTTCTATGGATGAAACAAACTCTGAAATATAGACAGGTTGAGTATGATGAGCCCATTCCAATCTATTAAGATAATACAAGCGCCATCAATATCTCAAAGAACCCAGTGATGCACTCCAAGACAAATCACATTCAAATCAAGTATCACTTTCTATGGGAATAGATTGCAGATAAGAACATCAAAGTTGAATATGTGGGCACAAAAGAACAAGTGGTAGATATCTTTACAAAACCACTTCCACGAGAATCCTTTGAGTATCTTTGCCAAAGACTCAGAGTTATTTCTATTCCAAAATGAATGATTTTGAATACTTATTTGATATGTCTTAGATGTACATGAGGAAGCACCATAAAGAGGACAATTCAGGTTGGGAAATCAGACAAGTCAGTTAGGGGGAGAAACCCCCAATGGAAAGATACATTTGCCATTGATGACAAAGGGGTAGAGATTTATCATATGTAGAGGACAGAGGCATGGTTCTAGGGGGAGCATTGGTCATAGAGATACAAGCATGGTTCCAGGGGGAGAATGAGTGATATGATTTCAGTATTAAATTATAGTGTTTCCATCAATGCCAAAGGGGGATATTGTTGATTAATTGGGTTGGTTTTCATTGATGTCAACCCTTGAAGAAAGTACAGTAGCGATTTCCGGTAGCACAAAGGTTTGGGTAATGGACCCAAGTTTGTTTGATGTATAATGGTATGAGTTTTGATATATTTGCAGGTGAGACTATTCTAGATGGATAGTGCATGTCATGTCATTTCTGGTGGTATGTGGAATGTTACATAACTCCTCATGATTAGAGAGTTATGGCCATGTGAAGTTGGAGAACCCTCATGAGTCGTCTAGAAGCCCCAAAAGGTCAAAGTAGTCAAAGTGATTGCAAAGAAGAGATTATTTAAATAATAAAGTGAAGTGACAAAGTAAAAAATGATTCTTTAAATAATAAATTGAAGTGACAAAGTCAAAGAGGATTATTTAAATAATAAAGTGAAGTGACAAAGTCAAATAGGATTATTTAAATAATAAAGTGAAGTGACAAAGTCAAGGAGGATTATTATTTAAATAATAAAGTGAAGTGACAAAGTTAAAGAGGATTATTTAAATAATAAAGTGAAGTGAAAAATTCAAAGAGGATTATTTAAATAATAAAGTGAAGTGACAAAGTCAAGGAGGATTATTATTTAAATAATAAAGTGGAGTGACAAAGTCAAGGAGGATTATTTAAATAATAAACTAAATGGAGAACTTTCTAATTATGGAAAGTGGTTATAAGAAGGTTAACCCTAAAATGAGGGAAATGGATTAAGTGGTCAAGTGGCTATTGGATACATGGACAAGTGGAAAATTGGGGAAAGTTGGACATAGGTGACTATGTGGACAAAGTGGCTATGTGGGCAAAGTGACCTAGAAGATGCTTCTAAGGAAGCTACTTGGAGAGTATAAATAAGAGGCAAGACTCTCTCATTTTAATCACACATGAGAATATTGAATATCTACAAGTCATTGAGGTAACCAAAGTATATCTAAGCCAAATTTCAAATGGAATGTGAAGTAAAGAAGGTCAAAATTCAAGGGAGGATAATTTCTTTTGGTGATGCTTTCTAAGGTATGTTATTTACAGGTCATCTCACCATTTTTACTATAATTTTTTTTTCTAGAATGAGTCAGACCGTGAAATTGGGAGGCCATTAAGGAAACATATCCAAGTAGCTGTGGTATGAATTTCATCTTTTGGTTCGTTGTATTTTTGGAGTTACACTCCGTGGAAAATAGGGTTTGTGGCTAGTCCTAAAACTAGTCTAAAACAGGTGTTTTGGGTAAAAATGTCATAACTTATTCATAATAGATACCAACTCAGTAAGACCAAATGTGTTGGTTAGAGTACATTCTGTAGTATTATTTGTACAATTTTAAGATCCATACAACAAATATTCCATGCGGGGCACGCTCTACAAGTTCTCTCTCTAGAATAAGCCGGAATTCAACAAGGTATGCCATTTTTTCTATAACTCCTTTTATGAGAGGTTCCAAGTAGTGACACCTGGAGGAATTACATAAAACACACTAAAGAACATTGTGTAATATTTTCATATCTTTATTCATTACAGGTACGTAGTTATGATTATTTCAAGTTAGGGTTGTTGACTAATCCAAAACTAGTCATGTGAGACTATAGTAAAGTTTGATGAAAATGCTAGTATCTTGTTGTTAAAGTTAAGGAAGGTTTGCAGTTATGTGATCATATACACCAGGTCTATTACAGAGTTACATATCATATTTGGATGATGAAATTGATGAGGGCTTTTGGTTGAGGTACATCTTGGGTACATGGTTGAGACAAGTAGTTGATGAGTTGGCACATACATGCGGTGTATAGTTGATGATGTTGGTACATCTTGATGAGTCATAGTTGATAAGTAGTAGATACATGATTGGTACATACTTTATACATGGTTGGAGGCACTTGTTAGTAGTATTGTTGACACATGGTTTATGGGTGATGTAGCATACTTGTATTGGTATATTAATAGAAGCACATATTGATCTTGGTGATGATTATGAGTTGTTGTGTTATGCTTGGTTAATGCACATATTTGAGAATTGTCTTGGTGAGTAGATATGATTTGGTTGATAATATTGATGATATAGGTTGTTGTGATAGGTTGTTTGGACAAGTTGTTGTGATAGGTTATTTGTATAGGTTTGGTGCATGGTTGATGCACTTGTTCATGGTACATGTTGGTTCATGTTTGATGCACTTATTTATGGTACATGTTGATTACAGGTTGAGGTACAGGTTGGTACATGGTTGATGCACTTTTTTATGGTACAGGTTGATTACAAGTTGATTGATACATGTTTACAACAATATATCTCACAGTGATAGTGTGACAGTGGTTCCATCATTCTAGTTATATTTCATGGTGGTTGGACGGGGCTAGGAAAGGTGGTTGTAGCCACCTTCCAGTTGTATCCGGAGAACATAGGGGGTTGTATCCTCCTTTTGGTTGTATCCATAGAATTGGGGAGTTGGAGCTTCCCTCAGGTTGTAGCCTGAGAAACTAGGGGGTTGGAGCCTCCTTCTAGTTTCAGTTGGAAAACAAAGGAATTTGGTGCTTCCAATGAATGTAATTCTTAAAGACATATATGAAAAATCATTCTGTGGTTTTCTGCCGCTTTGGGTTTCCACGTAAAAACAATGGTGTACTATGTATTTGTATGGTTTCTCATTTGTTCATTGTTTATTTACTCTGCAACTATTGGATGATAATGATACATTGATATAACACTTGCATATTGTGGTTAAAAAGGATTGAATTTCCCTATTATTGACTCACCCCCCCCCTCTCAGTGATCCAACATTCGGAAGGTTGTGGGTGAAATATTCTTTGGTGCGGAAAGTCTCGAAGTCTCGAATACCAGAGTCAATCCTGACTATTCGTTGATGGGTAAACATGGACCGTAGATCTCCTCCCTTTTCCAATTCGATGTTCGGAAAAACTCCGAAGCTTCGAAGCCCAGGGTTGATCATAGTTGTTGGTTGTAGGATGAGTGTGAGTCGTAGATCGCCAGTTTGACGTTCAAGAGGTATTGTGTGTTGGAGTATCAAAACTCCCAAAGCTTGGAGTCTCAGAATATACATCCACCATAGATCATAGAGGGAGGATAATCTCCACCATAAATTAGATCTGCTCGTAGAAGTTTGGAGAGTGGAAGGACGGGATAAGACCCACAATTGTTGGTCAATGTTACTTTATGACCAAATTCGACCGGTAACCACTCTGAGATATTGGAGTGTTGTGTTTGTAGAAGTTAACAGAGCATTGTAATCCCATAGCTTCAAATAACTCCTTTTAGGTAAGTGCCCGATTCTAACTCACGATCATATGCCTTTCTGCCAAGAAAAAGGGGCTAGGATATATGGTTTTGACCCGAAGGAAAAAGGGGATTAGAAAAATCACCCATGGGTTTTGTGTGGACTGCTTAAGAAATTAAAGGGGCCTATGTACACAAGAGAATATCCAATAGGGGTCCAAGAGCTAATTCAACTCCTATGAAATTTGATCCTAGATCGGGAGGTAGCACGAGGCCTGTAAGGGAGGGGGTTTGCATCAAGTGGTATCAAATCCTAAATGATTTTTTTGTCTGATACCATCAAGTGGTATCAGATCTTGGATAATATCCGTGTGAATATTATTTGTAGGTGTGAAACAAACAACATATAATCAGGTGGGATGAAAAATAAGGAAACCAATTGTGTTCCAAGAAGGGGAGAAGATCCTAAAATCTGTTTAACAAACAATAGGTAGAGAAGGATAATTTCAGATTAGTTCAAACTGTGTGAAGGGAAGATGAATACAAATGGTCATGTGAGGAGTTCAGAGGAAAGTCACAGTGAAGTGACAAAAGATGTCAAAGTGAAGGGCATCAAGAAAATGAGTAATGAGGAAATTGTGAAGGAGATAACTGAGGTGAGGGAATGACTTGATGTGCTAACGGAACAATGGAAAAGAGATAAAGAAGCCTGGAAATGAGGATGGGTAATGAATAAGGATGCTATATGTTCTATTCAATAGTTGATTTCCAGTATACAGAGGCACACTGAAAGTTTGGATAAAGGAGGCAGATAAACTCAAGGCAGATGATAGAGAAGTATGCATTTGTGAACCTAAACAAGGGCCAATCCTTGGAAAGGGTGATGATGAGAAGAGACCAAATGAGGGTATCATGGACTCTAAGGAGAGTTTATATCAACATGTGGAGGTACTGACAGAGGTGTTAAGTGAGGCCATAGAGCCACACGTTTTTAAAAATGACAACTTGTATATGGATGCAACTTCAAGTGAAGGTGGAAAACCATTCAATGTTGCCACAGAGGAGAAGGAAAAAGAAGGAATACCTCTCAAAGATGTTGAGGGAGCACAACTATTGAAAGATGTTGAACAAGGAGCAAAGGATGAAGAATATAATGACCATCATGATGGAATGCTTGAGATATGTTGGAAAGAGATTGAGTTTCTAGAGCACCTGTTAAAAGAGCCCAGAAGTGGAGATAAGATTGTAGCTATAAAAGTGGTAGATGAGAGAATCCAACAAGTTGAGGGGAATTCCCTGCAATATGTTATTGCAGGAATGAAAGAAACAAAAGATAATAGTGAGGCAGTGGACCACAACAAAATCGTTGTAGTGCAATGCAACATACTATGCTAGCAACAGTCAGGGTTGGACATTGAAATTGAAATGATAAGGATTTTGATGGTAAATATATCTCAAAGAAGAAATACATAAGAGATTTACATCAATAGTAGCAGGATACATGTGACAAAGGTAGAGTGTAGAAGTAGAGCCACTGGGGCACCACAGAGTAAGGTATGGAAACCTAGGAGACTGAGGATCTCCATGAAGAAAATATGTTGCAAGAAAAGTGGTCAACAACAACATGAAGTTTTGGATCCAGGAGAATCTCAACAACAAAAACAGAGGACCCATGAGTAGGAGCTCATGATTTTGTTAGCAGGGGAGTATGATGCAGGAGCATCACTCCTACTCAGCTACGTTTCAAAAACTAGGGAAACAATGCAAATGGATGGAGAAGATCCCGAGGAGAGAGAATCACCAACCTTCTCATTTTGTTTTGAGTTTATAATTTAATGTAATAAAGTTTCTAAGGATCGAGGAAGAGAGATCCATTGTATTTTGTAAGGATATGTGTAAATTTCCTTTAATGGGTCGTATTTTGTACATATCCTAAGTATCGCCTCATATATGAAGATTGTAGATGAATATTTAATGTGATGGATTAGTGATAGGAATTCATTTAATTAGAAGTGATAGCGCTAAATTGATATGGAGAGAAGGCTCGAGAAGCCAAGATTGTATAAATAAATGTATTCTATGATGTAAGTAAGTAGTTAAAAAAAAGGTGGTTAGAACAATGAGAGGAGAGGAGAGAAGAATTGAGACTCTGCTGCAATCCAGTCTTGTAACCATTGTAAACTCTTGTAAAAAGAATTGAGATTTAATAGAAAAGTAGATTTACCTACATATGAATCTCTATGTGTGTTCTCTATGAATGAGTGTTTGTTTCTAAATGTTTATTGTGCATGTTTATGAATGTCGTGAGTATATAAACATTCCCTTTGCAGGAATAGATAAAACTACCTATCTGTGTGAATTTCTGAGTGTTTTGGGCTCTCAAGGAAGTGCAAGGAGTGCACACCAGAGTTAGTGAGAACTTTGAGAAGCTAGCGCAGGGAGTGCACTAGAACTCATTCAAGATTTTTGTGAGGAGCATGCCGGGTGGGAACACCAGAACCAGTGACAAGATCAGAAGGGATAATTCAAGGAGTTCACAGAATGAGCACAAGGAGTGTGCCTACACTCATAGCAGTGTAAAATATCAAGGATGATTTAACGCAAGGAGTGCACGAGGGAGCGAGTTTAAGGGTCTATAAAGCTCAAGAGAGATAGTGTAAGTTTACACAGAGCGAGCAAAAGGAATGCACCTACACTCACAATAGTGTAAAATCTCAAAGGGGAAACCAGTGCACAGTGCCTACGCAAGGAGTGTGGAGGCCGAACCGTCTACAAGTTTAGAAGCTCATGAGAGATAGAGTAAGTTTACACAGAGAGAGAGTGAGAGCAAGGAGTGTGTAACATACCCAACCAACCATAGGCCGGGGTACGCGACCTTCAAGCTCACCCTTGGATTTCTTTCTCTTACCGATAACTTTTTAAAATTTAAGGATGCATAAAATGAAATACTTTAACGACATGCACAACAGTAGTCAACAAACATGCATAGTCTAAAGATTCAATTAAACGATAATTAAAATACACAGCGGAATACATTCATACACAGATAATAATATCACAACAGAGAGCACTTATCTTTATAAAAAGGCGACACCAACTGGTTGCAGACCAAGGAAGTTCCACCCAATCGTAGACACCACTGCTCCAAATCTTAACAGCAGTGTCACCCTCGAGCAAGGGATATGAATCCATAAGGACGATTCCATAGTGTACTTGGGTTCCAAAACCAGTCAACTCTCAAGCTCTCACAAGTTTCCCAGCACCCACAATAATCCAAGTACCCAAACCTCTTCCACCCAACCTGTACCACCCAAGAGAATGGACCTTCACCCTTCTCTACCAGCAGAATCTCAATGATGGAACTCTCAGGACTCACAGTTGTGAGAAAAACAGGGCACGTGCCAACGCATCTCAAACATGTAGGCCCCAAGTCATGGCTGGATTGCACCAATGACCATTACAACCAACTATCCTGTGGCTAATTCTCAGTAGTTCCTTTACCTTTACCAAGCCAAGACGTAGGTGAGGATGGATCAATGGATGGGTAAGTGAGTGCATGGAAGGGTTGAGGGAAAGAATGGTATGAATTCAAGAGTGAAGGAGCATACAAGCCAATGACCAACCCCACAATCAGACCAGGGATGGGTTTAAGTATTTTCATGGGGAATCAAGAACCTCTTGGCCTTCCCCAAGAATATCACGTAGCAGATCCCATCCCTTAGAAAAAAAAGGGTAATTAAAAAAGGAATAAACACTTATCCCCTCAATCCCCCTCTCTTGTGGAATCATAGCCCCCTATAACTCTAGTCCTTGTCCGTCTAGTAGCCAATGATGTGTTTATTATTAATAATGATCAAAACATTACATTTATTGGTCATACTGGCCCTTTAATAATTGTTTGGGAACCTTGGCCTCTCAACATTGTAACAATACATTATTTAAAATGGGGGTTCAAACCCTGGGGTGTTACATCTCCTCCCCCTTATCTTGGTACTGTCCTCAGTGCATATACAAAATAGAGATCAAAATATCAAATTTATTCAAAAAGCCACGGGTACTCTGCCCGCATGGAATATTCATGCTCCCATGTAGCATATTGAGGACCGTAGCAGGTCCACTTAACCTTTACCATCTCTATAACTCGATTTTGGAGCATTTTGATGTTTCTGTCCAATACCCACACTGGCTGAACCTGAAAGTATCACTCCGTATCTACTTGAATCATATGCCAATCAATAACATGGTTAGGGTCATGTACATATTTATTTAGTAAAGATACTTGAAATACATTATCCACATTCATGGAAGTAGGCAATGAAAACATGTATGCAACTGGCCCTATTCTGTCCAATTTTTCAAATGCACCACAGAATCTGGCTGCCATCTTTGTATGATTACCCAATTTCAAAGATATTTTCTTGGGCTTAAATTTCAAAAGTACATGCTCCCCTACTTTAAATTCTCTAGTTGTCCCGTTCTTGTATGCATAAACTTTCTATCTATCTTGAGCTGCCTTTAAATTCTGCTTGATCTTGACCACCTGGTCTTCCATGTCCTTGAGCAACTCCGACCCAAGTACCAATCTATATGCTGGGTTGTCCCAACTTACTGGAGTATCACATTTCCTACCGTACAAGGCTTCAAATGGGTTCATTCTCAATGAAGCTTGATACCCATTATTATATGCAAACTCAACCAAGTGTAAGTAATCTTCCCACTTAGATGGCTTATCCAACACATACATTCTTAGCATGTCTTTAATTATTCGATTGACCCTCTCTATTTTCCCATCCGTCTGGGGATGATATGTTGTGCTAAAGTTTATATTTGTGCCAAATAATTTAAACAATCCCCTCCATAAATTGGAGGTAAACTTTGTATCTATGTCTGAGACGATTGTCCTAGGTATCCCATGCAACCTAGCAATTTCCTTCATGAAAATTTCTGCAATATTAGCCATTGTATGTGTTGTCTTCACAGGCACAAAATGAGAAACCTTTGTTAATTTTTCAATCACCACCATGATTGAATCATGTTTCGTATTCGTTCTGGGTAAACCTATGATGAAATCCATGGTGATCACTTCCCATTTCTTCTCTGGGATTGACAATGGCTGCAACAACCCCGCTGGGTGCCTATGCTCAACATTCACCTTCTAACATTCCATACATTGAGTGATGTAATCAGAAACATCCTTCTTCATTCCTGGCCAAAAGAACTGACTTCTTATTGATGTAATTATTTTTTCGTAACCGTGATGTCCAACATAAGGAACATCATGCATTTCCTTCAGTACCAAATTCCTCAGTTCTCCAGAACTAGGAACATAGATTATATTTTTATGCATGAGAAATCTGTCTTCCTTTATCTCATACTCCTTTATTTTCTGATGTACATCTCCTTGTTGTAATTTTTTCCTTTACCTGTAGGTAATGATGGTCGGTAACAAGACCATCTAAAATTATGCTCTTCAAGTCTGACTAATGCATACTAACAACAGTAGCATGGATGATATGCACTCTTATACTAAGTGCATCAACAACTTTATTCTCCTTTCCCTTGATATGATTGATATCAAAGTCATATTCACTTAAAAATTTCAGCCATCTTGTTTGCCTGGCATTCAATGTTGGATGTTCAAAAAGATACTTCAGGCCAATGTGGTATTTCCTTAATTCAAATTTCTTCCCCATGAGATAATGCCTCCATATTCTCAAGGCATGAACAATGGAAACAAGTTCCAAGTCATGCGTGGCATAGTTCCTCTCATGTTCCTTAAGATTTCTAGACTCATATCCAATGACATGTCCATTTTGTGTGAGGACTTGCCCAAGTCCTTCCTTACATGCATCTGTGCATAACACAAAACTTTCATTCGGGTTAACAATCTTTAACACAAGTGCACTAGTAAGTAATTCCTTCAACATATTAAAGTTCTTTTCACACTTGAGTGTCCATTCAAAT
Source organism: Picea engelmannii (assembly GCA_009831015.1). Classification (NCBI taxonomy): domain Eukaryota; kingdom Viridiplantae; phylum Streptophyta; class Pinopsida; order Pinales; family Pinaceae; genus Picea; species Picea engelmannii. Next base: position 275,546 of record ML790667.1, on the reverse strand, counting down.
TTAGTTCCCTTCTTTTGCAAAGAAGTGATGGGATGAGAAATCTTAGAGAACCCTTCTATGAACCTTCTTTAGTATCTAACTAATCCCATAAAATATCTGATTTCTGACACATTTCTGGGTGTTGGCCATCCTCTAATGGCTTCGATCTTCTCTGGATCTACTGCTATGCCATGCTCTGAAATAACGTGTCCCAAGTAATGGATATGATTTTGATAAAAAGAACACTTAATCAACTTGGAATACAACTGATGTTCTCTCATCACTTGCAACACCAGTCTTAAGTGATGTTCATTCTCCTCTTCAAACTTAGAATAGATAAGTATGTCATCCAAGAATACTATGAGAAACTTATCCAATTTTTTTATGAATATTCCATTCATTAAGCACATGAAGACAACTAGTGTATTGGCTAGTCCAAATGGCACCACTACAAATTCATAATTCCTATACCTGGTCCTAAAGGTCATCTTATGAATATCTTCTTCCTTGATTCTTACCTAATGGGTATCATGCCCTCAGGTCAACCTTTGAAAATATATTTTCTCCTCTTAGCTGATCAAAGAGATCATCAATTCGGAGTAGAGGATACTTGTTCTTTATAGTGTACTTGTTTAGTTGTTGGAAGTCAATACATAGCCTCAAGGTTCCATCCTTCTTTTTGACAAAAAGTATTGGTGCTCCCTAAGGTGAAACACTTGGATGTAGGTACCCTTTCTTCAACAATTCCTCCAATTTCATTTGTAATTCTTTTAACTCTGGTGTGCTCATTCTGTAAGGTGTTTTTGACACTAGGGCAACTCCTGGCACTAAATCAATTGAGAAATCTATCTCCCTCCTTGGTGGAAATCCTGGTATTTCTTGGAATACATCTTCAAATTCCTGTAGTACCGAGAAATCTTCAAGTCTTGGACCTTTTGTATTATTTGGCTCTTCCACATGAGCTACATACGATTGAAATCCTTTCCTAAAACATATTTTTAGCTGTAAGGCTGAAATCTCCCTTATAGATATGGGTCTTGGAACTCCTTTCACAGTGCTCTGTTTTCCATTTCCATCAAGACATGTAAATGTCTTGTTATGACAATCTAGAACAACATGATGCTTGTCCAACTAATCCATTCCAATCAGAATATCATAAGACCCCAATGGTGTGATATTTAGATCAATACTAGTATTCACGCCATTAAGACTTATGGAACAACTTCTGACCATGTCATGGATTCTTATTTTGGTTCTAGTGGCTAACTGAACCAAACTTTCTTTTCCAAGTTTACTTTTCTCCAAATGTAATTTATCCACTATATTAGGATCAATGTAGCAAGGACTTGCTCCTAAATCAATCAAAATAGCAACATGATGATTTATGATCTTACCTTCCACCTCGATCATATTGGACTGGTACTCTTCTTGTCAATCATTTAAATCCGCATAGATTCTTCCCATATCTTCGACTTTTGTAGCCTCTTGGATGTTGTGCACAATCTTCACTCTATCCTTTCTGTGTGGGAAATCCTTATACATGTGATATTCCTTGCATCCATAGCATTGGATTGGTGGTCTTCCCCTTTTTCCCAAGGAATCTTCCTTCTTGAAATATCCCTTAGCATATTGATCTTGATGATTTCTATTAGGCTCATTCCTATTGAAGGAAGGTTTGAATCCTTTCCTCCTCTGATAGGAATTCACATTTTTCTTGTCCTTCAAAGATTTCTGTAGATATTCTCTTCCCTGGCCTTGCTCATACAGGTATTTAGCCTTCCTGATGACTTTAGTCAAGGTCTTGGGATCATCATACTTGATCTTTTCCTTATAAAAGGTTGGTAGTCCACTTAGAAATATTTGTATTTTCACCTTCTCATCACCAATGAACTTGACATATTTTAACAATCCCAAGAACTTCTTCTCGTACTCTGCCATATTCATGCTTCCCAACTTGAGTTCAAAGAACTTATGCATTTTTCCTGTCATAGAAATTCTCTGAGAGGTACTCGTTCTAGAAGTACTTCTTGAACTGCTTCCAAGTGATCCTACTTTCAATAACATGTTCCACTTTCTTTAGTTGGTCCCACCACATTGCAACTTTCCCATGTAAATGGTAGGTGGAAATCCTGGCTTCCATATTTGATGAATATTTATGCAACTAAAAATATCTCCTGAGCCCAAGAAACCATGCTTCAACATCATCTTCCCTTTCTCTTTCACCCTTGAAAGAAGGTGGCTTGAGCTTCCTCAACTCTACTTGCAAACTATATACCTCTTGTTTCCTTCTTTGTTTTATAACAGGAGACACCTCTGGACTGATTGCAGGATCTTCCAATGCATACAACTTTCTTTCTAAGTAAGGAGGTGAGTGGTGTCCATGAGCTCTGCTAGCACTCCTGGAATAACCAACTCTTCCACAATAATCCCTTCTTGCATGGCACTTTCCTTCTTCCTCTTGTCTTGAGTTTGGTCCCTTCTTCATTTGTCTCTTCAACTGATTTAATCTCTACAAAACTCGAGCATTTATCTGACTTTTCTCTCTCATCAATCTCTCTTTGTCTGCTTTGTAGCTCTGCACTTCCATCTTTATGATTCTTACCGTTTCTATTAGAGTTTCCTTCTCTCCTTTTCTCTTGCATCCATTTGACTCTGTCTCTTCATTACCAACTCTGGTATTATGGCCTTTAACCTCCTTATCATGACTGGAGTCTCCCTCACTTTCTTCCATTTCCTCAATACGCATCCTGAGTTAATGTGTTTAAACCCCTTATTTCTGCAAAATGTGCAAGCGACCATTTTTTTAGAATTATGCATATGATAAAGAAAATTGCCAAACCATGCTACAGGTCTCTCTTTTTTTTTTTGTTCATGGAGATCATATCCCCATTCTCCAAAAATAACAGTGTCATGTTATCCTTGGCTGACATAGAATTTCATCTTGGACATGCGCTTCCTTCAAACCACCTTCCTAGGTGACCATGACTAGAAACCGTGGCTAAATCCTTCCTTGGCACTTTTTTTTCTCGAAGACCACCAATTTGGCTCTTAGCCCTCCTTCCCTCAGCTCTCAATCTGCATATGACCATGACCATGACCCCATTCTTAGTTGAAAAAGCGCTTGTCCAGAGCTTCGATACTTCATAACTTTCATCTAGGACCGGATCAACGGTCCTCGTCCTCTTTCACGATCAACGATCGAGATCCACTTCGGGACTCCACGCTTTGGGAGTCTCAACTTTACTTGCTTGCCTCCTCTCGTAACAGTTTTACCTAGAGCTCATGATCTATCGACGAGTGTCCTCCCATAGATTAGTAGCTGTGAATCTCTTCATCTCTTCGGGCTTCAGAAGTTTCAAAACTTTCCTCCTACACTTTCTCCTGGAGTTCTTTCACCTGAAGTCAACAATCCTTCGACGTGTGTCTTCTGGAATCAATGGTCGATATATACTCTGGCCTTCAGGCCTTCGATATTTTTTGACCCAACGCAACCTGTCACATTATTCCCCACTGGAGTGCCCAGTCTTCAGACTGCACAATTTTTCACCACGTGGTGAAATACTGGAAGTATACACATGGCCTAATCGGGTGGGTGACACACGTCACGTTCTAACTGACATTTCAATACTCCATATGATAAAAAATTATTGACATGTGGCACACATCCCATGTGTCCACATCATCCCAGGTGACGTCTGCAAGCCACATCACTTCGACAATTCTAAGATCCACGTCACCTCTAGGTGACATCATCATTACCCATCACTTTGGATCTTTGGGCTTCAGGACTTCAAAAATATTGAATTTCAATGGCTGAGGTCCTTTCAGGTCTTCGGGTTTTGAAAATATCAAATTTCAAGACTTATCTGGCCCCATTGGCTTTTATCCGAAGCCCTAGATCTGGTGACACATGGCTCTCGGCAGATCAATGGCTAATATCCTTTCGGGTCTTCAAGTTTCGGATTAGACGACCTAGATTCACCTCGGACGATTCGACGCTTGAGATTTACTTCGGACGATCGAGATTTACTTCGACTCTCTGGGCTTCAAGAGTTTCAAATCTCAACTAAAAACCTCTCAAACAAATTTCTCTGGAGTTACTGATCTATTGACACGTACCTCTTGGTGATCGACGATCAAGATCTACTTCGGTTGTTTCACCTCCTCCTTGTCCACAAACTTCTGGAGTTGTGGATATTGTGCCACTTGTCTCTCCATAACGATGGATGAACCCAAACTACTTAGGCTATACAGATTTTTGATGTTCAAGCCCTAACATGTCACATCACTTATTGCCTTTCAATTTGTGGGGGCACACATTGACGGTTTGGAGTAACCCACTTTTCGCCCCACAATTCTCCTGACACTAACACGTAACCCCTCGATGAAACCCTGGTTTGGATTGTGGGACCGCATTGGGGAATTATCTCCCATGCAACTTGGTTCCTCGCAATGCCTCATATCCATTGATCTCTCTCTCTAATGGGATCCGATGGTTGTGACCTTAACCCTTACTTCCTTTTCATCGAATGACCTCTATTCATCTGTCCTCCAATCCAACATTCCTAGATTTGTCCTAATCTTACAGTGGTGATCATTCCCAAATTTGAAGGGGACAATCATGATCCTTCGAACCCCTTACAACAGGTCTCTGATGATCTAAATCCTACATAGATTCTGCAACGCCATTCCTCCCGAGCTTTTCAACTCCACGTTTAGAGTTTGATATGTATCCATGAGACTCTGACCAACAGAACTGGCCCATACTGGCCTGATGTTTCAACCAGAAGCTCTGATACCAAATTGTAACATACCCAACCACCCACAGGCCGGGGTACGCTATCTTCAAGCCCGACCTTGGACTTATTTCTCTTACCGATACCTTTTTAAAATTTAAGGATGCATAAAAGAAAAGACTTTAACGACATGCATAACAATAGTCAACAAGCATGCATAGTCTAAAGATTCAATTAAACGATAATTAAAATACACAGTGGAATACATTTATACATAGATAATAATATCACAACAGAGAGCACTTATCTTTATAAAAAGGTGACACCAAATGGCTGCATACCAAGGACATTCCACCCAACCATAGACACCACTGCTCCAAATATCAACAGCAGTGTCACCCCTGAGCCAGGGCTATGAATCCACAAGGATGGTATCATAGTGTACTTGGGTTACCAAACCATTCATCTCTCAAGCTCTCATAGGTTTCCTAGTGCCCACAACAATCCAAGTACCCAACTCTCTTCCACCCAGCCTGTACCACCCAAGATAATGGACCTCCACCCTTCTCTGCTACACAGTCCATCATGCGGCCCTTCTCTTTTATCCACGGCCTCCAACACAATTGGTCTGGAATATCAATGCTAGAACTCTCAGAAATCGCAGTTGTGAGCAAAATAGGGAATAGGCCAACACATCTCAGACATGCAAGCCCTAGGTCATGGATGGATTGCACCAACAACCATTAAATCCAACTATCCCGTGGCTAATTCTCAACAGTTCCTTTCCCTTTACCAAGACAAGACGCAGGTGAAGATGGATCAATAGATGGGTAAGTGAGTGCATGTAAGGGTGTTAGGGAAATAATGGTATGAATGTAGGAGTGAAGGAGTAGATGATCCAACGACCAAACCCACAATCAGACCAGGGATGGGTTTAAGTATTTTTGTGGGGAATCAAGAACCTCCTGGCCTTCCCCAAGAAACTCAAGTAATCGATCCACTCCCTTAGACAAAAAGGGTAATTAGAAAAGGAATAAACACTTAGCCCCTCAAGACCCCTCTCTTGTGGAATCATAGCCCCCTATAACTCTAGTCCTTGTTTGTCTAGCAACCAATGATGTGTTTATTATTAATAATGATCAAAACATTACATTTCTTGGGCATACTAGCCCTTTAATAATTGTTTGGGCACCCTCGCCTCTCAACATTGTAACAATAAATTATTTAAAATGGGGGTTCAAAACCTAGGGTGTTACAGAGTGCTCCTATACTCATAGAAGTATAAAATCTCAGAGGGGAGACCAGTGCAAATAGTACATAGAGTTTACACTTCGTTAAGTGTTGAAAAATATCAAAGGAGAGATAACGCAAGGAGTGCGGAAGTGGCTTTTTCAAGTCCAAATATCAGAGGAGAGATAACACGAGGAGTGCATAGGGTCTAGTGAGAAAATCCCCCCTTTAACTATACTAGGGTTTAAGATATCGACAGAGTGAATGACTGTCTAAAAGTCAATCTAGTTTATACTCTACCCCAAACATACCAAAATGAATGAAAATAAAGAAATAGAAGAGAATATCGGTAACTATACCTTTTATCACATGTCTAGTGATGATCTCCTCAACATATGTAGTTCCAAAGACTGCAAGTCTCCTCCCAAGGATGACCTGCATCCAAGACTAGGAAAGAAAGGACTACAAGCATGTTATTTTTGTTCATAAATTAGGGTTAGATATCAAATGTTATGTATAAATCAAATAAAATACACAAAACATCATGATTTGGGAGATGGAAAAGAGATTCTTTTATTCATCAAACAAAGACTGAAACTTACAATCCATGTCGGCCACCGTTTCGTGAACCTGTTCTGGGCTCCTCTTTATAATACTCCAAGTGCACCTTCAATAGGCCTCTTCTCTCAATATTTTTATCACCTCAAGGGAAGGGAATGGATTGAATGGAAGAAAGAGGGGTTGAAGAGGGAATGTTGAGGCAGTAACTCACAAAAGGTAGAAAATTCTTGGGCAAGGAAGGGAAGTGAAATTGGGCAGAGTTTCATTGTTCTTATGCCTAGTTGTGAAATGAGACCATTAAACCTCCTTTTATATGA